>JAYKKT010000088.1:5355000-5955000 GCA_036023115.1 Brasenia schreberi | reverse complement strand
AATCATTCTTTCCATGAGATCGATTTGAAAGACAAAATCGTCTTGAGAATGAAGATTTTTCAAATATTCTTAAGTTTCAAACGCATTTTCAAAAGCACTAATCCTATTTCTAAGTTTTTCATCCACATTTTGACAAATAATCCATGTGATTTTTGCATTCATCTTTTTCCATAATTTCAAATCTATCTTGAATTTTTCATGTGCTTTGATGATTTCATCATCATCTAAGTCATCAATGTCCAAGATTGGTTCCTTTATAGTTCCATCAATGTAATCCCAAAAATCTTTTGATAAAAAATATTTTTTCATTGTTCTAGCCCAACTTTGATAACTTTTTGGGTCTATAATACATCTAAACGACTCATTTTTACCTTCCATTTTTGTGCAAAAATGAAGATTTTGGACTAACCTCAAGTTTGATGCAATTCTTCAACTTTCGCACTTTTGGCATGCTTCCCAATGCATTTGTTTTCTTCAATATGAGGCTCTGATACCATGTAAATATTAATCAATGATCGAAGGTTGATGTTGCACGAATCAAGATCACCAAGTCGCCAAGAGTCAAATGACATTGAATCCCGAATGTCGATCTTCAAGAATAACAAACAAGAGCAAAAATGTATACAAATCAAGTCAAAAAGCAGTATAAGACTGCATGCTTTATTAATGAATTGAAGTAGTATTTATAGACAACATAAGGTGGTTGGAAGAAGAAGTGAAAACAAGGCCCAAAGGGCCAACACATACACTAGTGCTGGCCGGCCAGCACTAGCCGTTGGGAGCTCCAACGGCCACTAGCCGTTGGAGCTTTCAATGGAATGGCCAGGGTCATGCTGGCCCTGGCCCTCCTTTCTGCTGGGACTGCACGGGCCCTACTGGCCCGTGCCCCTATTACATTAACAGGTACACCTTGTGATATGTGGAACAATATGGCTATACATATTAGGAAAGTGGCGAAAGATGTGTTAGGTGAATCTAAGGGAGGTGTACCATTACAAAAGGAATCTTGATGGAAGAGTGAAGTAGTGCAAAATAAAATCAAGGCAAAGAGGGCATAAGAAAACTAGTGAAACTTTAGAGGCTTATACGAAAGTAAAGAAGGATGCGAAAAAGGCCGTCAGGGAAGCAAAAGCTAAAATTTGAGAGGATTTATATAAAAAACTCAACTCAAAAGAGGGTGAAAGAGATATTTTTAAGATAGCTAGGGCTAGAGATAAGAAAACTAAAGATATTAATTCTGTTAGATGCATCAAAGACGAGGATGAAAAAATTCTAGTGGCAAATGATGATATAAGAAATAGATGGAAAAACTATTTTTGTAAGTTTTTTAATGAAAATAAAGATTTAGTATTAGCTTAGGAGAGTTAGTCAAATCAGAATAGTATATAAACCATAATTTCTACCGATGTATTCAAAATAATGAAGTCAAAGAGGCTCTTAAACATATGAAGGGTGGTAAATCGGTAGGACTAGATAATATTCTTATAGAAGTTTGGAAAATACTAGGAGAAATAGGAATCACTTGGCTCATAAGACTATTTAATGAAATATGGAGAAACCAAAAGATGCCCGAGGAATGGAGAGCGAGTACACTGGTACCTGTATAGAAGAATAAGGGAGACATTTAAAATTGTGTGAATTATCGAGGTATCAAGTTAATGAGCCATACTATGAAATTATGGGAAAGAATTATCGAACGTAGGTTAAGACAAGTATCGAGTACAACAGAGAACCAATTTGGATTCATCCGAGGCAGATCTACTATTGAACCGATTCACCTTATGAGACGTCTTATGAAACATTTTAAAGCAAAACAAAAAGACCTTCACATGATATTTATTTTTCTAGAAAAAGCCTACGATAGGGTAATGAGGGAGGTTCTTTAGATAACTTTGTAAAAAAGAGGTATCTCATTAACATACATTAACCTTATAAGAGACATGTACGATGGTGCAAAAACACATGTGAGGACTCATGAAGGAATAACAGACTTCTTTTAAGTTAATATTGGGTTATATCAAGGATCAACTTTAAGTCCATACTTATTTATAATGGTGATTGATGAGTTAACAAAACATATTTAAGATGAAGTACCTTGGTGTATGTTATTTGAAGATGACATTGTGTTAGTAGAGGAGTCCAAGGAAAAAGTTAATAGGAAATTGGAACTATGCAGAGAAACATTAGAAAGCAAAGGCCTTCGACTTAGTAGAACAAAGACAGAATATATGGAATGTAAGTTTGATCATTTAGTTACTTTAGAGGACATAGAAATTAAAATTGACACACATTGCATGCCCCAAAAGGAAAGTTTTAAATACCTAGGGTCAATTTTTTAGCGTGATAGAAGAATTTATGGAGATGTTATGCATAGAATTAATGTTGGTTGGTTAAAATGGAGAGGAGCATCAGGTATTCTTTGTGATAAGATGATACTATTAAAGTTAAAAGTAAATATTATAGAGCAGCAATTAGACCTGCCTTGTTTTCTGGTTCTGAGTGTTGGGCAATTAATCATCAACATGTACAAAAGATGTATGTAACAGAAATGAAGATGTTGAGATGGATGAGTGGTCATACAATAAAAGACCATATACATAATGAGGTTATTAGATACAAATTAGGAGTAGCACCAATAGAGGATAAAATGAGAGAATATCGTTTAAGATGGTTTGGAGATATACAAAGAAGATCAAAAGAAGAACCGATGAGAAGGTATGAAAAACTAAATGGTAAAAGTATTAAAAGAGGTAGAGGACGACCACAAAAGTGTTGGAAAGAAACAATAAAGAATGATCTAGCTTATTGTGAGTTAACTGCTAACATGGCACCTGATAGGGCTTTGTTGAAACAAAGAATCCATGTAGCCAACCCCATCTAGTATGGAAAATGGCTTAGTTGTAGTAGTTGTAGTCTATAATGCTTAAATTCCATTGTTTAAGCATTATCATCTTTTTCATTAAATCAAATTGAAAGACAAAATCATCTTGAGAGTGAATATTTTTCAAACACTCCTAAGTTTCAAAATAACTTTCGAAAATACTAATTCTATTTCTAAGTTTTTCATCCATATTTTGACAAATAATCCAACTTATTTTTGCATTCATCTTTTTCCAAGTTTTTATATCTTGCTTGTATTTTTCTTATGCCTTGAAGGCATCATCATCTAAATCTTCAATGTCTAAAATTGGTTCTTGAATTGTCTCATTAATACAACTACTACAACAACTACTAAGCCTTTTCCCATACTAGGCGGGGTCGGCTGAATTGTCTCGTCAATGTAATCCCAAAAATCTTTTGATGAGAGATACCTTTTCATAGTTGTTGCCCAACTTTGATATCATTTCGAGTGAAGAATACATCTAAAATATTCATTTTTGCTCTCTATTTTAAGCAAAAAACAAAGGTATTTTAATTAAAAAACAAAGGTCTTAGTGTTACCTCAAGTTTGGAGTGATTTCATGGACTTTGCAATCTTGGCACGTTTCCCAATGTGCTCAAATTCTTCAAAACAAGGCTTTGATACCATGTAAATAATCGATGATAATTGAATGTTGAATCGGCCAAGTCGCAAAGTATCAAATGTGTTTCATATGAATATCCTGAACTTGCTATCAATAGATGAAGAACTTTCCCTGAAACGTATAGACATACAGATGAGGCAGAAAGAAGAGATCAGAAACTTTGGTCCTCTAGAAAGAGAAATCAAGAGTTTTAAAAAATAAGTCGAGAATTAGGAATACTAAACCTTGACAAAGTTCAGGATATTCATTCTATGATAGATCTGTGGTATGCAGAAATATCAAAAAATATCATTGAAACCAAGATAGAAATTAAGAATGCGTGCAATTATATTGAAAACACATTTGTAGGAAATGTTAAGCTTTGGTTTAACAGATTAAAACCTGAGGTTCTTACTTACCTTTGAGGTGAAACAAATGTTGTGGTACTCCTACTGGTAAAACCTTAGATGTCTTAGACAAATATGCTATGGCTATCAAAAGAGAATTTCTTTCATTTGATGCAGATACAAAGAAAGCTCTAAATGAGAAAGAACTAACGCGACAACATATTACAACATTAACTTGTGATATGTGCTCCGTAGATGAGTTCATACAAGCATTTAGTAAATACTTTTACCAATGCCAAATAGAAGATAACGGGTTCAAAAACACACTTGACTGGTTATATACAAAGTTGCCACACAACATACAAATACCTCTAATCAAAGCATTTAAAGAGAATCCTTCGTATACCAAAGATCATCAATATAGTCGATGATGAATATCTTGAAGTAAATATACTCCTAGAAAATGATATAGATTTCTCTGATACAGAAACAGTCTATCAAATAGACGATTCTGAGTCAGAAAGTTCAGATTCAGAAAGCACAGATGACTGAGTAAGAAGTAGCTTCTGAAAATCAGATAACATAATGTTATCAAGAGGATTTGACAGATGCTTATTCAAATCAAAGAGTAATCTTTGATAGAAAAGTATTTGAACAAATCAAAGACAAAGAAATCGACATTTATCCTGAGAAAGTATTCAACTTTCCTGTGATAAATAAGATTCCAATTGTCAAAAATCTTTTTAAGAAAGAATTAAAAGAAAGTTATGTGTTTAATAAAAGAGAACATGTAATTGATATTGCACAAGCAAAAGGAACTACTAAAGTCCCTTTAATTAGTCAAGCTAACATTCTTGAAGAACTAAAAAAATGTAAGCATGTTGAACCCATGAAATATATTTATTTGGGAGGAATAGAAATATTAGTGAAAGCATGTTTCAAAGAAGGTATTGATAATCCGTTTGAAATGTATTTAGCCGATGATAGAATCATCTATCCTATAGAAAAAGCTATTATAGCAAAAGTGAAAGGTAACCTGATTTATCAAAAACTCAGGTTTATCATAAAACCGAATTATACAATATCTCTTGTAGATATAAACCTTGATAAAAGTTTAGTCCTATATTGGAAATTATCTGGTATAGAATTAGCTAAAGGTAGTAAAGTTATGACCATTAAAGCAAAAAGTCTTTATGCTATAACCAACAAACATAAGATTACGGCAAAACGGAAAGATAGTGAAACTATCTGTATAGAAAATCCTTTTAGAGACCTTATCAAAGTTGTTGACAATAATGAATCATATTATCTTGAAGATAATACCGATGAATTACAAATTATTAAGTCTAGATTTAGCATCAGTGAACCAAGAATCACTGAAGCTACATCCAGTAGACAAAAAGATCAATTTTTAATTCAAGGAATCATTGATAATGAGTTATCAGATTCTAATTGATACAGGTTCTTCTGATAACTACATTACCCCAGAACTGATTGGTATTAGTCTTGTTATACCAAGTCAACATAAATATAAGGATATACAAGGAAATATTATTCAAAGCCTGGTATAATTTCAAAAGAGGTATGGATTTCAGGTTATAAGTTTCAAATAACTTTTGAAATTCAAAAAACCAGAAGTGATGGTAATAGTGATATTATATTGGGCAACAAATGGCTCAATGGTATGACTACTTACCGAATCGAAAAAGAGTTTTTCTACTTAGAAACTTTGTAGAAACTCTTACACACAAAGCAAATAATGAAAAACAATCAATAATATCATAAAATTCAGAGTTCCAAAGGATTGGGGGTCGGCACCACACTCTTGGCCCCTTTCTCTCTCTTCTCTTTCACGGTAATGACTAGGGTGTAGGGTTTTTCATTTTATAGTGGCTTCTAACTTGAATTCCTAATATGCCCCTACTTAATAAAAGTTACACCATGGAGCTCCTATTGGATCCGATATGGATCCAATAGGAGCAGAGATCCGTTTCTTCTTTTTCCTTCAACACGCCCCCTCAAGTTGGGGCCTCAATACTCATAACTCCCAACTTGTCTAAAGTTCTCTTCAAGTTGCAAGCTATAATAAGCTTAGTTAATATATCTGTTATTTGTTGTTCTCATAGCACATGTGTAAGATAAAAAATCCCTGCAACTAATTTCTCTCGAATAAAATGGCAATCGACTTCGATATGCTTGGTTCTTTCACGAAATACAGGATTAGATGCAATCTGAAAACCTGCTCGGCTGTTTGTAAAACATTTCACTGGAGTATCCCTTCCGAATCCAATTTCTTCCATGAGAGATAGAGCCCATAGGCCTTCACACATCCCACGTGCAAGATCTAGCAACAACTGACTGCTTCTTGCTCTTCCATGCCACTATGTTACCTCCCACACTTAGTAAATAGCCTGATGTAGATCTTCTATCTTCAGTAGCACCAGCCCAATCCGCATCAGTATAAGTTTTGATCTCGAGAGAATGATTCGATGAATACAACAAACCGTGAGTGATAGAAGATTTGAGATCTTTTATGATATGAAATACAAAATTCATATGATGTCTTTTAGGAGAATGCATCCATCTGCTTACGTAGCTCACTGCAAAGCTGATATCTGGCCTGGTAATGGTGAGATATATAAGTTTTCCCACAGTTCTTTGGTACCTGTCCATATCTTCATATTAGTCATCCGTTGTACTCACTGGGTCCTTTTTTATTTTAGTTGGTGTGGTACAAATACGATAATCTTCCATCTTGGTCTCCTTTAATAAATCTAAGATATACTTTCTTTGGAATAAGAATAAGCTATTATTTCTTCTAATAATCTCAATCCCTAAAAAATAATGCAACTTTCCCAAATCTTTCAAGTTGAATAAACTATGTAGCTTCTTCTTTAGAGATATAATTCCTTCAATATATCGCTAGTAATAATTATATCATCCACATATACAACCAATAAGATAATTTTCTTACCTTGTCTTATGAATAAGGCGTGGTCACTTACACTTCTTTTCCATCCCAAGCCAAGAATCCCTTCACTTAATTTTTCAAACCAAGCCCTGGGAGATTGTTTCAACCCATAGAGTGATTTCTTCAATTTGTATACCTTGTTCAATGAGACTTCCTGATTGTACAACAACAACAACAACTAAGCCTTTTCCCATACTAGACGGGGTCGACTACATGGATTCTTTGTTTCCACAGATCCGTATCGTGTGCCATGTTAGCAGTTAACTCCCAATAAGCTAGATCATTCTTTATTGTTTCTTTCCAACACTTTTGTTGTTGTCCTCTACCTCTTTTAATACTTTCCAAATTTAGTTTTTCTAACCTTCTTATAGGTTCTTATTTTGATCTTCTTTCTATATGTCCAAACCATCTTACACGATGTTCTCTCATTTTATCCTCTATTTGTGCCACTCCTAATTTAGTTTTTCTATGTGTAACATCTCCATCAATTCTTCCATCACTCTGAAAAATTGACCCTAGGTATTTAAAACTTTCCTTTTGAGGAATGCAATGTGTGCCAATTTTAGTTTCTATGTCCTATGAAGTAACCAAATGATCAAACTTACATTCCATATATTGTGTCTTTGTTCTACTAAGTCGGAGGCCTTTGCTTTCTAATGTTTCTCTCCATAGTTCCAATTTTCTATTAACTTTTTCCTTAGACTCCTCCACTAATACAATGTCATCTGCAAATAACATACACCAAGGTACTTGATCTTGAATATGTTTTGTTAACTCATCCATCACCATTATAAATAAGTATAGACTTAAAGTTGATCCTTGATGTAACCCAATATTAACTTCAAAGAAGTCTGTCGTTCCTTCATGAGTCCTCACACATGTTTTTGCACCATCTTACATGTCTCTAATAAGGTTAATATATGTCAATGGGATACCTCTTTTTTCCAAAGTTCTCCAAAGAACCTCTCTGGGTACCCTATCATTAGCTTTTTCTAGATCAATAAATATCATGTGAAGGTCTTTCTTTTTTGCTCTAAAATATTTCATAAGACGTCTCAAAAGGTGAATCACTTCAATAGTAGATCTGCCTGGCATGAATCCAAATTGGTTCTCTATTGTACTTGATACTTGTCTTAACCTACATTCGATAATTCTTTCCCATAATTTCATAGTATGACTCATTAACTTGATACCTTGATAATTCACACAATTTTGAATGTCTCCCTTGTTCTTATATATGGGTATAAGTGTACTTGCTCTCCATTCCTCGGGCATCTCTTGGTTTTTCCATATTTCATTAAATAGTCTTATGAGCCAAGTGATTCTTATTTCTCCTAGTATTTTCCAAACTTCTATAGGAATATTATCTGGTCCTACCGATTTACCACCCTTCATATGTTTAAGAGCCTCTTTGACTTCATTCTTTTGAATAAGTCGGTAGAAATTGTGGTTTATATACTTTTTTGACTTGGCTAAATCTCCTAAACTGATACTAACATCTTTATTTTCATTAAAAAGATTATAAAATAGTTTTTCCATCTATTTCTTATATCATCATTTGCCACTAGAATTTTTTCATCCTCGTCTTTTATGCATCTAACATAATTAAGATCTTTAGTTTTCTTATCTCTAGCTCTACCTATCCTAAAAATATCTCTTTCACCCTCATTTGAGTTGAGTTTTTATATAAGTCCTCCCAAATCTTAGTTTTTGCTTCACTAACGGCCTTTTTTGCTTCCTTCTTTGCTTTCTTATAAGCTTCTAATGTTTCACTAGTTTTCTTAGCATAATGTAATTTGTAACATGCCCTCTTTGCCTTGATTTTATTTTGTACTACTTGACTCCACCACCAAGCTTCTTTTTGTGCCGGTACACCTCCCTTAGATACCCCTAATACATCTTTCGCCACTTTCCTAATATGTATAGTCATATTGTTCCACATATCACAGGGTGTGCCAACATAATTCCAAACATCTCCTTGAAGGACTTTTTGTTTAAATATATCTTCTTTCTCGCTTTTGAGGTTCCACCGTTGAGTCTGAATAGCTCGATGCACTGTTTTCTTCTTTGTCCATTCTTTTATTTGTAAATCCATAACTAAAAGTCGATGTTCGGTGGTTAAGCTTTCTCCTGGAATTACCTTATAATCTTTACAACATGCTCTATCTTTTTTTCTATAAATAAAATAATCAATTTGTGTTTGTGATAAGCCACTCTTATAAGTAATTAAATGTTCATCTCGTTTTTTGAAGATTGTATTGACTATAAAGAGATCAAATGCATAGCAAGATTTAAAATCTCCCTACCTTCCTCGTTTATATTCCCAAAACCAAAGTTTCCATGAATCCCTTGATATCCTAATGCCTCTTTACCGACATGTCCATTTAAATCTCCTAAACAAATCATCTCCCTTTGTAGAATCTTTTGAAACACCGTATCTAACTCTTCCCAAAAAACTGTTTTATACTATCTTCTAGTCCTACTTGGGGTGCGTAAGCACAAACTATATTCAAAACCTCTGCTCCTAACACTAATTTCAATGTCATGATTCGGTCACCATATGGTTGTATGTCTACTACACTCTCCTTTAAATCTTTATTTATGATAATACCAACTCCGTTTCGAGCCTTTTCTTTAGCTTAGTACCATAATTTAAAACTTCTATCCTCTATCTCCTTTGCTTTTTCTCCAACCCATTTTGTCTCTTGTAGACATAAAATATGAATCTTTCTCCGAATCATAGTATCTACCACCTCCATTAGCTTATCGGATAATGTTCCGATATTCCAAGAACCAATACGAATCTTATTATCTAGGACTAGCTTCCTTACCCCCCCGCATCCGTCCATAATCAAAATGCGGAGACCCTCTCTGATAATTTTTCACTACATTCGAGCGGCAATGTAGCGGAACTAACTTCTTTACTCACACACGACCATGATGTGGTAACCCTCTCTGTAATTGATTCACTACATTCGGGCGAAAATGTAGTGGCCTTTGCTTAGTTCTTACTGCATTCGGGCTCTGCAGCACGTCGCTAGGCGGGGACGCCCTAAAGCAATGCTCATAATTTTTGTAATCCATGTTATAAAAATATGACGAAGTTTTACGCTGACTGTCGGAAGCCTAACACAACCCTCCTCCTTTATCCGGGCTTAGGACCGGTAATGCAATGGTGATTCCTTACATGGGCGGAGTTAGACTTCCTAATTGTACCCTGATGATAAATCCATATAAATATCTTCACTAAGATCCCCTTTTGGAAATTTTTTCTTGACATCAAGTTGCCATAGTTCCCACTCATGATTCACAACTATACTTAGAAGGATTCGTATAGTATTCATTTTTGCTACTGGAGCAAATGTCTCATTATAGTCAATTCCATATGATTGATTATAACCTTTAGCGACCAATCGAGCCTTATACCTATGCTTCCATCTACATTTAATTTGATAGTATATACCCACTTACAGCCCATGGTTTTTCTATTTAGTGGAAGGTCTTAAATAATCCATGTTTTATTTTGTTCTAATGGTTTGATTTTTTATCTATAGCAACCCGCCATATTGGATTCTGGTTTGCTTCTTCAAAACTCTTGGGCACTTGAGTATTTTCTGCATTCATCACAAATAACTAGTATTCTTTTGGAAAATTAGTATAAGATACCATCTGATGTAACAAATATGTAGCAGTCCCACGCTTTTCTTTTCTCAATGCAATAGGTAAATCATCAGAAATGTTAGAAGTGCTAGATATTACCTGAGGAGGTGAAGGAACTGTTTCAGGGTGAGGATCTTGATTCAAGGTAGCGTCTTGGCTATCCATTACATCTTTCCTTTCTCCTCTCGAGTAAGTTTTTCATTCAACCTCTTTTTCTGGCATGTTTTCCTGAGTGTCCACATCATTTGCTGGAGTTTCCTCTGAATGTATGATTGGCAACACTATAGGAAACTGACTACTAGCTGATTGGTTGTCCTTGTTCTCATAAAATGGGACTTCCTCATGAAACGTCACATCTATGGTGACATAGCATCTTCTTTTCTCTGTATCATAACATTTGTATCCTTTTTGGGTAGAAGAGTAACTCAGAAAAATATATTTAACTGCTCTAGCATCGAGTTTTTCACTAACATTTTTATATACATGTACAAAACAAGTGCAACCAAAAATTTTTAGAGCAACATGAAAATGTTTTTGACTTGGACATAAAAGTAAAAGGTGAAATGGAGAATTTTCGTTAGGAACAATACTAGGCATACGATTTATATGATAGACCGTAGTTAATACAGCTTCTCCCCAAACATTATTTACAATCAATAATGTTCGTGCCACTTCCAAGATATGTCTATTTTTTCTTTCAGAAACTCCGTTCTGTTGTGGAGAATAAGAGCATGAAATTTGATGTAAAATACCTTTGCTTAGGAAGAATGCGTTCAAAAGTGTTACTCATATACTCTCTCCCATTATCACTACGTATAGTTTTTATGAGCAGTTGAAACCAGTGTTATCCATACGTATCGTATCGTGGGAAGCCACGATACGGGCGATACGCCCAAAAATTTTTTTTCCAATTTTTTTTTTTCAAATTTAAAATTTTTTTTTTGTAGGTTTCTGGCCTCCGCCTCTCTTCACTTCCCTATGCCCTTAATTTGGGTTTATAATTTTATTTATTGAATAAGAATAATTTATAAACAAATAAAAATTGTGACAAAATCATTTTCCTTTTTGTTGCCAACTTTTAGGTATATTTCTGCTAGCAGTTTCTAATTTCATGAGATCGCAAACAATTAAAAATATTTGGTTGTCTCGGTTTATTGAGTGGGCATTTACAACTTCACTATTTTAGGGTTCACCTTACGTGACTTCCATTGAGTTGAACATGATCAATGTCTGTGAGGCTTAACTCAGTCTGTGAAGTGAGAAATGAAGCTCAAGCATTAGTTAAAAAGCTAGTCGTAAGAGAAAAAGGGATATCATCAAGTAATAATATCACATCATTGAGGTGTTATAGAGTCAATAATCAAAGAAATTGAGCTCATTGTTTTGCTCACATATGAAAATTAGCAAATATGACAACTACATCTACAAAGATAGCAGTTTGTTAATTTTGATATATTAGATGAATGAATTATGGAAGATAACGAAGAAAATGCACTCCTAACCGAAGAAGACATTGCATGATTTGAAGTGCAATAACATCACAAAGGAGATGAAGATTTTCATTTTAAAGCAGAAGGTGATGAGAAACTTTGAATCTTTATCAAGTAGAAGATGAAGATTATTTAGTTAATAATCCTTATACAAATTTACAATATGTAAAATGTAAATGTATTTCATTTTTTGCTTCAAAATATGTAATTTTGGATGCAATTGTATCAAGTAGAAGATGAAGATTATTTAGTTAATAATTCTGTGCTAAACTTTGCATTATATGAATTTAAAGCAATTATCAAATTTTTCCAGATTTTTTTCGAATTTTTACTAATTTTCTTGATTTTTTTAATAAATTTTGTATTATTTTAATATTAAAGTATGATACGATACGATACGCCCGTATCATGGAGCCCAGCAATACGCGATACGATACGCGTCAGACAACACTGGTTGAAACTGTGTATGAATAAATTCACAATAAGCTGGCAGAATATTTCTACCTTCATCTCTAAATCTCATGAGATAAACCATAGTGAATTTGGTACAATCATCTATCAAGGAAACAAAGTATTTATATCCATGTAAAGCAGTAATAGAGTATGGTCCCCAAATATCTGAATGCACAATCTCAAATGGTTTTAAAGATCGAGTTTCATTGATAGGAAAGGAGGCACGATGATGTTTTGCCTTCTGACAAGTTTTGTTGAAATTAATCAGCAACATAAACTTCTTTATTGATGAAAGCCGAATACAAGAAGAAGACACTGAGGTGTTGGTCGGCCAATACTTGCCGTCACCCTCTAATTCTCGTTAAAAACTAATGGCAGCTCCAATGACTATGTATATGGCTGATCTAACTTGAAAGACTATAATACCCTTAGTAAGTCACTACTGAATCTGATCCATTAGAACCCGTATTACAAAATACCATAATATACATGACTCAGACTTACTTATGACTCTATCTATACATTTATAACTAAATAGTAACACTAATTAATCAAGATTTAACTTGATCTTCAACACGCCCCCTAAAGTTGAATCTTAGGTTTGTAATTTTGACCTGATGGAGAGCTTTCTGAAATCCTCTCACTAAAACAGATTTTGTGAAAATATCCGCCAATTGGTCTTCTGAGCATACATGAATCAGATTGAATATGCCTTGTGAAATCTTTTCTCTAATGAAGTGACAATCTATCTCAATATGCTTTGTTTGTTCATGAAAAACAGGATTTAAGGCAATTTGGAGAGCTGCTCTACTATCAGTGTAAAAGGTAACCAGAGTATCCACTTTGAAGCCAAGTTCTGTTAAGAGGGATAAAACCCATATCCCTTCACACATGCCCAAAGCAATTGCACGATATTCTGCTTCTGCACTCGATCTGGACACAACTGATTGTTTCTTGCTTTTCCAAGATACAATGTTTCCTCCCAAACATACCACGTACCCAGTGGTTGATTTTTTGTTTGTCTTCGAACCTGCCCAATCAGCATCTGAATATATCTTTAAATCCAAGGATGAATTCGTCGTGTACAATAAACCATGGGCTAGTGTAGACTTCAAGTATTTGATAATATAAAGACTGTACTCATATGATGTTTGGAAGGATTATGCATCCATCTGCTCACATAACCAACAACAAAACTGATATCGGGATGTGTAATAGTGACGTATATTAGCTTCCCCACTAATTTTTGGTACCTTTCGATATCCTCATATGGTTTTGCATTATTATTATCATCCTCCTTGGGAGACTCCATAGGAATTGAGCATACACGACAGTCTTCCATTTTTGTTTCCTTCAACAAGTCCAGAATATATTTTCTTTGACTTAAGAATAATGCATTATTGCTATGAATCACCTCTATACGGAGAAAGTAATTTAATCTTCCCAAATATTTCAAGTCAAATAAAATATTGAGTTGTTTCTTTAGCTCACCAATACCTGCAGTATCATCTCTTGTAATAATGATATCATCAACGCACACTAGTAACATAATTGTTCTCTGGCCTTGCTTAATGAATAGTATATGATCGTTGATGCATTGTTTAAACCCCAGAGTCCGAATTCCATCACTAAATTTCTCAAACCATGCCCATGGGGATTTTTTCAATCCATAAATTGATTTCTTTAGTTTACACACTTTTTCTTGTTCGTTCCTATTAAAGGATCCTGGTGGCAAGTCCATATAAATGTCTTCCCTGAGATCACCCAGAAGGAATGCATTCTTCACGTCCAGCTGCCATAATTCCTATCTTTTATTAACTGCCAAGCTTAACAAGATTTTGATGGTGTTCATCTTGGCTATTGGAGCAAATGTCTATGTGTAATCTATGTCGTAGGACTGACTATATCCTTTTGCAAGTAATCTTGCCTTATATCTTTCTATATTCTCATCTGCCTTATATTTGATTGAGAATACCCACTTACATCCTATTGTCTTCCTTTTTGATGGTAGATCTGTCAATTCCCAGGTATGATTTCGTACTAAAGCTGAAATTTTCTCTTCCATAGCCGCTTCCATTCTGGATGTACTTTAGCCTCTTCATAGGTCCTTGGTATAAAAGTATTCTCTATATCACAAATAGCTGATATTCCCTAGGATAATGAGAGAATGATACCATTTTGTCTAATGCATATTTTGCAGCTGCACATTTTCCTTTTCTAATTACAATAGGTAGATCATCCATTTCGATATCCGAATTATGAGAGGTTATCTGAAGAGGAGGTGAATCTGATTCACTTTAGAAATTTTGATCTCGGGTGACAGTCTGATCTGGAAAGACAATCCCTCGGTTTCCTCTGTTATATATTTGTCATTCACCTGCATTTTCATGAGTAGATGTAATTTCAGTTGGAGGAAGTGAGATCACTTGAGTAGACTGTATTTCTGATGAAGGTTCTTCCTACACTCCATAAAATGGAATGTTTTCATGAAAAGTGACATCCATTGTAACATAAAACCTCTTTTTGGAAGGATCATAACACTTATAACCTTTTTGAGTAGTCTAATATCCTAAGAAGATGCACTTGATTGATCTTGCATCAAGTTTATCTCTGGCACCTTGATAAATATGAACAAAGCATGTACAACCAAAGATTCTTGGTAATAAATGTAATTGTTTTTTAGAAGGACATAGGGAATGAAATGGAGTATTACTACTGAGCACCCTGCTTAACATGCGATTTATAAGAAAAATTGATGTTAAAACTGCTTCACCCCAATAATATTTTGGTGCATTGTATCCAATTAAGAGAGTCCTTGCAACTTCTAAAATATGTCAATTCTTCCTTTCAGCTACACCATTCTATTGAGGAGAGAGAACATGAGGTCTGGTGTAAGATGTCATGCTGTAGAAAATACGAATGAAGGGATCGTGACATAAATTCTCCACCATTATCATTGCGAAAGATCTTAATGGTACTTTGAAATTGCGTCTCTACAAACTGACAGTATACATGAAGAATTTCCTTCACTTCGTCTTTAGTCTTCATAAGGTAAATTATAGCAAACATAGTGTAATCATTAATAAATGATACAAAATACTTATATCCCTGCATAGAAGTTGTCGAACTAGGGCCCCAAATATCAGAATGCACAATATCGAAAGGAATGGAAGATGTTTCTTCATTTAAAGGAAATGAAATACGATGGTGTTTTGCCTTCTGGCAAGTTTCATAATTCAAGTTTAAATCATTACAATCACTAAATTCAGGTAATAATATATTTATTTTGGAAAATGGTAAATGGCCTAGCTGTTGGTGCCAACGAGGTATATGCTCCTTCTGTCTCTCAGTAATAATTATTGATTGTAGTGCAACACCTTTATTATCCTCGCAAAAGTAGAGGCTTCTCCTCACATTACCCTGACCAATGATCTTTCCCGTCTTCAGTTCCTGAAAGACACATCCAATGGAATAAAAAATTATACGATATTTTAAATCTTGAGTCATAGCAAAGACAGATAATAGGTTTACTGATATGTTTGGAACATGTAAAATATTTTTCAATGTGCCAAAAGATGTGATAATACTTTTTTTTTCCCATTATTGGCGTAAGAGATCCATTTGCCAATCTAATATTGGTTTGTGCCTGTGTCAATTCATAGTTATCAAAGAATCTCTTCTGCTGATCATGTGATCTGTAACATGAATAAGAAGAATTTATATTACCCTGAGTTAGGAATGAGAAAGGATAGGCAATAGATGCTTGTGATTTGCTGTGAGAGGATGAAGAAGGTTGTTGCGGATTAGTCAAACGTGCCTTCAACAATTTAATTTCTTTTCTTATATCAGCTAAAAAAGGTACACTTTCTTCTGCTTTTCATTTTGATCACTACTAAAGTATGCTCTGTTGTTTCTATTCAGAAAATAGGTAGGTTTTCCAACCAACTCCCAGCAAGTTTCTGGTTTTCCACAGTGAGAGCAGTTGATCTTATCTTTCTCTTCAGGTGTCTGTCCAGATCTACTTCTGCCTCTGCCATAACCTCCTCCTCCTCCAGCAAAAAGAGGAACATAAGTATTTTTCCCTACAAATGCTGAGATCTTAGAATTAATTTTGGTTTCTTTTTCAAGAAGCTTCCTATTTTCTTCTCTAAGGAGGAGTGAGTATACTGTACTCAAAGATGAAAGTTCTTTCCTGCTGAGGATGTTATTCTTTACAGATTTATATTCTGATGATATACCCTATAAAAGATCAAATACTTTAAGCTCTTGAAACTCCTCATTCCTTTCTAGTGTGCAAGTCTGACATTTAGTCTTAGAGTACAGATGTAGTTCTTCCCACAAACCTCTAAGCTCTGCATAATACTCACTAATTGACCTTCCTCCTTGTCTGCATTTTCGAATCTTCTCTATAAGATCATATTTCTTCGCAATATTTTTTCTTTAGGCATAAGCTTTCTGAACTGTTAGCCAGATATCCCTAGTAGTGTTCAAAAATATAAAAGTACTATCGATGGAGGGAGTCATGGATTGTATTAGCCAAGCACTTACTAAGGCATTTTCTCTGCACAACTGAGAATAGAAAGGATCTGAAATTGGGGGTCGAGGAAGATCACCAGTCAAATAATCCATCGCCAATAGATCTGGCCAATTGTAAATAATTCTTGCCATTAAGTTTCAAATTTGTGATTTGAAAACCTTCACTTTTGTCTGACGAGAGTTCATTACTTTCTACCATTTTTATTCTTTCCATATTCGGATTGATATCTGACTGAAGGAATACCTTTAAATCTGTCCCAATCGGTTGACCACTGAAAAATCAAATTTCTTCCTCTTTGACATTTCATCGAACAATTGTAGTGCCTCACTTATGGATTACGAAAGCAGATGTTCACGGTGAGAGGTAATGAATCTAACAATGATTTTATAATGAAATCACTCAAATACCAATTTGAAAGAAGAAGAAAGAGAAGAACTTGTCCTACGGGTTCTTCACTCTGCCCACGACTTCTTTTTGTTGATTTCTTTCGATGCTTGATGCTAAACGGCTACAAGAGGCTCTGATACCATGTTGAAATTAATCAGCAACATAAACTTCTTTATTGATGAAAGACGAATACAAGAAGAAGACACTGAGGTGTTGGTCGGCCAATACTTGCCGCAACCCTCTAATTCTTGTTAAAACCTAATAGCAGCCCTAATGACTACTTATATGGTTGATCTAACTTGAAAGACTATAATACTCCCAGTAAGTGACTACTGGATTACAGTTTCTAATGGATCAAAATATGATCCATTAGGACCCGTATTACAAAATACCATAATATACATGACTCACACTTATCTATGACTCTATGTATACATTTATAACTAAATAGTAATACTAATTAATCAAGATTTAACTTAATCTTCAACAAGTTTCACATCTTAAAACAAAATCATTATAGTTCTTAAACTCTGGTAACAAAAATTTTATTCTAGAGAGTGGTAAATGTCCCAATCATTGGTGCCACAAAGTATTATCTGCTTTCTGTTTTTCTATAATAAGAGCCAACCCATCTCGAGTGATGCTAGTCTCCTCGTAGAAGTACAATCCTTACTTGTCAGAAGTAAAAAAAAAATCTAGATTTACCATCTCGAGTGGTAAATGTCCCCAAATTTCTGTTTTGCCTTCTGACAAGTTTCACATCTTAAAACAAAATCATTATAGTTCTTAAACTCTGGTAACAAAAATTTTATTCTAGAGAGTGATAAATGTCTCAATCGTTAGTGTCACAAAGTTAGATCTCCTTTTTGTTTTTCTATAATAAGAGCCAACCCAAGATCACTGAGCAATGTAAATCTCTAGCCAATGCATGTATGGAAATTAAATTGACTGAGAGGGTAGGAACATGTAGAGCATTATGTAGAGTTCCCAAAGATGTAACTATACTCCCTTTCCCAATAATAGGAGTGTTAGACCCATCAGCCATCTTGATTCCAATATCTTTCTGAATTGGGAAGTAGTCTTGGAAAAATGATCTGGTTCCCACCATATGATCCGTATCACCTGAATCAATAACCCAAACTCTGAAATTAGACATAGAATGATTACCCGTCGTCATTAACGAGAAAGGATATGCCATGGTAATGTGGGAATCTGTGGTGGAAGATATGGAGGCCTTCTGTGATTCTGCAAGTCGAGACTCTAGTTCATTTATCCTCTTTTGCATTTCAGTCATTGAGTTCTGACCACCCTCTATTGTACTCTTTTCATGTTGGTCACTAAAGACAGCCCTAGTTGACTGGGTTTTGTTATATATTGGCCGACCAATCAATTGTCAATAGGTTTCACGTGTATGTCTTGTTTTTCCACAATATGTGTATGAAAGTTTATCTTTATCGTCTGATGACTGCTGAATTTTTTCTCTTCCTCTACCATATCCTCCTCTATCTCTAAACCCTGAGGTAGAATTTTGATTTCTTCCTACGAAAGCTGCAGTTTTTGGATTGTGAATTTTTCCTTCTTTTTTCAAATGTTTTCTGTCTTCTTTCCTTAGAAGTAGAGTATAAACTGTACTTAGTGATGGAAGTTCTTTTCTACTCAAGATATTATTATTTATAGCTTCATAATCAAGTGAGATGCCCCATAGCAAGTCAAAGACTTTCCTTTCTTCAAATTCTTCATGTCTTTCTTTAATACAATTTTGACATTTTGTGTTACAATATATCGATAACTCTTCCCACAATCCACGAAGTTCAGCATAATATTCACTGACCGATCGACTGCCTTGTGTACATTTTCTAACTCTTTTAATGATTTCCTACTTCTTGGCTATATTCTTTTGTTGTGCATATGCATCTTATACAGCCAATCAGATTTCATGGGTTGTCTCTAGAAACATGAAAGTGGAGCTAATAGAAGGAATCATGGATTGTATTAACCACGTACTTACCAGAGTGTTTTCTCTACGCCATCTGGAATATGTCGAATCAATAGAGTCTAGTGCTGAAATCTCTCAAGTAAGATATTCCCATCTTCCTCTTGCCAATACCGCAAGTTCAATGGATCGTGCCCATTGTAATTTGAAATGTTTCGCTCTTATCAATGCTAGATATTTCTGCATTTTCCAACATTTTTCCTTTTCAGACATGATTACGCCCCCTTGCTTTAGGTCACAATCTTAAGTTTTCCTTGACTTTTCTTTTTCGAATCTTCGTCGAATCTGATGTAGTACGACTTCCACCTGTTTTCTTAGTCGTTTCTTGAATAAACTTCAACCCTTAGGGCATAAACACTGTTGTTGACTAACCGTGAAACCCTAATGCCACGTATTAAGCTTTGATACCATGTAAAAACTCTTACACATAAAGCAAATAATGAAAAACAATAAATAATATCATAAATTTCAGATTTACAAAGGATTGGGGGTTAGCGCCATACTCTTGGCAGCCGCCCCCTTTCTCTCTCTCCTCTTTCACGTTAATGACCAGGGTGTAGGGTTTTTCATTTTATAGTGGCTTCTAACTTGAATTCCTAATATGCCCCTACTTAATAAAAGTCACACCATGGAGCTCTTATTGGATAAGATATGGATCCAATAGAAACAGAGATCCGTTTCTTCTTTTTCCTTCAACAAACTCAAAACAAAAAAATTATAGTTCTGATAAATCTATGATAAGTATGATAGATAGCAAGCAGTTTACAAAAGAATGTAAACACCTTTAGAAAACCTATCAATTAGTGCTTAGTTTTATCAAAAAGCTAAAGCAGCGAGTCAAAGTTAGAAGAGAATCATGGTATGCCCTCTGGTATGATATACTTAAAGGAGAATATGATCTCGACAACTACGAAGCTATGTCAGATAGCTATCCTTCTGAATTTTATCCATCTGATTAGCTATGAGTGAGAAAGACCACTTTCCCATCAATAGATTTATCTATATTTTAACAAAAATAGTTATCCCAGGATATAATAATCGTTATTATACTCCTTATATTGATACTGGTGCACAGCTTAACATTTGCAAGAAAAGTTGTTTACCAAATGAATATTGGAAAAAACTTCCAAATGTTATAGCAGTTAAAGGATTCAATGGAGATGGATCTTTACTAGAATATGTCGCCTATGACATAACAATTCAGATCTGGAAAAAGAATCTGAAAATACCAAAAATTTATGCTTTCAATCTAGAAAGTAAAGATATCATTTTAGGATATCAATTCCTAAAACGGTATATACCATTTGCAGTAACAAAAGATCTCTTAGTTCTTACAACTCCTTGTGGAACTAAAGTACCTGCAAAAATAGTCCCCAATGAGGAAAAAAGAGTTCTACCTTGGGTAAAAGGTGACCCAGCGATTATTCAACATTTAGGTAAAAAACTAATCAATACTATCTCATACCAAATGTTTGAGATAAATGAATTAGGACCTATTATGGCAGCATTAGACACTTTGTATTCAGAAAATCCCTTAGAGTTTTGGGAAAAACATAGAACTTATGTTCACATTGAACTAATTGACAACAATACAATTGTTAGTCAGAAGCCTTTGAAATATGTTCCTACTGACCTTAAAGAATTTGAAATGCATATTTCAGAATTACTGAATGGAGGTTATATTAGAACTTCTAATTCCAAGCACAGTAGCCCTGCATTCATTGTAAACAATCACAGTGAACAAAAAAGGGGAAAAACTAGGATCGTTATTGATTATAGAAATTTAAATGCTAAGACAAAGACCTATAACTATCCCATTCCAAATAAAATCTTGAAACTAAAAGAAATATCAGGATACAATTACTAAAAGTGGGTTTTACCATCTTAAGTTAGATGAAGAAAGTAGACATTTAACAGCATTTACTGTACCCAATGATTTTTACGAATGGAAGTTTTGCCATTTGGTTATAAGAATGCTCCTAGAAGATTTCAAAGTTTTATGGATAAGAGCTTTGAAAAATTGAGAAACTGTATAATCTATATAGATGACATTCTCCTATATAGCTATACGAAAGAAGATCATTTTTTGTTATTAAAAGAATTTATTAGCATTGCTAGGGAAGCAGGTGTTTCTCTTAGTAAAAAGAAAACTGTCATATGCCAAAACCAAATTGATTTTTTAGGCATAGAAATTGATAAGGTAGGAATTAAAATGCAAAGCCATATTGTACAAAAAATTGCATTGTTTGATGATTTAGACACAAAAGTTAAACTACAGTCTTTCTTAGGTCTGGTAAACCAAGTCAGAGATTATATTCCAAAACTTTCAGAACTTTGTATTCCTTTACAAAGAAAACTGAAAAAAGACCAAGAATATTACTGGGATGTCTCTGACAAACAATATATTCAAAGAATACAGGAGATTTGTAAAAATCTACCAAAATTGCAATTTCCAGATGAAACTAAACCTTTCATATGGATTATAGAATCAGATGCTTCAGAGCATAGTCATGGAGTGGTTTTGAAATATAGATACAACAATGAAAAAATGGAATACCTGTGTAGATATTATTCAGGAAGTTTCAAAGGACATGAAGCTAATTGGGAAATTAATCGTAAAGAATTGGTTGCCCTTTATTATGCTTTAATCCACTTTGAAATTTATGTTGTATTTACTAAATTTATTGTGTGTACTGATAACACCCAAGTGAAATATTGGCTTATGCACAAACTTGACGATTCCATTGTTAAAAAGGAAATTAGAAGACTAGTAAACGGTATTAAATTGTTTGAATTTGATATTGAATTACTAAAGACTTCTGATAATAAGTTTGCAGATGTTCTGAGCAGAGATAACAGGATAACTGCATAAGGATTTTTGCTTCTAGAGTTGCGATGTTTCGACATCAAGTCTCTCTAGCAAGTTAAAATTCGTGGAAGTATGTCTAAGCGTGACTTAGACGAATTTGAATTAATACTAGAGTTGCGGCAAATGCCAAGTCTCTCTAGCTATTAAATTTGACAAACATGTCTAAACTTGTTTTAGACAATAAATTTTATTCTAATAAAACTTTTATGCAGGAATATCAACACATGAAGGATCAAATAGCAGTATTGCAACTGCAATTACTCGAATTGACTTCTAGAGTCACCTCTCTAGAAAATGAAAAAGGCAAAGCTCAAAAAGAAGCCGAGCAAAAAGCCAAAGAGCAAAAAGAAGGCGCTCTGAAAAGAGAAAATGAGCAAAAAGAAATAGCTCAAATTGAAAAAATCAATCCTCAAAAATGAGACGAGGATAAAAAAAGGAAAGAAACCAATGCTATTAAAAAATACCAATCTGAATAGTAAGTTTCAAAAAGAAAAGAAAAAAAGTAAAAGAAGTAAAGATTCCGGCTCGACAAGAAAAAACTTATGTGGAAGCAATTCAAGAATCAAAAGAAGCAAGTTACAATTTCATTGCAACAAATTACCTTGCCAGTCTGAAAAAGGTTCTAGATTTTCTAAACCAAAAACCCAGACAAGAAAACTGTGAACCTGGTGAAGGATATTCCACTATCCCTTTACCTCGAATAAACAAGCTTGTAGCCTATCCAAAAACAAGCCCAAGTCTGATCAAAACAGCCTTCAATTATGGCCTACTCCACACAGTCTACACAACTGATGGAAAAGAGTTGACGGAAATACCTAACCTATGTAAGTATGTTAAAAATACTTACAAATTTCCAAAGCCAAACTAGCATATGTCCGATGTTATTCTGCAATGCAGAAATAACCAAAGAAAAGATCTTTGTCCCAATCCAATGTGTCAAGATTGGCCTAACCAAAGGTATGATTGAATCAGAACATAATTCAGGATTAATTGTCCCAATCCAATCTAATTGACATGCCTCACACTAAGACTAGAACACTTTCTGAACTCTACTGATTTCGGTATTATGGCTTGAATCATCTGAATTGGTAGATGTCCAAGGCGTCGATGCCATAGTATCAACTATCAACTCTATCTCACTTTGCGTAGAGACTGCATTGGTTGCTATATCTTTGTGTTTTCCTCCATGTATGTGTAGTCCTCCACTCTTTCTACCAAATCCAACGATCCTTTTCGTCTTTTGTTCGTCAAATACACAAAAAGATGCAAAGAAGTGTACAACATAGTTCAACCTTGAAGTTAATGCACTAATCGACAAGCGATTCATCGAAATATGTGAAATATAAAGAACATGATCTAATACTCCAAGTGTTGTCCACAACTTTCCTCTCTCGCTTACTGATATCAACAATCTTTACTTTATCATGTAATTTGTGATAATCAAATAGCCTCTTTTGAAATTTACCATGTGTTCTAAACCCAACAAATATGTGGTGGAGATTCTAAATCATTCACATTACCATTGGGCCCTAAGATATCACTCAGCATAGTAGTCATAGTAGTACCAGTTGTAGTCTCTGTAAGTCGCCCTTCTAACCCTTCTAGTCTCGTTAAGATCATATTAATTGCCTCACTTGCATTTTCTAAACATGGCTTCATTTTTCACATAGTTAAGGCGGCCAATTAATTTTCAGCATTATTCCTTAGTGTGTCGTGGTTTGCCAAAGTGTGCATTTCACAACTTCTCTGCCATCCATGGGGTTGTCTTCACGATCTCTGCCTCTGAAGTTGCCTCTCCCTCTCAATAGCTGGTTATAGCGTCTTCTAAAGAATGTTGTTTTTCGGGGTTAGGAGTTTCAAACTTTTCCAAATTCCTCTGATCTTTTTTCTAATCAGCAATGAGTAGATAATGCCTAGTGTGGGCATTTCCTCACTTGCTAGAATAATATTCTTTACATTTTCATATTCAGATGAAACTCCTCTCAAAAGATAAAATACTTATGTTTCTCAAATTGATTTGATCTTTGCTTTGCTCACTCCTTACATTGAATCATTGTAAAATAAGATAGCTCATCCTAGAGGCTCCTTAATTAAATATAATATTCGCTAATAGATTTCGGCCCCTGCCTGCACTTCTGAATTTTTTCAAAGAGTTCATACTCCTTTACTATATTTTTCTTTCGATAGTAAGCCTATCTTGCAGCCTCCCAAATTTCATGAGCAGTTTCAAGGTATAAGAATGATTTTCCAACGTTAGTCATCATGAAAGTAATTAGCCATACTGCCACTAGGGCGTCTTGCCTCTCCCTTCGTGGGTACTCAGGGCTCCCTAGGTTTGGCCTTTCATTATTGGCTATTAAGTATTCAATTTTCTCTTTAGCTTTCTCTCCCAATAAGACAGACATTGACCATTCGAGATAGTTTTTCTTTTTTCCATCTAACTTTATTTGTGATGACAAATGAGTCACCTCTATCAGCCATCCCTGACCAATATGTCATGTTCCTATCTTTCTTTAAGAAAACAAGTTAGATCATACCTGGTTTGTGGTTGAACGTGTTATAGAATGCCCAGAAAGTAGGTCGGCTGAATAGTAGTCTTTTGACAACTCGGTGAACTGCAATAATTTGATTCTCTCCCTTCCTTCGATCTGCCCGCTTTGATACCATGTTGGTTGAAATAGAGCACCAAATCATCAAAAAATACGACAAGAATTAATGGAAGATGGAACGAGAATCCTCTTTTATTCCACTTCAAAATCTGACCTAATGGTCAGGATTACACTTTATAACTTGAAAGACTATTCTACCCTTATTTAGTAATATATACATTACAACTTAAGTGAGACTTTTCTGGTATCCCTTATTGTGGATATCGGATCTCCCAGCAGATCTCGGGTCCTTCAACATGTTGCAGCACTATATTGATTCTAGGACACTTGCCTTTCTATTTTCAAGTATGCTTTCTTGATTTGTAACAGAAGTTGCAGATTTAGATTTTTCTGCTTCTTTATACACACACAGTTGATGAGTATCTCCTATTTTTATCATTCTCATTCTCAGGTGGAACTAAATGTAACTCCTACAGAGTCAGGGGTCCTTCAAATAATTGGCGTGAAATGGACCCTTTCAGGGTCAGTTGTGGGCTGCCACATGTTTTCCTCTGCACCGGAAAAGAAGAAAAGGAGCAAGATGATGCAGAATTTGATTCCATGGGAACATAAATTAAAGTTCATCGTGCTTGAGGTGACAGAATGTTTCATACTTATTAACTTCTTTCAGTACAGAGATTGACATACACTTTTTTGATAGCAGAGTCTACCAAAGCTTGTTGGTTGTATACACAGATTTCCTGAGAGTGTACATATGGGAGAATTGCATCATCTCATCTTGGAGTTGTCAAATGTTTCAGAATCAGCTGTAAAAGTATGATTCAGTATTTTTCTTGGAGAGGTCCTTTTTTCCATAGGTTTAACATTTTCAGATGTAGCAGCATTTAAATGCTTCAGTGAATGTATCGTGATGAATGAATTTGACTTTCAAATCTCTCTATGAAGAATTTACGGTTGAGCATCAGCAATCCAAGATTTCTCATCCCTGGAAGCAAGGAAGACATGAACTTGGACTTCCCTTCCTGTCTTCAAGATTTAGTTGTCTCAAAAGGACATAATGGTACTGATACGTTTATGAATTCATCAAAGAGTTCAGTTTTTATATTTCCAAAGGTGAGTTTTTTCTTATCTCTTTATAGTACATTCGAAACCTGTCAACTGTTTCCATTATCATTTGCATAATATTGACCATGACCATTTGTATAACGTTGAATTCATTCTTTTTTATTGAAGGATGCCAAGATTGAAGGCATGAAAAGTTTTCGTTGGCCACTTTGGTTTCGCGCAGGCATGGTTGGAAACACATGTTTGAACCTATCGGTTTATTATGAAATGGAAAGTCTATCAGATGAAATGAGGTTTCGGACATTGCGGATGCATTATACATTGGAGGTCTGTTCTTAAAAAAATTTCGCTGCCTCACTTTTCTTTATGATTGATTGCATCATATATTGGTTATAAAGTAGGTGTTATATGGTGTTTATCTGCTGGACTTTGTTTGCTATACTACTTGCGTGCTTAGATGTTTCAAGTTTGAGGTATCTGGAGCTTCAGCAGGTACTGAAACTTTTCTTTGATCTAATTCAATTGATCTGTTGGATTTGAACTACTGATGGTAGCATGCTTTCCTTCATTAGTTAATTGAAAAAGGAGTTCAAAACAAATCATTAAGAATATATCTTGGATTATAAATTTGTGTATTTATCGAAAGGCGTGTGTCTTATCAGGTGTAATAGACTTTATTGACGTTGTTAATATGCCAGAGTAACAATTCTTTCTGATCTACTATGCCAGAAACGTTATGATGGAGCTACTAATTCAAGTTCACTTATTTGCAGGTGCTTCCATCTTTAGATATATCATTGCAAATAACTCGTTTCCCAACAAGTTTACATGAGTTTCTTGTTCGTATGGACATTACAAACAATAGTCATGCAGATGGATTCTTGCTTCGCCAAGTATCCATTCTTGGAGATCGTTTCTGTCTTTCTTCGATATCATCACATATTTTGGATAGTGAAAAGCGAGGTGGATCACTAAATGAATCTACTGAAGACAAGGCAGATATTTCTCACAGTACATCTGCCTGGCCCGGACAGATGTTACCTGCTGGTCAAAAGACATCACATTTGTTTAAGATTGCTGTATGTAGCATAATATTTCCCCACATTATCATGTTTGTGATTATTTATTGGATAGGAATTAATTCATTTCTCTCTAGTCTTGTCTTGTGTACCTTCGTTATGTGATTTTGCACATAATTTGTCCCTAATATCTGATTATTGACCTGATCAGATCAAGCCTTTAAAATAATCTCTCTTTAGCATTCTGAGAGTTAGGGACGTCACATTTGTTTAAGATTGCTGTACGTAGCATAATATTTCCCCACATTATCATGTTTGTGATTATTTATTGGATAGGAATTAATTCAGTTCTCTCTAGTCTCATCTTGTGCACCTTCGTTATGTGATTTTGCACATAATTTGTCCCTAATATCTGATTATTGACCTGATCATATCAAACCCTTAAAATAATCTCTCTTTAGCATTCAGGGAGTTAGCACACCTGGCAGGGCCCTTGACTCACGTGATGAAGGCTGTGAGTTGATTCCCAGGGCATACGTACCTGGCTTCTCCCTCCCGTTATAACAAAAGAAGAAGAAGCCCTTTTTATGATTCGACCTTGTTTTCTTTACTAAATGCTGCCTGTATGTAAGGTTGTAGAAAAGCATAAGTTTCAAGTTTCTTTTCACATGGTGAACAATCTTATGCACTTGTTTAAGCAGTCTGCAATATTCTTTTAGAAAGTTTGGTTTCATGTCTCTTTTTGGTTATCTTAATTGTTGGGTTCTTGCTGTTCAGGAAATTAACAAATCTGCGCCGAGCAAGGCACAGGCTACTGGCTCTGAATCTCCTCACTGTGACAATGAGGAACAAATATATGTATCTAATTCACCTTTGTCTGAATTTCACCTTCAAGAGAGATCCAGCAAGGAAAATGAATCAATTAAGGTGCAAATCTTCTGTCTGCTGTGAAATTTTTGTTTACGCAGATAAAAATGACAAGCTTCATCCTCACACTCTTGGGTGTATTTTTATTGTACACAATTGATAACAAGGATATGGGTGCTATTATGTTTGTGTGAAAAAAAAATGTGAAGTTTATTGAAAATGAACTTGATTATAAGGTTAACGACAGAAATCTTTTGGAATATCTTTTGTGGTTGACTTGTGATGTTGCTCAGAAGAGGGACTTAGAGACCCCAATTCGTTGCAACAAGTTGTTGAACTGTAAAATGTAATAGTTGGATGACTGTTGGAGGCACTGCTGGCCAGTCTGGCCAGCACTTGCTGCTGAAACAGCTGCTGCTCTTTTCCTTCCTTTCTCACTTGTATATCCTCGATAAATATGTGCTCTCTCCTCAATAAAGATCATGTTGTCTAGCACAACTTTTGTTTTTAGTTTGACTATTTTGTTCTTCACGCTTGCTGTATTCTTGGCGTGTGACATCTATATTTAGATGCTTTGATATCTTGGCGATTTGACGAATTGCAACTTTCTATTCAACCTTTGATTATCAACAATTATTTATATGGTATCATAGCCTTGTTTTGAAGAATTCGAGCACATCGAGAAGAATGCCAAAATTATAATTTTCATGAAATCATTACAAACTTTAAGTAACTCTAAAACTTTTATTTTTGCATAAAATGGAAAGCAAAACCGAATCTTTTAGATGCATTCTTGACCCGAAATGCTATCAAAGTTGGGTTGTGACCATGAAAAAGTATTTTTTGTCTAAAGATTTTTTGGATTATGTTGATGGTACAATCCAAGAACCGATTTTAGATATTGAAGGCTTGGATGATGATGATGTTGTTAAGACACATGAAAAATATAAGCAAGATCGAAAGAATTGGGAAAAGATGAATGCTAAAATAACTTAGATTATTTGTCAAAATGTAGATGAAAAACTTAGAAATAGAATTAGTTTTTTCTAAAGTGCTTTTCAAACTTGAGAATATTTAAAAAAGATTCACTCTAAAGATGACTTTGTCTTCTAAATTGATTTAATGGAAAGAATGATAATGCTTAAACAAGAGAATTTAAGCATTAGAGACTATCACAATGAGTTTTCATAATTATGAACTCAAATTAAAAGTTTTGATAAATTCGAAAAACTTCAAAAAATGGATGAATTTTAAGAGTTTTTGGATAATCAATACACGGTTTAAGAGATGATTTTGAAAACATTAAATCAAACTTAATACAAAGAAAACCTAGACCAAAAGGAGATTCATTTTTTACCGATCTTGTTATGGAGGAAACAAGATTAAAAAGCATCAATGTTGCAAAAGAAGCCGTTCTTGCCGCCTCTAAAGCGGGAGCTAATATGAAGGTATACGAGCCCCCACATATGAAAAACTTCAAAGGACCAAGAGAAGTAACAAACAAGAAACCCACGGGACCATGGCCAAACAAGGATACCATATGTTACTATTGCAAGGAAAGTGGGCATATCAAAACCACTTATCCTCTTTTTCGAAAGAAATTTGGAAATGTGTGAGCTGTAGAAGATAAAGGAGAGTCTTGTCTACCAACATCAAAGCATATATAGAGGAAATGTTTAAAGAAAATGCAAGCATTTCTTAAAACGCTCTCTACACTTCTTAAGGTATATCTTGGTTTTTAGATTCTGGTGCTTCTTTTCATATGACTTATTGTGATAAATCTTTAAATGAATCTCATGATATTTTTGGAAAGCATGTTTTTACGGCCGATGACATAAAACTTCAAATTGAAAAAGTAAGAAAATTTGAAAAAGATAATTTTAAAATTCAAAATGTAAGCTTTATACCTGAACTCAATTTAAATTTACTCTCGGTTGCTCAAATTTGTGATAACGATTCTATAGTCACTTTCTCATCTAAGCATTGTGTGGTGTAGAATCACGTATCAAAGAAGGTGATTGGTAAAGGTCATAGAGAAAGTGGACTATACAAAATTGATTGTTTAGTTATGCCAAATTTTGAATCTTGTAATATAGCCCAAAATGCTACTCTTTGGTATAAACGACTTGGATATTTATGTAACGAAGACTATGCTTTAATATAGTTGCGAAAGATCAATGAGGAGACAACACCACAAAGTAATAATCACAAAGCCTTAGAAAAGGCAATAGCCGAGAGCAACAAGTGCATGCGAAAAGAAGAATAAACACAACACAAGCTTGAATAAATAATCTTTATTCATTAGTCATCAAAGGCTTAGATTTACAATGGTTTACAAGATTTTTATAGAGGAAGAGGAGTGAAAGAGAATGTGAGAGAGTGAAGAAGTCAAGGGGAAAGAGAGGGGGGCTGGTTGCAGCCAGCCCCCAACGGCTACAATACTAGCCGTTGGGGACCAGGGCCCCCAACGGCTAGTGACCCCCCTGGCCCTGATGGCCCAATGGGCCAGGGCCTGCCAGGCTGGGCCAGAGGGGCCCAGACCCAATTTTCTAACACCCCCCCTCAAACTGATAGCTCCATGACTTGAAGTTTGCCAATTAAAGATTGAAACCGAGGGGCAGGTTAGGACTTGGTGAACACATCCGTAAGTTGATATTCTGGTTTTACAAACTGTAATGTCAAATTGCCTTGTAGATGCTCTTCACGAACATAGTGACAATCCATCTCTATGTGCTTTGTGCGCTCATGAAAGGAGCATCATTGTGAGCTTGAATCTGAATAACGCTCCTATTATCATAATAAAGCGGTGAGAGCAATGGCAATGCAGTGAGCGTCAAAGTTAACCAACTTGATGTAAGAGTATATCGAGATGTGGTGTTAGTTGAGTACTTTGCAGATTACTGCTGTGATATTGCGAAACTTTCGTGATTAAAAATTATGTTTCTTGTGCTTTGCGATGAAATAAGTGTATCACCAGAGATAGACTACTAATGACGGTGGCCGGAAGTAGGTCGGATTGATTAATGGGATCTTCGAAGTCTAATCGGCATCGGGGCAAGCTTAGAAGACCAAGAGAAGAGTTGGCTGAAAAATGAAGCCAATGGCTTATGAAACAAAGTTTAACATGTCGAAATAATATGAAGAACAATAGTATAATAAATGAGTGGTCTTGGTGAGAGCATAAAAAGCCCATTCTTGACCAAATGAACAACATATATGAAATGTTTGGACGAGTAACGAATAAGATAAATCAAGTTGTACGAACTAGCTGACCGAGATAGAGAGTAAGGATCATCAGCGTAGTATAGTATCCTTCAGGAGAGAGTGTAAACACGACATGGTAGGTTCTAGAGGAGTAAACTAGGTGTGAATGTTTGAGATAATAGCAGGATCGAGAAATAAGATCAGAAGCGTATTTAGCTTGAGGCAGTAAATCTGTCCAGCCAGAGATAGGAAAGAACCTCAAGAACCCTGAAAAATACTGTTGAGAGGAACCAAGATCTTTCATCTCAAAATTACATTTCGGCTCAACGAGATGCTATAAGATCAGCAATACTAAGGTGAAATCATCACTTGTAATAATCATGTCACTTCAACATAAAGAAGCCGGTAACATAATGTCATTATGTCGGTCTTATGGATGAAGAGTCTTTGTGAATCATGAGAACTAGAGGAGTATCCAAGCCGAGCGATGGTGGAATTGAACTTGGCAAACCAAGGCTCGAGGAGCTTTGTTGAAGACCATACAAGACCTTGCGAAAGAAGATTGGACCTTGTTAGGTGGGACAAGAGTAACCTAGGTGATGGTCGCATATAGACTTTTTCCTTCTAAGTCACCATTTAGAAAGACATTCTTCACATCCATGCGATTAAGAGTCCAACATGCAGGTAGAGAAGCGATACTTGAGAAGAGTACGAATCGAAGTAAGACGATATGGCTTATTTGGAGCAAAGGTTTCTTCATAATCAATTCTCATATTCCCGAGTAAAACCTTTGGCCATCAAACTAACTTCTCTTGTAACGATCAACACTCATCAAATCGAGTTTTAATTGTAAACTCGTTTATATCCAACAAGAGCCTTATCGAAGGGAAGACAAACCATTTCTCAAGTACCAATAATCTCCAAAACCCGTAATTTCTTCATTTATAAATTTTGTCACAACGATACCTGGGTGGGATGCCTCTCGAATATGTTTCAGGTTCAAGGCGTGAAGTATGGTGTAAAAACAACGATAATCACGGATGAGTAAGGAGAAGGTTTCTACCCGAGAAAGACGAATGCATACTGCCGATGCACTAATGGCCTGGATAGTTAAAAATGAGTCGTAACTTTAAACGATGATGCAGGAGCTCACCGGGAGAATCAAAAGAGAATTTTCTTCATGAATTACCTCTTCACCTAAAATATCATTCACGAAGGAGTAGGAAAAGTCATTAATAGAGCTATCATCATTCATGTTTTTAAAAACATATTCATTTCAAAAAATTTAACATCTCGAGATACATAAAGCTTATCATTTTTACAATCATAACACCTATATCCCTTTTTGGTTATTCCATATCCTAGAAAGATACATTCTATGGCCCGAGATGATAATTTATCATCTTTGTCAGTATAAACAAAGCATTTACATCCGAAAACACGCAATCTTTAATAGTTAGGAGAAACTTTAGAAAGTTTTTCTATAAGAGACATATTTTGTAAAACCGAAGAGGGCATCTGATTAATTAAATAGACTGCAGTCATAATAGCTTCTGCCCAAAAAATTTTAGGAACACTGCTTGACAAAAGCAAAGTTCTTGTGGTTTCCAAAATATGTCTATGCTTTCGTTCGGAAACACCATTTTGTTGAGGAGTCTTAGAACAAGAAGTTTGATGTATAATCTCAAACTTATTGAGATGGTTTTCAAAATCCTTTGACATAAACTCTCCTCCTGAATCCGATCTAAAAATTTTGATTTTGGAATCAAATTGATTCTTTACAAGATTATGAAAAATAACAAAATTTTGAAAGACATCGGATTTTGCTTTTAAAAGATATACCCATGTATACCTAGTAAAGTCATCTACAAAAATAACATAATAGGAAATGCCTCCTTTAGACAAAACAGGTGTCGGACCCCATACATCCGAATGAGTTATTTCGAAGGGTCTTCTTGTAACATGTGTTTTGTTTGGAAATGGGAGATGTTGCATTTTACCAAGAACACAATCTTTGCAAGAAAAAGATTCCTTAAATTTTATTCAAAGAGGACATTGATATAATTTTTGAGCATTAAGATGTCCAAGTCTTTTGTGCCATAAAAGGACATCATTTGTCAACATTAATATATCCTATACTATGCAAATAGTCCATAATGTAAAGTCCACCTTTTCTATGGCCACGCCCAATCACCTTCTTCGAGAGGCGATCCTGTACCATACATCCGGTTGATGAAAAGGTTATAACACAATTTTTATCAGAAATTTGGGATACGGAAAGTAAGTTTAAATTTAGTTTTGGAACAAAACTAATTTTGGAAACAGGTGCAATTATTGTTTTGAAAGTCACCAACTTTATTAACATCTAATTGTGTATCATCCGCCGTATAAACACATGATAAGGGTTTTTTAACACATGATTTTAAGATATGTTCATTACAAGTCATATGAAATGAGGCACCCGAATCAAGAATCCAAGAGATCATACCTTGAGTTTCTTTTGTTGAAGAGGAGCAAGCCACACCAACCGTTGCTTTTTCCTTCATTTGGGCTTCAAGTTGCTTCAATTTTTATTGAAGTGCAAGAATGGAAGATGAAGCATGTTCTTCTACTACGGTCACCTTCTTTTTCAATTTTGGGCAATTTGGCCTTATATGCCCGACTTCTCTACAATGATGGTAAATGATGTTTTTTCTTCCTTCTTCACTTTTGAAATGAGGAGGTCGGTAAGCCTTCGTATTTGCTCCGGGTTTTGATGTGGCCAATGAGGTGTCTTTTTGAAGTCTTGCTTCATTCATTCTTGTTTCCGCCATTTGAAGATCGGTAAGGATCTCTTCTTTTGTAGGGAAAGGTTTTCTATGAATGAACGACGATCTTACTCCTTCAAATTCTTCCCGAAGACTTCTTAGAAATTGATATACAAAGTTCTCATTGTCTTCACATTATCTCTCACTAAGACATTGTGTACATTTCCTTTTATAACCATACAATTGATTTCAAACATTGGAAAATTCCCCCAAAAATTCGTTTATCCCTTTATCTCCTTGTTTAAGTGAGACCAATTTGTCTCTTAATGCCATCCTATGAGCCACATCACTTTGAACATGGGATTCTTTTAAAATATTCTCATGCTTCTTTAAAACTCCGCCTATGTAAGGAATCACCCTTTCATGGCCGGTCTCAAGCCCGGAAAAAGGAGGAGGGTTGTGTTAGGCTTCCGACAGCCAGCGTAAAACTTTGTCGGACTTAACATGGATTCTACAAAAAAAAAACAAAGAATCCATGTAGCTGACCCCATCTAGTATGGGAAAAGGCTTAGTTGTAGTTGTAGTAGTAGTCTCATGCTTCTTTAGGATTGGTGAAATCGGTCAAAGTGTTCCTAGTGTGCTCGTTTACATTATTCATGAGCACTCATAGGATTGTTTTATGACCTCCTTCATATTCCTCTTTTTGTTCAAGTGTGGCATTGATCGAGGGTTCTATCTTCGAACCACTTACATAGCCCCATAATTTTTTGAAATACAAGTAGTTTTCCATAGATTGGGCCCATGTTTTATAATTCGAAGATGTTTGATGAAAATTGAAACCCTATTTATCATCCATATTTCAAGGAGAAAGAAACTAAAGAGATAAACTTACAAAATACGATTGGCACGCTTTTCGAAGCGATAAACAATATAAAATATGATCAGCACGCTTCTCAAGGCGATGAACAATACTCCCACGATCGAAAAATGGCTCTGATACCATGTAATGAAGACTATGCTTCAATATAGTTGCGAAAAATCAATGAGTGGACAACACCACAAAGTAATAATCACAAAGCCTTAGAAAAGGCAATAGCCGAGAGCAATAAGTACATGCGAAAAGGAGAATAAACACAATACAAGCTTGAATAAATAATCTTTATTCATTAGCCATCAAAGGTTTAGATTTACAATGGTTTACAAGAGTATTTATAAAGGAAGATAGTGAAAAAGAGTGTGAGAGAGTGAAGAAGTCAAGGGGAAAGAGAGGGGGGGTTGGCTGTAGCCAGGCCCCAATGGCTACAATACTAGCGGTTGGGGACCAGGGCTCCCAACGGCTAGTGGCCCCTCTGGCCCTGGGGCCTGCCAGGTCAGCCCAGAGGGGCCCAGACCCAATTTTCTAACAATTTAGATATTTATAAATTATGTAATTTTCTTCTGTTAAAAAAAATTAGGGAACAAAAGTTTGAATATAAAGAATGTGTTCTTGGAAAAATGCATCATCTTTCTTTTGGAAAAAGAAATTATGTACCAAGCAAAGCTTTTGAATTAATACATTTTGATGTTTGGGGTCTCACCCCTGTTGCTTCTAAGGGAGGAATTCAATATTATGTGATATTTGTAGATGACTTCACTCAATTTACTTGGATATATCTCTTGAAACACAAAGCGGAAGTATTTGAAAAGTTTGTGACCTTTTGCAACATGATTAGAAATCAATTTGGCTCAACTATTAAGATTTTTAGATCTGACTCCGGAGGAGAATACATGTCAAATGAGTTTCAAAAGTTTGTTGAAACCAATGAAATTCTGCATAAAAAATCTTGCACAAAAACCCCTCAACAAAATGGCTTGGTTGAGAGAAAACATAGGCACATTATAGAAACATGTCAAACTATGTTGATTGCTAGTAATGTCCCTAAGTTTTTATGGGCATAAGCTACTCTTACTCCATTATATCTTATTAATATAATGCCTTCAACCAAACTTTAAAATATTTCTCCTTTTGAAAAACTGTATAATCTTTTTTCTTATTACGAAAGACTTAGAGTTTTTTGGTACAAATGTTTTGTTTATGCCGACAAAAATGATAAACTGTCTCCCATAGACAAAAATGAAAGCTTAGAGTTTTTGGGTGCAAATGTTCATCAAAATTTCTTTAATCTAGAAGAAGTGACTCTGAAGCTCACCAAGATATTCCTCTTGAGTTTGGTAATGTTCAAAATGAAATTTTTGACCCTCAACCCATCATTGAACCCTTTCCCTTACATTACACTAGACGACATAGAGAATCTGATAACACATGTCTAGAACCTAGAGTTTCAAAACCATCTCAATATTTTGTTTCTTATGAATCTTTTGAACCTTAACGAAAAAATTTGATTGTAACTCTTAATCAAGTTAAAGAACCCAAATTTTATCATCAGGCTAAAGGTATTCTAGAATGGGAAGATTCTATGAGGGATGAACTTAGAGCCTTAGACAAAGCTCAGACATGGATTGTTATACCCATGCCTAAATATAAGAAGGTTATTGGATGTCGATGGGTCTATAAAATTAAAACTCATAGCAATGGTCATATTGAGAGATATAAGGCCAGATTGGTTGCAAAGGGTTATGCCCAAGAATATGGAATTGATTATAATGAAATGTTTGCTCCGGTTGCTAGAATGACTGCAATTAGAATTATCATAACTGTTAGTGTCATTAAAAATTGGGATATATATCAACTTGATGTTAAAAATGACTTTCTAAATTGGGTATTTGACTGAAGATGTTTATATGACTTCCCCTCCCGGTTTTAATGTTCCCAAGATCATGTTCTGAAACTGTAAAAAGCATTGTATAGCTTGAAAGATGCTCCCAAGGCTTAGTTTGATCGATTTGAAAAATTCATGCGTCTGTATAACTTTATATATTGTTATACCGACATTGCTTTGTTTGTACGAAAGACAGAGGCATGTATTGTTATTTTGCTCTTATATGTGGATGATATGATCATCATTGGGAGTGATGAAGCAGGGATCGAAGAGGTTAAATATGACCTTCACCAGGAGTTTGGCATGAAAGACTTAGGCCTTCTTAACTACTTTTTAGGCATTGAAATTACTAGAAACAATTGTGGTTACTTTATGTCTCAGACTAAATTTGTAAATGATATAATTGAAAGGTCAGGTATCACAGACAATAAAACCGTGGATACTCGCGAAGTTCTTGGTACTAAGTTAAGATCCACTGATGGAGAAAGATTAGATGACCCCACCCCCTACAGTCAACTCATAGATGCTTTTACCTATCTTACTATTACCCGACCTGATATCTCTCATGTAATTCATACAGCTAGTCAATTTCAGCAAGCACCTACCTCTATTAATATGAGTGTTGTTTTGCACATTATTCGATATGTCAAAAACTCTACAAACAAAGGGGTCCTCTTAACTTCTTCTTCATCTTTTAATTTATTTGTGTATACGGATGCTGACTCAGGTGGAGATGTAAACAACAAACACTCTATGAGTTTTTTGTGTTTTTTTAGGTGAGTCACTAACCTCCTAGAAGTGTAAAATGCAAAAAAAGGTGTCACTCTCTTCGACCGAAGCAGAATATCGAGCCATGGCTACTACTGCTACGAAAATTTCTTTGATTACAACTGTTTTGTGCGATACGGGTGTTACTTCTCAACAATCTGCCACTATGTATTGTGACAATAAAAGCGCCATGTACATTGCCTCCAATAACACCTTCTATGAATGGACGAAGCATATTGAGATGGATTGTCATTTTGTTCGTAAAGAATGCTTACAAAAGAAGATAACTTTGTGTTATGTTACATCACAAATGCAACTAGCTGACTTCTTCACCAAATCTCTCCTTGCTACTTGTTTTTATTTCTTGTTAGACAAACTTTCGGTATATATCCATAAGTTTGAGGGGGGGTGTTAAATGTAATAGTTGGATGACCGTTGGAGACACTGACCCTCAGTGCCTCCAACAACAATGCTGGCCAAGACTGTCCAGCACTTATAGCTGAATGAGTTGTTGCTCTTTTCCTTCCTTTCTCACTTGTATATCCTTTATAAATATGAGCTCTCTCCTCAGTAAAGATCTTGCTGTCTAGTACAACTTTTGTTCTTCACGCTTGTTGTGTTCTTGGCGTGTGACATCCATATTTGGATGCTTTGATATCTTGGCGATTTGACGAATTGCAACGGTGATTCAACCTTCGATTATCAACAATTGTTTACAATGAACTTCATCAATAAACATCCATTGAGTCGCATATGAAAAGCATTATGTAATAAAAGTAAGGAAAAACAAGAACATTCTTAAATTAAGTCTTCTATAATATACAATTTTTGTAATTTCCCCTTGTTTCTATGATTTCCCTATTTTCTATGTAATTTTTCATTTATTTTTGTGGTGGGAGGACTAGCTCTTGGATCATCCAATGGCTAGTTGGATAGATGATTAGGCTACTCCATCCGGCTTCTTCCTGTTCCTTTCCTCTTTCTAAGTATAGGAGTATCTTCTTTATAAAACATGTTTGTTCAGCATCTATATCCAGTGAATATAATTTATATTTCTTTTTTAACCTGCCAACCTCATATTTGGTTCCTTTGCAACATCCCCACCACCACCCAGATTCTTGCCGAGTTTTTAATTTCCAGAACTTACGATCTAACAATTACATGAAATATTTGATCTATGTAGTTATAAAACTAAATGTAAATGTGAGGTTTCCTTATGAAATAAAGCACCTAAATATGTGGGCTCAGATGGAGGCTTGTAGTTTCATTTGGCGTAGTAGATAATTCTGGATCATATGGATTTGATATGGTTCGGGTCCATGATGCTGGCATGTGTATTTTCTTTTCGGTCGAACTTGTGTTCAACTCCAAAATAATAATGAGTTGTGCATCTTGGTGGCTGGAACTTAGATTTTCTTAGCTCCTAACTGCATCTAGGGTGAGGCATCTGCATGGATTGAAAGCCTTCAGGCTTTGGTTGCAGGTTGGGTCTATCCAGTCACATCACAAAACCTCCATCCTCATGTGATTTCTGATTTCTAGCACTCCTATTTTTTTTGCTTTAGATTTGTGCTTGCGTTGCACTATACTTGTTGACCATGCTAAACATGTTTTGCAAGTCTCTTGCACTTATATGTGGTGTGTGCACCCCTCAAACTTGAAGCACCGTCTTATAATTTGTGTAAACTGTTTATTTGGTTTCACTTTCTTTATTACCTAATAGTCTATGCTAACCTCTAGCAGCAAATGTCCTTATAAATTTTACCTTGCAAAAGTGGTGATTTTTAATGCACTTACAAAAAGTGAATATGTTTATCTCTTTTCTTTTAAAAAAAATGGATGCGTGTTTATGGAACAAACATGTCAACGTAATTATGTTTCATGTTTGCCTTTTAATTTCAGTAGGAAGATGAAAAGGTTGCATAGTTCTGACACGTGTTTGGAAAAGAATCCATCATACAAAGCAATAACCTTTCTGTAGTCTATTCTACTGGTTTTTATTGCATGCCTATTTACGATTAAGCTTTCATAGTGTAAATAGCTCGACTGCGATTGCAATCTGAAACTGAAGTGCTAGAAAACACCCTGTTGCCACTTTGACATTTTGTGCAGTTACAAGTTAAACAGAGTCACCAAAAAGAATTTTCTTTGTTCATCTGCTTCATTTATTGCTTTTATGTGATTCCTTGATTCAGGAATTTCAAAGTACAGTTGATTTTGTATTAATCTCCCAGCAAGTAAGAGACAGTTGTGGTGTAAAACCAGATGGGTTGTCAGATTCCTTGCCTTTATCCTCCCACCACATATGCAATTGCAGGCAAGATGGATTTTAGAACTTTTGTTGCTTTAGCTCTCTGATCAGTTTTCCTTTTGTACTCCTTCAGTAGCTTTATGATATATGGCTCATACGTTTTCTCTTTTCTTCAGTATTGATTCTATGTGCCCTATATCATGGTTGATGGAAGGTCCCCAGGATGTGATACATGATTTTGCTCAATCCTTTTGTGAAGTGAGATTCCAAGTAACTATCAGGAATTGTTCGGATGTTGTCGCGGCTGTTGGAATAGTCATGTTCAACCAGACGGAAAATGTCCAGTTTAGTGATGTTGGACAGCTGTCCGTCTCTGATCAAGGAGGTTGGCATGCTGTATCATTGGGTAACAATGGAAAAATCCTCTCAGACCTCCTGGAAGAAAACACCCCATCCAGAAAACCGCATTCCTCTAAAAGCATCCCTCCCTTTGTCTGGACTTTGTCAGGTTCAGCGAAATTCAAGCTGGAACCACTGTCCTCGACTGTCGTTCCACTGAAGCTGTGCCTTTTTTCTCCTGGAATATATGATCTATCAAACTACGAATTGCACTGGGACCTTACACCATGCAATGCTGGAGATGATGGATTCATTAGCGATTCAGCCAGAAGAAAATATTCGGGTCAAAGTCCAGGGCACCCTTTGTATCTGACGGCTCTGCAATCCATTTACTGATTGACTTCTGGCTTATGAAACTCCAAACGCATATAGTGAAAGGTACCTGCTTCTAGTATCACCATTTTGAGATGACAACCACCGTAGGGGTAAAGCCATCATAACATACTCCCATCTGCATCCTGGGCATGGTGTGGTGAGTTTGAGACGTCCTTGAAGATTTGCTAGAGAAAGTTAGCTTCTGTTAGCTGTTGTTTTCTCGGCCCCTGAGGTTGTTATTATTCAATTTTTGTTTAATTTTTTACATATGTACGTGATTTGTTATGGGTAACATTCATCTAGTGATATGCTGATGTTTCCTTCAGTGGGAAGGCTGGCCTGTGAATGAAACGTTTGTATTAGCTATGGAGATTCTCATTATATTCTCAATAAGGATATCTTTTCCTTTTCACTTTTTCCCCACTAGACGTTGTTCATCGACAAGATTGTAACCATAAAATGTCAAGCAGCTTTGGTTTTAGGGAAGTTTTACATTTGGCTGCTTAAATGATGGGACTTCATGCTTGACGCCGTCAAATATTTTCCTTGGGAACCTTCAAAGATGGTACAACCAGAGGTGTGCATCGGTCGGCTCAATTCAATAAACTGAAACCGAATTGTCTGAATTTTAAAACCGAACTGAAATCGAAATGTATAGGTAATTTAACCGAAATATTTCGGTTTGGTTTGATTCTGTTATTTGGTTTATCCTATATGGTTGAATTCTATATATGTATTTATATTTAATTTTTTGGTCAAACCTTAAAAATTGAATCGAACCGATAAACCATGGGAAAAGGCTTAGTTGTAATTTAAAAAGTAAAATGTAAATGTGTTTTTATTGTAAGTGTATTTTATTTATATAGTTCTTTTGGCTTTTAAATTCAAATGCTAACACCTAAGTGTTAGCATATATGAGGTTCTCTCCCTATATATATATATATATCATGTGATTGGGTTTTGCTTACATTGACATCTACGTATGTAAGACCACTGGTTGCTTTTGGGGTGGTATAAGTGTAGTAACATATTCTTCATACTTTTTTAAAGTTTTTTAAAAAAATTTAAAATACTTGTGCTACCCAAAACATGTGTCAATACTGACAAGGCAAGATTAAGATATTCATATAGAGAAACTAGTATATGCTAGCAGACAAATATATACCAACAAACCTGAGTTGTTGAGATGGATGGCTAGAAATGAGGGTTTTTGAACAGTATGAAACTGTCTCTCTCTCTCCCCTAAAGTCACTTCTTGTTCTTCGTTCTCTCGGTTGCTATCTTGTGAGTTTGTGTTCCCTCGTTTCTCCATTCTCCTCGTTGGTTCCTGAGTGATCATACTTTGTTCTCTCATTTCTCTTAGTAATCAATATCATCTGATTGGGTCGTTCTCTCTCTTTCATAAATCATATACAAAAACCGAATATAGAGAAACTTTCTCTAGCAATCAATATCATCTTGGTTGCAACGTTTTCTTCGTGCAAGTGAGTTGTGTTCCCTTATTTTGTTTGAGTGATCAACACCATCTGGTTGTGGATCATTCTCTCTCTTTCCCAAATCACTCAGCCACTCCCTCACGTCGTCTTCTTCGTGCAAGCAAGTGTTCCCTTGTTCCTCCCTTCTCCTCACAAGTATGTTCTTTCTTTCTCTCCTTGGTTCGTGAGGTACCACGTTAAAGCAGTCTCCCATGGTGATCACAAATGTAGGTATCAACCTACAACATTGTCTTTGATTGTTGTATTTTTTTTTTTGGTTTAGTTACATGGAATGCATACCGATTGTTTGATCTATTGCTTCGAATGAAGTTGTTTATAAATTAATATATGACATGATGCAATGTAACGCATTTCAGAATACAAATTTATGACATGGTTACATGGAATGCATACAAATTGTTTGATATATTGCTTCAAATGGAATTGTTTTATAATTAATTTATGATATGGTGCAACGTAATAAAGCCTTTGAGATGGATGTTGTTATCACATATTTTTCCTTCTTTCCTTGTATGAAAAGCATATCCTGCCAAATACAATGCCACTCATTTGACTTGACTTTTTAATATACCATATTTTACTAATATGTTTTGTTAAATACATGTACAGGATTATGGATTTGGGTCAAGGTTCATCAATCACTAATGTTACAAGAAGATTGGATATAAACTTAAAAATCCTGACTTGCGTTGAAATGGATGCAAATGGTCATTTCGTAAATGAATATGGTAATGACAGAAATGTTGAACTAATGGAAGTAGGAACAAGTAGTGAGAAAGAAAATATATGTGATGATATCCAAGAAGAAGACCAAGACAAGAGTATAAGTACCAGGGATATACAAAGGGAAGAAGTGATTGAAATCCAAACTCAATATATATATATATATATATATATATATATATATATATATATATATATATATATATATATATATATATATATATATGCATTCAAGTAGATTTGAGTCAACACAGATGCAAATGTTTCCTACGAATGGAGCCTTGAGGAGACAAAAATATTTTAAAAAAGGGGAGACACCATTTGTGCATCTCCTTCAAAACAGAGACTCAAAGATCTAAGCATCTCTTCAAACAGGAAGTGCACGTATATGCATTTACCCTTTGAGGGAGATGCATAAATGCGCATTCCCCTTTGGGGAGAAGCACACGCACACACACATATTGTGTGCAGCAAGTATTATGAAGAAAGAATTGGCTTTAGTTAATTGCTTGTATGATCTTAAAGAAATATTAAAAAATTCTCAAAGACATTGTATTGGTGAATATCTTCTTTCTGTGCGTCAATATTCTCTTGTTATATTTAAAATATTCTGTAACAAGATAATGTTGATACACAAAAGGAGGTTTATTCACCAATACATTGTTCCCATCTTTCACATTCTCCATACAACACATCATCTACTTTAAAACTATTCAAGTTATCTAGTGGACATAATGGTCTTTTCTTCGCAAATAAGAAAGGAAAAGTATATTAATATAAATATATAAATATAGACATTGTTGTTGTTACACCAATAATAACCATAGATATACTTTCTTGCTTAACATAAACATTTGCAACCATAATGCACCATTTTACATTGTGTCGAGCCAAGTCATTACATAGACAAGGGTTGCACTTTAGCAAACATTTACAAATTTTCTATCAATATAAATATGCATACTAAAAGTATTTGTGAGAAAAGAATGGCCAGTTATAGTCATTGTATCAGCCAAGAGACTTCTTTATGGTGCATCAACAATTTGACACATGGAAGGGAGTCTATTCACCAATACAACATCATCTTTCATATTTATTTTGTATGATATCTACCTTCAAACCACTCATCAACTAATAGAACAAATGAGTTTTTCATTCACAAAAAAAGGAGAAAGAAGTGTTCCCCACACCTCGTAGATGGAGACGAGGCCTACCCACATCTCTTGCCGATGAGATGGAGTAAGGTCACGTTCCCTTTATAGGAAGAGATGTTGTGTGACTGTATCTCCCTCCCTTCACAGGGACATGCCTGGTTCATGTGACCTTAAATGAGAGACCACAACCTTAACATGTCCCTTTCAATAGGAGACAGAATGAAGCCTCATGCCTCGCTTGTAAGAGGTCGTGCTTGAGCTGCGTATTTCCAAAAGGAGATGTGATCATACAATATCTCTATCATTTTCTCTTTTCCTTCTTAAGCTGAATTCCTAGTAGAGTTTTCATCTATATATGTCTGATTGAGTCCACTAGTTTGGTACTGTTTGTCTATTGACATCCAAAATTGTAATAGGCCTATCAAGTGACATGCACAAAAAAGAGAGCTACAATATGGTTATTGGGAAATATAGATCTCATGTTGCTTGCTATTATAGCACTTGGGCATCCTATCATCCTACTTGTACGAGTGCAATAGGGTTAACATGGATTGGTATGATACACATATTCAGCATTTTTTTGCTGAGACATGCAGTGCATCACTTTAGGCTGGCTTAGCCTACGCATCCATCAAGACTAAGTATGACAGATGTGCATTAGATGATGACACCTTGACTAAAACCTGGAATTATTCATTAACATTTTATCCAACCCTACCCACAACAGTATGACAATTAGACTAGCTTCCACACCTATTGTCACCTAATAATTACATCATCGACCTCTTTGATGGGTATTGTTGATGCATATATCACTTGGTGATGCTGAGTGATGTTAATCATGAGGACATTGAACATTAATCAGGGGTTTTCTGTTAGTGCATATATCCTCTATTTTATAAACATTGATACTCTTGATGTGTCTCCATTTCTCTAATGGCTCAGTACCCACAATTCTCATCTCCTAGAATATTTACCCATCTAGTAATAGATGATACCATAAATAAGGTATATGACCATCGTTCAACTTTTCAAAGTCTATTGCTCTAGATGATTTTTGACACATGACAAAAGGTTTTGGGCACATTGTGACTGAATGTGTGCAGGACAAGGCTCAATAGTACCTAATGAGGATGATACGCCACTTCAAGAAGATACCTCATGTCCTTAACCATGTCTTTGGCAATGATTATGATTTACATTCATATTATCATGAGTGATCAACCTTGGTTTTAGACTTGGTTTCCATCTCAGCATGATCCCATGAGGATAAATACCTCGTTGTAGATTTTTTAATGGTTAACCCCTTAGATCAAGAATAGGTTGCTCAATAGTACCTAATGAGGATGATACGCCACTTCAAACTTTGTGGGACTTGCTTTTATTAGAGTAAAAAAAGAAAAAAATCATGTTTAAGAGTTGGATGTAAAACCCAATATGGTTAACTTCATGACTTCAACTCTTAAACATGATTTTTTTCTTTTTTTACTCTAATAAAAGCAAGTCCCACAAAGTTCTTACTGGTTGATGTAAAACCCATAATCTTAGGAAAAAGAAGTTTATATTTATTTGTCTTGTAGATGCAATAATACTTGTAAAAATGCATGTACATTTGAATTGAGGCAAGATGAGTAAATACAATATCATTGATACATTCCATTTTTTGTATTGTTCGATGACATGTGAGGTGACAGTCCATTTGATGTAGCAATTGTTAGAGAACTATTCGGCCACCCATTTTCTCTCATTGAATTTTCACCCTTACGTTATAGATGTGCCTTACTATGATAACATTTAAATTATCGTTCTACTTTAGCTATGAAAAGATACACTTGGGCTTGTAATGACTCTGTCATCTCTTTCAATTGACACTCAATGTTAGCCAATCTACTTGCATGTGATTGGCCTTCAAGATATAATTTTAATTGATGATTATGTATTATATGAACCATAGTCAATCTTCGCATACCTTCAAGTTCACCCTTTCTTGTTTGCAAAAATAGATATCTTGCCTTTTCTGGTCCAACATTTATTATGATGACAATGGTGATATTTGCTTCTAATATCTCTAATATATTGAATCAGTTGATACCACTACAAAAAGCTACATCTGTCTCAAACGTGGGTTGATAATCAACTCCATCACCCATACAGTCGATAAATACATCACAACAATCATCCCTAATCATATATCGAGAGTCAACAAATATAATGTTTGCTATACTAGTCATTGTTAATCGTAAATCCACAATCAATCGATGTCGCATTATCGTCTGACATTCTACAACGCAAGCATATTAATTGGATACCCTTTTGCGGAGTCAAAACATGAATAATGTAAAGTACGAGAGATACACTGATTCATTTTCCCCCTGAATTTGCCTTGAAAATTGATGAATAATTAACTCCATCACCCTTACGATTAACAAATACATCAAACAATCATCATTAGTTGTATATCTACAATCAACAACTACATTGTTTGCTATAACACTGGTCACTGGTCGTATATCCGCGATCAATCAATGTTGCATTGTCATTTGACATGCTGCAAGGTAATACATATTAAACTAAAAACACTTATATGAAGGCGAAACATAGAAAACAAGAGATAAAGATGCGATCTAGTTTGTCTCTCCCAGAAAGGAAAGACACAATATAGTTGTGCCTGATGCGGAGAAAGGCAGGCAATGGTGGATCTCCCTTAAGTGTTGTGTTGCTTCTTAAGAGAAGCCGCAATTTAAGCTCTGTCTCCCTCTTATGGCAAATGCAGTTTAAATTACATCTTATCTTTTGGGGAGATACAATTAATATGGATCTCCCTCGACCTTGAGAGAGAAAGAAGAGAGGGAGACTGAGCGATAGAAAGAGGGTGAGATGAGTGAGAGATGCCATCAAACAACAAGAAGCACGAAAACGCAGCAGTGATTTTCGAGGAGAGTAGAACGGAAGGTGAACACAGCAGCACGGAGAGAGAACAGGGAAAAAAGGGTAGTTTGGAGATATTGAGAAGGGGGTTGGAGGTAACAATGCCCATGTGACTAGAGGCCCCAAGTAGTCCACGATAAAATAATGTACTTTTCCAATGTGCAAGTATTTAGGATGGTGACAAAGAATACATGTGATGGGTTCCACTAGCTGTAGGAGAAAGTTTAGTTTTGTTAGGATAATTCCTCTAGAGCTTCATCCTTTAAAATGAACAAAAAAAAGCCTCTATATCACTAATTTATATAGATTTGCTGATTAGAGCATGACACATGGAATCCACCAATAGAATACTGAATCAAATTATTCAATGCCCATATTTCCCTTCTCGGATACATTATGTTAGTTTTTGGTACAAGTTATCATCGAGCCACATTATTCCGTTTGAGTGCTAATTCTAAATTTTTATTCTTTTTGGCATGTGGCTCCATCATTCATTCTGTGGAAACCGTTGTTCTTATTCTCCACCAGAGAATCACATGGTTCTTACAGTGGCTCAACCGAATATATGCCAAGATGAACCTCGATCAGCTCCACCAGCTAGGCTTATCGGGAGGAGAATAAACACACACAATATGTTCATCCACACATGTGAAATGGACTGAGCGACAGCCCCAAAATTATTTGTTCGGTGCAAATCATATAACTATTATCAGAGAAAATGGGAAATGGGAAACTGTTTAGGGGATTTTGCTGCCATTTGCAAGAAAAATCAAATAAGGACCACCAACCTTTTAAGTCTGCTGTGTCTTACATCAATACACAAAACGTTACCGAGAGAGAGAGAGAGAGAGAGAGAGAGAGCTTTGTGAATAGTGCTTCATTGCAGGTAACCTGGTTAGAAGGTTGACTCACAAGTTGAGGGTCATGAGTTCAGTACCCAAAGTGTGCATCTATATGGCTTGGGCCTCCTGATTGTACCCAAAAAATGAAAAGGTGCAGTTCAATCGTATTGATGCATACTAAAATTACTTAGTTGCTAAGCTCATGGATACTCCACCCATGTAATGGATCACCTTGCATAATCGGTCCCAAGCTTGAATAAAGGAGGAGAGTTGCGTTAGGCTTTTGACTACCAACGTAAAACTGTCAAACTTATCTACCATGGATTCTACAAATTATGATAGATTTTGGTAGAAACAAAGAATCCGACTTAGTTGTTGTTGTAGTTGTTACTAAGCTCATGGATACCAACCTCAGTAGTAAATACTCCACTTCCTCATGTTTTGGCGACTTCTTTGTGAATCCAACAAGGAGATATAACACTATGATCGATTACTCAGAAACATGTTTCCGAAATTTCGCATGGCCCTTCATCATGGAGTATGAAAGTATAGAAAGATCAATGAAGCAGATTTAGTATAAACTCAAAAGTGGAACTTAAAACATGACATAACTTGTATCCTGGTTTACAAATAAGCACCATAAAGCTCGTCCAAAGCTTCCCTTGTGAAAATGCAAGCATAATAAGACATTTAAAGCAGCTAGAAAAATACTCTCTCTCTCTCTCTCTCTCTCTCTCTCTCTCTCTCTCTCTCTCTCTCTCTCTCCATGATCCCGTATAGGGACCTAGCACCATGTTTTCTTGCAATGCCTGGCACAAGCACCGAAGACAAGGATCCTAGCCTTGGATTATGATAGGTCGTGTCAACCCCTTAAAAGGCGGTTGCTCTGAGTTATTAATTAAGAAAAGGGACCTCTGGTGGCAGCATGATCCAAACACATATGTATAAGAGAATATAACTAGTAACCTTTTCTTAAAGCACAATCTATCTCAGATATTACATTGATTACTTCCTTACACGTCCATCTTAAAACTGACCAATCTGTAATTACAATGCACAGCAGCTAAAGAAATTCCGTGCAAAGATAGATGTGTGCAAATATAACAAATTTTTTCGCTTATGAGAATAGGAACACTCACCCAGGCAGTTGATCAGATATACTGGATTGCTGGGTACTGATCCTCAAGCAGGAAACACCATTCTCTACAGTGTCTTCCATGCTCATTTCTTGCAAAGTATGCTCAATTGTCTCAACAATTATTTTTCCTTCAGTATCTTCATCCGGCACGTTTACGTGAAAGGAAGTCACTCTCGTAAAGCTGTTTGTGATTTTCTCCGAAGCTTTCTTTTTCATATAGTTGTACATTTCCTGGTGAAACTGGTGTTCGAAAGAAAAGCAGCACAAAGTCTCGCTGTCATCATGCCTGGATGATCCAGATCCTTGTTGTCTTGAAAAATGAGGAAGAGAATTATAGTCCATCACCTGTGATGATAAAGAAATATTCATGTACAGTTTCACAAAAGCAATCTGAAGAGAAGAATTCGATTCCCATCAACCTAGCTAAAAATAAATCATATTAACTAATTTTAGCTTATCATTCCATTATTGGACTGAAGTTGGATTCAACTACTATGCATGAAGAACAAAGCAAGAAACATTAAAGAAAATGATAAGCCTAGGCAGCATGATGAGCTTTAATTAAGTCACATTCTTGTTCATCAGAACGATTCACAAGAGAAATAACTAGTAAAAAATCCCAAGACCATACCTTCAATAGCTCTTCTCTTCCATTACCATTTAAGACTTGGACTTTTTTCCTAGTTCTTTCCTGCAGCATTGGCTTGACAACCTGACACATGATCAAGATTTATGCATACTACTGGCACTAAAATGCTGAACATGAAAAGGTCTCAATTCTCTAGCATTAACAAATATCAGGAGATCCTCAGACATTAGTATGCTTATTTTTGGCAGATTATGTGTTTTGCTTCTAGAAAAAAGTCAACTGAAAAATCCATGATTTTGCCTACCAATTACACGTATCCAGATGAGCTTGCTTTCTGGTACTAAAACAAGGAATGAACACCTTACCGGCTGATACTTACACTAATTAACATAAATTGCAAGTAATTTGCTGAGTTCTAGAGAACTTAAAACCAAAAGGAGGATTTCTCTGACTCAATCCAGATCCATTGTCAGTTGACAAGTTCCAACTGACACAGTTATCTAGAAGCTGTGAATACCTAGTTAGAGCTTCATTATGGGTGAATTAAGCATTTGCCTGCCATGAAAGGGAGCTTACATAGGATGATTGCAATAGAGCACCTCCCGTGGTAACAAAACTGAACCCTTTTTGAAGAACAGGGGAAATAATGGCATCAGAAGCCGCTCTCATGCAGAAAGTAACTTCCTTGCATTTGTTTTGCCTGGTGGCCTGGCTGAGATGAACTGAACTGGTGCCATTTCCAGGGAACAGCACAAACTTTTACTGTCTTGTAAAGATTTTCCCTATAGGAAAACAGGCAAAGGCCTAATTCCTTGCACAGTGTGCAAATACTACTTCACTGAGCTGCTTCCCTGGAAAAGACTATTCTTAGCAATATGTATTAAAAATTTCAGGTTTATAGGAAGCACGAGATAAGTATATAAAAATTTGTTGTATGTAGAATATTACTAGCATAAAAATCAGGCTACTTGTGAGCATTTCCTTGCACAGTGTGCAAAATCAGGCAAAGGCTACCTGGAAAAGATTTTCCCTATAGGAAAACAGGCAAATGCCTAATTCCTTGCACAGTGTGCAAATACTACTTCACTGAGCTGCTTCCCTGGAAAAGACTATTCTTAGCAATACGTATTAAAAATTTCAGGTTTATAGGAAGCACGAGATAAGTATATAAAAATTGTTGTAGGTAGAATATTACTAGCAAAAAAATCAGGCTACCTGTGAGCATTTCAAACTCAAAGAGATGCAAGAAAATAACCTTCCAGCAGGCAGAAAATACAGAGGGAGCATTGACAATATAATATGTCTCTGTTTTCTCTGGATAATTCAAGTCGTCAACAGTAGAAATCATTTTCAAGATCTGCAAACAAGCACTAAAAGAATTATAATTATAACACAGGATGATTGGCAATTAGTTTCAGTGAGCTACATTTACCATGCACCTTTTTCCAAGGCATACCATGCAGAGTTTAGTTCAAAAGTACTTCAGCAGACCACATTTTGATGTCACAAGCACAAAAGTCGGCACGGTCTAAGAAAAGAAGATCCATAGTGTTGATTAGATTAAACAGCTCTTTTATTTGAATCATCCTAGTGAATGATCTTCACAGCATGGGTTATGTTAGATAAGTCTGAGCTTGTAAAATGTAAATACACATCTTCGTACATGCACATGCATGCATACACATACAGAGGGGGAGAGAAAGAGAGAGAGAGAGAGAGAGAGAGAGAGAGAGAGAGAGAGAGAGAGAGAGAGAGAGAGAGAGAGAGAGAGTTGAGAGAATGTCCACCAAACCTTTCCAGCATTCATTATCACAAATAGAGAGAATGTGGTATTGTATTGGTCCACATCATATGATATGGGCTTATACGTATCACTTCATAGGGATTTTCAACACAATATAGGGCTTGTATTGATCCATGCTATGTATCAGCCTGTGTCATACAAAACATGCCCATACTATATGATACAGGGAGTGATATGCCCTTATCATACGATATGAGTGATATGCCCTTCATGTGAACTGAATCACACATTTTTTTCACAGGTTTGAGCTTGTAAAACTTTTCTTGCTTTATTCCTCTCCCATATACACTTATGTAGGGAGAGATTTTGCACTTTTCTTGTAAAATGAAGCCTTATCAGCCTTGTGGGCATGATTTCTTTATGTTTTGAGGTAAAAACTTTCTTTTTTCTTTCTTTTTCATAGTTTTTGTTGTAATTCACGTGTGAATCATTATTTTCCTTTAATTCATACTCATTTAAGCATATGTATATTATATATATAAGAAGAGATTTTGCTAGTTGCTTGATCATTTGAAACTTTTTCAACCTTGTAGTAACGATTTCTTTCCATTTCTTCATATTTTGAGGTATGATGAACTATGAGGTATTGTTTTTCTTTATTTTTCGAGGTTTTTGTTGCATTTGATGCATGCAGCACTGTTTGCCATTATGGTAAGTATTTGAGTTTATTATGGAGGATGGATGTCGTGAACTTCTCAATCTGGGGACATTTTGATGACCCGAGTAAATAGTGGACTTCTTATGTTCTTAACTTATTAAATCTATGATATGCTATTCTTTTCATGCAACGCCAATGTTAGTCCTACTTGTTTTGGTTATTAACAATTCTTTAGGTTCTTTCTTCATTTTTTTCTTGATTTTTCCAATTTTTAATAACTTTTTAGATTTTTATTTTAAAAAATAAATTTACTATGTTATGATAAGATACATTACGATACAGTTGTATTGTATCATGGCCAAAAACAATTTGTGTCACAATACGCTACATATAACACTGATTGATACAGAACATACTTAACAAGCGTATATCTTTTCAGACTTTGCAGATTGTGCTCTTTATTAAGTTAATAGAAATCATTGGTCAATGATCTAAGAGTAGGGAAATTTTATTGGCATCCACTAGTCACAGAACAAGCTCGTTAATTTTTTTAGAGTAGTATCTGTTAAAACATTATGCTGACAGCAATGTTAAGAAGAGAAAAAATGTTTGTGATAGTGACCAAAACCTTAATCCGGTTTAGTGAAGAGAGTTTCAGGCCTGTCATATCCAAAATTTTGAGACACGGGCCAACATATGTTCCCGACTCCCTGCTTACAGTTGGCTGCACAGTGACAGATCACTGACCAAATAAATAAGCAGAAAAACTGAATCTAGTAACCAAATTAATACAATTATGTAATAGAAGAAGTTATCTACCAACAAAATTTGATCTCTGTACTCATTCATTTGTATGTGTGAGCGGATATACTTGTGCACCTAAAGAACCAGAGTTCATTTGTTAGAGTAGAAGATAAGAAAACCTCTCCATGACTAGGTGACAACATTAAACAGTGAGCATCATCGCAATTGACAGTTTCCATAGATGTTTCCCAGTCTTATTAGTAAACAAAGCTTCAAATAAGAACAGAAAACACATCCAGGTTTCCTTGAACAAGTGATAAATGAAAATCTCACACTCAGGAAAACCTGATGAAATCTCGGGTATGATTTTCTTTTATGCAGGAAAATCTTAGGTAAGTTCTACTGTTCTAGTAAAGATGCATAAAAGTCAATAAAATTTCTACAGGCACATAACAATCAAATGATATTTAGCATTAAAATTGGAAAGTACAGTCCATAAAATTATATACTCTAATGCTGCTTCAAATATGACATTTATGATTAAACCTTAAAGAACTAAGCTACAGAACAAGTTTTGTTACTAACAATAATACAATGGTCAGTCTATATGGAAAACAGTAGACAGCTGGTTGTGCCAGGGAACTTGATCTTTCTCTATTTATCATATACAAAACATCAATGTGTGGTAAAGTTCTTGGTTAGTTGGTTTATTTATGTAAGATACGAGTTCTTCTACTGGTGCAGTTTGTTGAACAGGGTTAACTCCTAGTATTTTACTTCTCTTAGAAAAGACGTATGAGCGTGACCTTCCACAGACGTGATCTGCAGCACTAACCCACTTATGTGGGAGAAAGTCTTGAACTTGGTTCTGGTTTTGGTTGGACGTATTGTGAGACGCTTAAGTAATACTCAACCAATACTCTGACATGAACCATGGAAATTGGATCGTCACTTACAGAAACTTAAATATTGTCCCCTACACGATATTGCATGGGCAGCACGGAACCGTAGGTCTCCAGGATAATGAAACATGCTAGCAGATTTATAGCAAAGACAAATCTTTGTCATACACCTGTAGTTACAGAATATTGGATATAGCTATTGACATGAGTTATGCATAAATATCGTGGGGAAATGGGGATAAAAAAGATAATGGTAGTCACCAATATTATTGTCCAAAATATCTTGCAAAATATTCTTAAGAGCAGTTCAAAACTAGCATCGCTCTGAAGAACATAAACAAAAAATGGCAAGTTTATATTATAAAGATATAAGAGACAGCTAGATAATTAGAAAAGGCAACAGCTCTTATTACCATCTATCTCATAAAAATTTTAGAAACTAGCATTTAGAACAGGATTTTAAAATAAGCAACAATCAAAACCATATTAAAAAATTATGGATAAAATTTTGTTAGTATCACTATAATACAGTGATCTTGCCAGACTTTCATGGTTTTGTTGGCCAAACTGAAAGGCGAATATGACAGCAACACTTAAATATATGAAAAGTATAGATGTAACTGAATAGCAATCAACCAAGAAGTTAACAAACCGGGCCAATCTGTCTATGTAGGAAACCATTCTTCTGTGTGCTGCTTTTCACTAATATGTGGTATATAACGTTAGCCCTCATCTTTAGGGCCTTTTTGTCAACAATAAGGTGATTGAAATGTAGAGAGTAAAGAGGGGAAAGAGCATGATCAACCATCTCTCACTCTCTCTTTTCCAATTCTTATTCCTCTTCCTCTTTCTTCCTTCTTTCCTCTCTTATCTCTTCCATTTCTTTACTTTTTAACAGAACACACACAGCTACAAAAAGGTCCGCAAGCATCTAAGATGTTGAAGAATAGCAACATGTCAATAGTCAATTTTGAGCAAAAAACAAGCTACTAAACTATTTGAAGGACTAAGGGGAGACAGTTGCTAAAAGTGCTGGAACCATTACCGGTGCTTTGTCATATGGACTTAGGCCAACTCCAAGGGCAAAAATAGGACGGCCCTGTCAATAAACGATAGAAAGTATTGGAGTTAGACGTTATGTACCAGAACAACATGATGCTAATTAAGACAAGAACAAAGTGTTTTAGCTAAAACAATTTCTACTAATAGCTTCCGTAAGTGGTTCCCTCATTTGCAAGAAGCAATCTGAAAAAGCACTTCAACTAAACAATTTGTATGGCAGCTTTTCTGACTGGCTAATTTTCAAAGAGATCACTTGGGAATAAGAGCAAAAGATCCACGGAATATCGTTCACGTGATGGTGCTCTAGCTGCATAAAAGTTACACTGAGATGAGTTTAGTTTGAAACTGAGGCAAAGCCTTCCAACTTGTTAGAGATCCTATTTATCGATCAGGAAGTTATTTTGGTGCAAACTGGAAAGCAAGGGGAAACACCTGATTAAGAATCATTGAAAAAGCAATGCTGCTTGTGCCCAATATTGAGAATCCCATGACACTCTCCAATAAGCCACCTTCGGATGAGCCATACGCACTGTGCAGCTACCTTAGTTTTCTAGTTAATGTTGCGAACTCCTATTACTACTTTCTTATAAATATATCATGTCTTGGAACCTAATCATGCTCAAATAAGCACCAAATTTTAGCAAATAATAGCATGGCAATCAAGATATCCAGTAAAAGAAAGAAAATAAATGCTCTGCAATGCCTCCATGTGCTCAAGAGAGCTGATAGCAATACAAATTGACTAGGATATGCTTTTTCACCAATAGGAAGATCTCTGAGAGGCACAACTGGAAGTTTCCTTCCATGCATGGCTGTCGAACTACTGAAGTACTAGTTTCCTAATGTTCCCGCAGCTACAACTAGTTCATTTTCCAAAACCCAAAAAATGAAGGTATAACATTCATAAAGAAAGGGAAACAGAAGGCATGGAACAGCTAGCTATTTTTTGCAAGGCATGGTTAAGTCACCAGAGATGTCATTGTTAAGTACTTCTGAGCGCTTAGTGTTGATAAATTATGCAATCTGTATTAAATAGTTGACAAACTCTACAAGGCCAGATCAAATAAGGTAGATGGATACTTGATTTCTATGTCATAGGAAAGGAGTCTTGGTTCAAACCCCATACAGGTTATTGCCATTTGCAGACAAAAAAAGAGAAAGCTTCAAAAATTCTAAATATAGATTATGTTATACCCAATGAAGATGAAGTATGTGGATGTGAAAACTTCTGAGAATATAAAAGATGCAACACTTTCCTTTTATTCCAAGAAACAATGCTCTAACATAAGAAAAGTATAGCTGTAACATAAGAAACATATAAACTATGTAAAAGGTGAAAAGTTCAGCAGAACAAGAATAAATCACCTTTTTGCAGTATCCTGACATTCCAACTAGTTGTGATTCTCGAACTCTCTTGTATTCGATGGGCTCTATAGGTTTCTACATAAATAGAAACTGTTATTTACCAACATGAAATGTAAAATGTCAACTAGCACATATTTCAAACCGGAAAGAAACTAGCAGCACAACCAAGAAATCCAACTCACATTTTGTGTATCAAAAATAGAGGCCATTGTGAAGTTTACAGATATTTTTTCAGATGCAAAAGCAGATAGATACTTACATGCACAACAGAAACTTAATTTCAAATTTTGCAGGAACGGGTTTAGTAATGTTATCCAAAAGAAAATTGACAGAGACACTTTCTTGGACATTCAAACCCTTTTCCAGGCTTCTGAGTTTTCTGGGTAGCCCCTTTTCATAAATAGCTTTTCAGGATTTACAAATCACAAGAACTTGTTAATTGCTTGTGAAAATGTGAAATTATGTTTGCCTTCCCATTTCTACACTAGAAAAGCACGTTTATATTTCAGGTTATAAAGTATATACAAATGTTTCTTGCTTCTTCCTAGTTAAAAGCAAGCAACCATTTCATTCTGGAAAGTATCATGGAAGAGATAACTTTTCAACTCTACTAGCAATCATGCGATCATTACTTGAGAAGCTACGTTGAAAAAAAATGTTGAAGAATATGAGTTTAGAGTTAGTTTTAGTAAATTTGATGTTTTAGGTATTATTGTAATTGTCCGGAGTACTGAGGCCATTTTGGTAATTTTCTGTACTAAGGGTACGATACGCCACGATATGATACACCCATATGTATCGGAAATGAACATTTATCGCTCCGTATCGTGCGATACGGGCCCATATCGCACGATATCGAGCATATATGCCCAAAAAGAAAAAATTAAAAAAAAATTCAAATTTTTTTTTGAAGGTTTCTGGCCTCTCTTCACTTCTCTCTAAGGCATCCTCCGATATGCTTGTTTGAGATTACAAAATGTGTATGTAACATGTAAATTCATTCCTTTATTTCGCATTACCCACATTTAGGCTGGCCAAATAGTTGTTAAAGGCCGTGTGAACGCATTTGATGAAACTCTCGTTGTGGGCGCATCAGAAATTGGTGGTTCTTGACAAAAGCAAAATGATGAGCTCCGTTTCTTTGATTATAGAGTCTATGACACCTCATTGATGTGATATTGTTACTTGATGATATCCTCTTTTTCTCTTACTAGAGACTAGCTTTTTAACTATTCCTTAAGTTCCATTTCTCTCTTCACAGCCTGAGTTAAGCCTCACACATGTTGATCATGTTCAACTCAATGGAAGTCATGTAAGGTGAACCGTAGAATAGTGAAGTTGTGAAATGCCCACTCAATGAACCGAGACAACGAAATTGTTCTTCATTGTTTGTGATTTCATGAAATTAGAAACTGGTAGCACAAATATACCTAAAAGTTAACAGAAAGGGAAATGATTTTGTCATAATTTTTATTTGTTTATAAATTATTCTTATTCAATAAAATTCTTATAAATTAACCTAAATTTACATGTTACATGCACATTTTGCAATCTCAAACTAGCATATCGGAGGATATTGAGAGAAGTGAAGAGAGGCCACAAACCTTCAAAAAAAAATTTGGGTGTATCGCCCGTATCATGGAGCCCAGCGATACGCGATACGATACGCGTCAGACAACACTGATTTTGGTCATTTTATGTTTTACAGCTCATTATATAAGGATTGATAGGTTGTATTAGGGTTAAGAGGCTGAGATTAAGAAAGAGAGAGAGAGGGGGAGGGGGATGGCCTCCATTGGAGGTCCGCCCCCTCCTTCAAATCTCTATTGTTTACTCTTCATTTTTATCAATATTTTCTATTATTTATTATCCGTTGCGTTTCTTATTAATTCCAACATGGTATCAGAGCTTAACAGCGGCGTGGTAATATTTCGAGTGGAATGCTTGGGAGATTATCTCTGCATGTCGTCCTTGACTGCACCTTGCAGAATCGGCAGTTACAAAATCGCATGGCAGAAGTGTGGTGCAGTTTGTTTAGTGAAGTTGCAGCAGATTTTCTTGATGAACAGAAAATCAGATTCTCTGAACAAGTGTGCAGAGAATCCGAACGAGTTAGTCTGTCATAAATATCAGGTTGTTTTGCCAGCTCCATCAATCCTCTCCATCGTTTGATGAAGTAGCAGTATTATTGCCCTCAACGCTGATGTCATCTACAGTTTTCATCCTTGATTTATCTGTTTTTTCTTCAAGTGAAGGCAGTCGATGTATGTCTTGAAAAGAGACTTTACAACTTGCCATGTTGAGTGCTGAACAATTCTGTGATGGATGTTTCACTGCTGATTCAGATGCTCCCTTTTCGGTGCTAGGACAGTATACAAAGATATTTATCTAGGTGAAGGTGGCTATGTAATTTGTTATGAAACGACATACATATACAGGAAGCTTGGATTTGGAAGGAATTCACTGATTGCTCTAGAGCTTCTTCTTGGTGGGGACTATTCTCAGAAGGTTCACGGAGTAGGCCAGGGTGCTTGGGAAACAACTTTGTTCAACGTGGCCAACTTCAGCAAATATGTGTTGAGGCCTTTGGTTGGCTTCCTGATAAAATCATAAAATAGATGAGTATATCCTTCCTAAGGTTGTTGAAAGAGATCTCAGAAGGTTCACGAAGTTGGCCAGGGTGCTTGGGAAACAGCTTTGTTCAACGTGGCCAACTTCAATAAATATGTGCTGAGGCCTTTGGTTGGCTTCCTGATAAAATCATAAAACAAATGAGTATATCCTTCCTAAGGTTGCTGAAAGAGATCTCAGAAGGTTCATTGAGTAGGCCAGGGTGCTTGGGAAATAGCTTTGTTCAACGTGGCCAACTTCAGCAAATATGTGCTGAGGCCTTTGGTTGGCTTCCTGATAAAATCATAAAACTTTCTGAAACTACAAGACAAATTTTTTGTTGATCGTATTAAGTGGATCATTTGGGAGGGATGAGAGCCTATGGCAGGTATACCATTTAAAAAGTCATTATAACAAGGAAAGTGTATCCATGAATACAGCTTGGGAAATAGAATTGGCCCCTATTCACGATGAGGCCCTGCAAAATCGCCTTATAAGTTAAAAAAAAAGAAGTTCTCAAGGAAGAAGAAGAAGATGATGACAAAGAGGGAAAGTAATTAGCTACCAAAATGATGATGGTGTTCCAGATTTTTTTTCAAAAGAAAGGTTACACAAAATCTTGAAAAAAGAAGATTTGAATCTTTTAAAAAAAAGTAAGTTTATTTATTTTGAATTTCAAATGCTGGAAATGGCAGTTACAGATTATATTTCCTGATTTTGTGGAAGTAAACCAGAAAGGTAGATATGGAAAGTACTTTCTTGATTTTGTGGGAGAGCTAACCATAAATAGTTATGAAAATTAATCCACCTGATTTGGTGGAAATGATTAGGAAAAGAAATCAAGATAAGGATGTATCCCCACAGTTTTAGGAAAGAAAAATGGTAATTGTTGTCCATTATCTACCCATTATCTGCATAAAAGAAAATGGTTGCAGAGAAAGGAAAGATGGACCTACCAACAGTTTGATGCATTGTTTGTTTAGAAGTGGAAGATCAGAGGAAGCTTACAGTATATTTCTTGAAATGGCAGCTAAAAAATTGTTGCCTTCATCAACAACATATAACATTATCATCAACGAACTTTGTAAGGCTGGGAACACTGGTAGTGCACTTAGACTGTTCAGGAAACTAGAGGGTATTGGCTCCATCTCAGAGATTGTCACACACAATATACTAATTGATGGTCTCTGCAAATCAGGTAGGCTGGCCGAGGCAAGAAAGGTATTGAAGGAGCTTGGATGATTGGGGTATGTGCCAAACGCCATAACCTACACTACTGTCATGAATTGTTGCTTCAAGTCAGGGAAGATTGAATAAGGTCTTCAAAAGAACTTCTTTCTGAATTGAAAAACAAGCGTTACGTGACTGATCCTTTTGTATTTACCACTATAGTAAGTGCATTATCCAGACTGGGGAAGGCTGGAGATGCTAATGCTTTGGTTGAACAGATGATGAGCAAGGGAATCATCATGGATATAGTTTCCTATAATGCTGTGATTAATAATTTTTGCAAAGAGGGCAATGTAGATGCTGCATTTGAGTTGTTGAATAAAATGGAAGAAGGTGGTTTGAAGGGTGACGAGTACACCCATACCATATTGATCGATGGTCTGTGTAAGATGGGCCATATGGAATCAGCCAGTAAGCACTTCCAGTACATGGAAATGAAAGGCTTCCAATGAAACTTGGTGGCAAGAAACTGCCTGATTTTTGGTTTTTGCAATGTTGGCCATATTGATGTTGCTAAATATGAAACTAGAAAGCATGCTCCAATGACGTAGGAAAATTAACAGACAGTAGTGAGCAACTGAGAGCTGTCATACCACTTGAAAATGATAGAGAAGCATCAGTCCAAGCAGTCAATGTTCCTCACCCAGAGCAAGTCGAGTTTTTTGGAGAAGAGAGAAGGCAACCGTGCAAGGGTGCCAATGTTCGTGTGAAGATGACAGTCATGAGGATTGCAGTAATTATTATATTTGCAGCCATTGAAGTTGCAGGAATTTGCAGCTATGAAAGCTGTTGAAAAAGACAGTCATGAAGGCCAAATTGAAGAGTTATTGCAGCCATGAAGCTGCTAAAAATGAAAAGCGAGGAAGGCTAAGTATTGCAACAAAGAAGATTGCTTGGAAAATGGACAGCCAAAGGGCTGAAAAATTCAAAAAAAAATACGGAAAATATGGTCATCCGTAGTGTCTTCTTATTTGGTCAAACAACATAATTGGAAATAGAAGAGAAAGATAAAATGCAAGAAAATCAGTCTTTTTTACTACACATGCATGACAAATCAAATCATAGAAGAGGCCAGAAGAATTTGTTGGTATGGAATGTGGCAGTATCACCAAAAAGCATGAAAGTTAAACCTTGAGTTACTGAAGTAAACAGTCAGGAGGGCTGGAAAAGCGGTTGCAGTCACCATGTGAAGGGGCGCAAACCGACTAGTATGAGCAGATATCTGTATTTTGCTATTTGAGTGGTAGAGAGAGGGCATCCAACCAACACACCGGCTGCAACCACCATTTGAAGGGGCGCAGGAAAAACTGTATGAAGTGTGTATGGTGGAGTAGTACCTCCTATCATAAAAGATCAGTTTTCTCAAGAGTAGAAAAGCATGACTTTTGAAGTGTAGCTGCCGAATCACTTTATGGAGAAGAAGAAAGAGAGAAGAAGCAACTGACACCCATACTACCCATGTGTTCTTGATTGTTCAAGTTTTACAGAAGCCTCGAAGAGATCGCTCGTGCACGTGTGGTGAAGAAAAAACCTTTTTTTTTGGTAAGTTTGGAGTTCAAAGTATCTCATTCCCAACTTGAGGGGGGTGTTGAAGAATATGAGTTTAGAGACAGTTTTAGTAAATTTGATGTTTTAGGTATTATTGTAATTATCTAGAGTACTGAGGGTATTTTGGTAATTTTATGTACTAAGGGTATTTTGGTCATTTTATGTTTTACAGCTCATTATATAAGGACTGATAGGTTGTATTAGGGTTAAGAGGCTGAGATTAAGAAAGAGAGAGAGAGAGAGGGGGGGGGCCTCCATTGGAGGTCTACCCTCTCCTTCAAATCTTCATTGTTTACTCTTCATTTTTATCAATATTTTCTATTATTTATTATCCGCTGCATTTCTCATTAATTCCAACAAAAAATACTCAACATTCTCTTTGTTTCACGAGATTACATCAATGTGAACTTGGCATACAAGTGCATGGCTCTTTTGCCAAGGTAACACTGGATCTAAAAATAATATGCACAAAAGGAATAGGCTTCTTGTTTACAAGCATACATGCCCAGTAAGAAACTACTGTATACACAGCTGAAGAACCTGCTTATTCTTTATAATATTCACACAGCATTTGAGAAAATAAAAATTTAACAGAAGAAGAAACAGTTTACGGATAAGATGTCATCTATTTCATTTTGCACCCTCCAATTCAGTGAGTCAATCAACTGCACCAAGAAATTATTTTATATGAGAATATTAGTTGAATTTATAATCCACTAATTTGAATTCGTAGAAAGCAGTAAATATTGGAGACGTGTACCATTTTGTGTGCTTTGTGGGCATTCCCTTCTCGTGCCTTTAGGAAGCGTTCAACAGTTTCTCTAGGATATCCTTGATGCAGAATCTGCAATCAAAGAAACACATTCCAATTAAAGAGTTGCTCAATTAATGTAATGAAGACTACAAGTAAAATCTAGAATAGGTGTTGAACACTAGAACAATCACAAGGTCATAAAACAATTGAAATGCAATATATATAGAACAAGGAAATAAGAAAAAAAATGCAGTAACAATGTCCATACCTCAAAGGATGTTTTCAATCTTCCTTCGACTGATAGACCATCAAAAATGCAAAAAGTGAGAATCAAATTAAGCTGGAAGCTGGGAGAAATGGCTTATTATCATTATCAAGTTATCAACTAGTTTCCTCCGTACAGCACATCCTGCAAGTCAACTATATATGAAAAATCAGTAGGCTAGTATCTTACGTTGGTCTGTCAAGGCAATCATTTGGTCTATGGATTCAGGGTTGGTTGAATCCATCATCAGATAACCAAATTTGCAGAAGAACTAATCTTTAGCCTGTCTTCTCTAGTGTGTATACCTGAAAATGTGCAGAACGACTGTCACGTCATATTCAAGAAAGGGGCCAACCAAGAACTAAACTATAGAGAGAGTTTGCAGACTCTGGAGGTTAATCAAAGTGAATACAGTATCCGTGTCTGCATAAAAGAGACCATAGTTCAGCAAACAAACTGTTGTAGCCTCCAGAGGATATCAGTGAATGAATTGTACATCCGCCTAAATGTGGCATGACTTTACATGCACACGCATCTTCTTCTCATGCGCATAAAATATGTTCAGAAGGCATTAGGATTCGCCAGTCTATCTGGTAAAGTGGGATGATTCCAGTATGTTGCCTGTGAAGTAAGTATCCTGTTTCTACCAGGTCTGTTGCAAACGTGTTTAACACCAGATTTGATATTTTAACTATGATAAAGTGGCTTTTAGCCCTAGAGAAAATGGCAAAGTTTAATATTCCTATCCAAAATATTCAATTAACGGTCATTTTTATTCAATGAGTTGCAGTCTAAAATCTGTATGACTGAATGAATTATCATAAAATGTGTGAATAGAAAACGGGAACTTTTATGGGGCAACAAACTATGTATTGTAGCCCACATGATCAACCATGGGCTATACCTTCTTCATTAGCTTTCCAAGTTTTCCCACCTTGACGGGGTCGGCTACATGGATTCTTTGTTTCCATAGAGCCCTATCATGTGCCATGTTAACAGTTAACTCACAATAAGCTAGATCATTCTTTATTGTTTCCTTCCAACACTTTTGTGGTCGTCCTCTACCTCTTTTAATACTTTCCAAATTTAGTTCTTATAGGTTCTTCTTTTTATCTTCTTTCTATATGTCCAAACAATCTTAAACGATATTCTCTTGTTTTATCCTCTATTGGTGTCACTCCTAATTTGTTTCTAAAAACCTCATTATGTATACGGTCTTTTCTTGTATGACCACTCATCCATCTCAACATCTTCATTTCTATTAGAGACATCTTTTGTACATGTTTATGATTAACTCAGTGTTGTCTGACGCGTATCGTATCGCGTATCGCGTATCGCTGGACTCAATGATATAGGCGTATCGTGGAGTATCGTATCGCCCGTATCATACTTAATATTAAAAAAATATAAAAGTTATTTAAAAAATCAAGAAAAATTAGTAAAAATCTAAAAAAAATCAAGAAAAATATGGTAATTTCTTTAAATTCATATAATGCAAAGTTCAGTACAGATTAAGCATTCAACATTGAACAATTGCATCCAAATTTACATATTTTGAATCAAAAAAATGAAATACATTTACATTTTACAAATTGTAATCAGGATAATCAATTAAATAATCTTCATCTTCTCTTTGCTGAAGATCCTCATCAGCAGCAGCAACATCTTCTGCTTGAAAATCAAATTCTTCATCTCCTTAATACTGTTGTTGTGCTCCTTCCAAATTAATCCATGCAATGTCTTCTTCAGTTAAGAGGGCATTTTCTTCACTATCTTCTATAATCCAGTCTTCTAATATATCAAAATTATTCAAACTTATTGGATCAAATTGGCTTTCTTGTCTATTTACTTTTTTTAATTGCCTACAACAAAGAAAGATAAGCAATTAGTAAATAATATTAATAATTGAAGTCAAACAATTTATTGAATTGAACATTTAAGTACTAAGTAATACAAAATTACCTTTCACAAAGGCACATGTTGCAACAAATAAAAACTAAATCATTCAGTCACTTATGTTCCAACCTCTTGCGCTTTTTTGTATAGATGTGTTCAAAGACACTCCAATTCCTTTCATAACTAGTTGCACTATAGGTTTGACTCAAAACTTTGACTGCAAAATCCTTAAGGTTCGGGCAATCGGTTCCAAACCTATTCCATCAAATATCTGTAGAAAAAGACAAACATTAGAGACATAATCCACAATAATATAAGACAAGTTGATTTAAGAAACTTAAATACGAGGATAAACAATTTACCTAGAAGCATAGTAGTGCAGCCCATCAAGTGAAGAGCATTATATAAGACAAGTTGATGTATAGCATCTGTTCTACTCTCATCAGTTCCAAAGTCTTCAGCAACCCTCTTTCTCCTGCTAGGTGGTCGTGAACTGCTATTACCCATCTCTGTTATGGCATCTAAAGGCAAACTATCAGTGAATCCAAATCTAATATCATCATCTTCTTCTTCAAACATCTCCAAATCATCCTTTTGTTGTCTCCTCTCTTGTATACTCTCAATCATCTGAAGACATTGTCATTTAATGCCTTCTGGCAAACTTCTAACTCTACCTCTGCAAGGAGCAACTTCTTTTCTAGTCCTTACGAAATTTCACCACTGACCACCCTCTCACAAAATAAACATCTCATCTTTAATGTGGAACCCGCAACTGATGTACCTCACTGCCATACCGAATCATCAGACTTAGAATGGGAGTCTCTAACACCCCTTCCTGTCATCTCACTTGAGCACTTTAATTCAATAAAAAACCTGAAAATAAAAGCACTTCGAAAAACCTCAATCTTCAAATAACACTCAAATAGAGTGTCTCCCACTTCATGAATGGGATAAAAATCATATCCACACACTTAATAACTTCATATTTTGTTATTCAAAAAAAATACAAATAACACAAAAAAACAACAAATACAAAGAAAAAAATGAAAAAAACATAAAATAATATACCAAAATTCGAGTTAGGAGGCTTGCCCGGACACCGTAGAGGTCGTTTTTGGAGCCTTGAACGCCAAGAAAGGGAAGAACCACCGAAAGAAGGCTTAGGGAGCTCTGAAGAAACCAAGGAAACCCGCAAAAATGTGGGTTTCTGTTTGACGAGGGACCCTTTAAATATAAGCGATACGGAGCGATAAGTTCGCATTTGCAATACCTTATAAGGTGATATGGTGCACGATACGATACCTTATAAGGTGATATGGTGCACGATACGATACATATCGCACCGTATCGCACGAGGTAAGTTTTCCCAAACTCATAAAACAACGACAAGCAGATTTTGTTTGTTCGCATCACAAGCTGAAAATGTCTAATCTGCAATCCACATGAAATTTCAAAATAAGCATGGCATCTTTTGGTTGATCCTGTGATTCATGAACTTCCACATCTTCCACTTTCACAAGTAAAAACAAACGAAAAAATAACTGGCAGCAATTCTTTAGTTCAATCTGAGAGTGCTGAACCATCAAAAGCCGCGGTTTCAGCTCAGAGAAGAGGTGCTGTTATAAAAAACCCAGCTTCATAAATCACAGACTTGATTAATCATATTAAAACATATACCTCCTGAACGATATAAACTCGCCATCAAAACATTCCAACTCTTCATAAGAGATCAAACTAAGTATGCTAATTGAGCATGCGATATGTGCTTACTAGATTGAAAGTAGATCGGTCTATAACTTCCAGTTATATCAATAACCAGAACACAAAAATAATTGAGCCAAACCGAAAATACATACTTCGCCCACAACAGTGCAATTTACGAAAACATATGCCGAAATTTGAGGACAGCACCTCGGTTCCTCGGTTCCTAACAAGAGAGACGCCGAATGACCTGCATTGTCCACCAAATTATAGAATGTTGATCGAAAATGCGAACGAAAATGAATAAAGGCGAAAGGACATTGGGAAAGGCAAAGGAAAAGATAGAACGACAAACGAGACCGAAAGGAAACGATATTCAAAGCGTACATTGACAAGGCGCACGATCTATCTGAGACCGGATCCAACGGTTCAACGGTCATCCTCCAAAGATTCCCTTGAAATGCGATTGAGAATACGTCTCGCCGTCAATTTCAAGCCGGCGAGTTTCGGCAAAGAAAGAGACAGAGAGAGAGATTGAGATTCCAGCAATGATTAAGACAGACAGACAGAGAGAGAGAGATTGAGATTCCAGCAATGATTAAGACAGACAGACAGAGAGAGAGAGAGAGTTTCCGGCAATGACCAAGGCAGAACAGATAGCGGGAGAGCACTGAATTAGAGAGAAAAGGAGTGACGGAAGCCCGTTGGGCGTTGGAATTGGAACGGGGCGGTCAATTTCTTCCGTTCTCTTCCTTCTTGTGCAGATCCGGATCCGAACCGCTTAACTGAGTAGTGGTAGGGATGGCAATTTGACCCGACCCGCGAGGGCCCGATCCAACCCGACCTGAACGGGCAGGAATTACCGGGTTGAGTGGGTTTGGGTTCGGAATGAAGAAAAACACTAACACGAGATAAGAAAGTACCCAACCCATATCTGACCTCAACCATACAAATGTACATTTGATACAAATATATAAATATGATGTTGAACTTTTTAATTTTCATCCAACTGAACTTAAACTTTTTAATTATTTGAATTAGATTAATTTTTAAATGATTTCCTTTTCATTCAAAATGCTTTTAATTTCAGGAATTTTATCGGTTTTGATGTTGTTGTATGGGTCGCCCGCTAAAAATAATATCCGTGTCAGTCTCCACTAGGTAATGGGGTAGGTACAAGGCACAATGTCCCGGTCATAGAGCAGGGTACCCATACCTGACCTGCCCCATTGCCATGCCCAGACGGTGGTACCATTAAGTCGGTTCAGATGAATGACAAAGCTAGGAGTGAGATCTCTTACTATGAGAAGCAATTATCAGACTCGGATATGGTTCCAATCTAGTCTATCAACCGAGCTAGTCAATGAACCGAGCTGCCCATAGCTCGATGAGGTTCGGCTTGTGATGAGCTCATTCATGTCCAATTTGAGATCTAAACCAGTCGAAAATGCACTCACAATGGGATGCGAACTGGACATGAACAATATTGCATCTTTGTTTCACCTCGTTAACCCAAATATATATATATATATATATATATATATATATATATATATATATATGTGTGTGTGTGTGTGTGTGTGTGTGTGTGTGTAATTAAGTGATGAATTCGTTCAGTTGTACAGGAATATCGTGGACATCTTTCAATTTTCAGTTGGAAAATAATAATTATTTTACTAAAAGTTGTATTTTAGAAAAGATGTTTGTGGCATATCACGTTCAATTGATTAAAGGTGATTACTATATGCATATTCTATTTACCATCCACAAACCTATTTTTCAAAAAATATCAAAATTACCTCTCATCACTTTCTTTATCCTCTCCAAACTAATTCCAACATTTCTTTCTCCTCTACCACCTAATTTCAAACAAGCGTATCTCAGTAGATCTCTTTGCTCTGGTGCCCAACGTTTCATTTAGTGTTATTGTCTTTTTCATGGCTGATCAATCCATATTCTTACAAATCTCACGAAAGAAAAAAAAGAATTAAGAACAACAAAACCAAAATCAATAACGAAAAAAAAAAAACAACAACAAGAAGAATTAAGAACAATAGAAAAGAAAAAGAGTCCATGGGAGACGCACCTATAGTGCGTTCAAGTTAGAAATTTGACCTCGCTTTTTGTTTTGATTCCGATCGAAAATAAAATCCTTACATCAAATAAATAATAAAAATACATCAAATCAATGAAATACCCCACCAAATCACTTAAACCCTCTTTGAATCAGCAATCTTCTCTCTTTCTCCTCCTTGTTTTCTTTTTTCTTTTTCTTCCTTTTCAATCATATTCAAAGCACTATGAGATGGTGCATGGTTCAATATTATTCATTGAAACGAGCTTCAAGTCGTGGGTCACTGAAAAAATGGTATGAGACGGTCGACGATAAGAAAAAACCTACTAATGGAGAGAGAGGAGAGATTTTCAAACAGTCGGGAGTATCGAGATAATTATCGGATTTTAGTATGAACAAATTTGAAATTACACTAAAAAAAGATACATGGATAATAAAAAGGTGTATCAATTCTGTTGATCAAGTTGATGATTTCAACTTGGATCAAACCAGTTAAACATGAACAAGATTTTGAGTTGATTTAACGAGCCATGAACAGCCGCAATGTCTTTCGATCTACTCGTTAGCGGCCCCATCTACTATGAAAAAATACCGCATGCAAACCCAATAAGAAAATTATAAGCCGTAAATAAAAGAATGTACAATTTTATCTGTTTGGACCGTTGGATCATACAAATGAACGTGACGTCTCATGGCTGCCATTCTTCCCTATGATATGGGCACCTCCAGACAGCATATCCGTATCTTCTGTATATTGGATCTCTCTTTCTAGGCCCGATGGATACTCTTTGTCCTCAAGAATTTTCCGTATTTGATGCGACTTAATTAAACACATGAAAACCTTCCGAACATTTATTGTGGTTCAGAACCACCAAAAATGGTGGTGCACTTATTCTTATTTATATGGATTTAGCCACCAAAGTCTAGATTAAGTGGCCGGTCTTAGTGCATTAGAAAGTTCATGAAGCCTAATGCATTACTAGATTCTTTTTCTCTTTTTTTGGTTTAAACGGGAGGCTGAAGCTCAACTGACGACCTTTGACTTGTGAATTGAGCCCAGAGCCAAATCAGTTGATACTCTCAGTTAGACATGTCCCGTTTTGGTTTTTCAAAAACCTTGAGTTGTAATTGAATCGGCTCAGGACCGCTTCTGGTTTTGAGAACCGGCAGTTCCGGAGCGATTCTGGTTTAAATCGCCGGAGCGATTCCGGTCTAAATCTGGAACCGCTTAATTTTATTAATACTTTTAAAAATACAAATTTTATATAAAAAAAATAAAAACAGCCTCATGACATCATGGAACATGAGACTGTCAAACTAAGCTAACAGCCTAATGATGTAGGGTTGTCACAGGCTCATGACTGGGCGGGAAAAAGTTCAAACCAGAATCGAACCACCACTTTTATACCGATATCGGTTTTGGTTTCTAGGTGGTTTCTGAATATCTAATCGTAACCGAACCGAGAGGTCTCTGGTTGGTCACAGTTCCAGTTATTGACGGTTTGGTAGCTGGTTCGGTTTCGATTCAAACCGATGGGTTGGTTTCAAACCGGCCATGTCTAATCTCAGTGCAAAGATTCAATTTTATTATGCTCAATACTAAATATTGTAACTAATGAAACATACCCATGCTTTAAAATTTGTTTGGGTTCTCATGTTCTAATCAAATTTATTACATAAACCTAACAAAAGGTCATATACACAATATATAAAAAGTTTCACAAAACTACTCTATGGTATACCTATTTAATACTTTGATAAATAAATTCCTTATCCAATAAGATGGAGACCTTAGGTTTTCTCTGTTAATAAAAAAAGGACTTCTACTATAACAACATCAGTTTTTTTTATGACATGATGCTTGTGGACATGCTAACATGGCACCTAAGCCACACCAGCTTGTTATATATATACATATAAAGTTTCAACTTAAGTCACCACGTTAGATATAATTAATAACAAATATATATTAAAGAAGTGTTACAATATATATATATATATATATATATATAAACCAATTAAGTACATATTAATTAATATTTTAAAATTATCCAGATATTAATTAATATTCAATAGATATTACATAATATTTATTATGACAATATTATTACTGTAGTATTCAATATATAACCATTTATATGTATTAAAATATTATAATGGTTAATGTTATAATTAATATGTATACATAAACTAGTGTTTATATTAACAAAACAAACAACAACAACTAAGCCTTTTCCCATACTAGACGGGGTCGACTACATGGATTCTTTGTTTCCACATAGCCCTATTATGTGTCATGTTAGCAGTTAACTCACAATAAGCTAGATCATTCTTTATTGTTTCTTTCCAACACTTCTGTGGTCATCCTCTACCTCTTTTAATACTTTCAAAATCTAGTTTTTCATACATTCTTACAGGTTCTTCTTTTGATCTTCTTTCTATATGCCCAAACCACCTTAAACGATATTCTCTCATTTTATTCTATATTGGTGTCATACATAATTTATTTCTAATAACTTTATTATGTATAGGGTCTTTTCTTGTATGACCACTCATCCATCTTAACATCTTCATTTCTATCACAGCCATCTTTTATGCATGTTGATGATTAACTGCCCAACACTCAAAACCATAAAACAAGGTAGGTCTAATTGTTGCTCTATAATATTTACCTTTTAACTTTAATGATATCTTCTTATCACAAAGAATACTTGATACTCCTTCCCATTTTAACCAACCAACATTAATTCTATGCGTAACATCTCCATCAATTCTTCCATCTCTCTGAAAAAATGGCCCTACATATTTAAAAATTTCTTTTTGAGGGATGCAATGTGTGCCAATTTTAATTTTTATGTCATTTGAAGTAACCAAATAATCAAACTTATATTCCATATATTCTGTCTTTGTTTTACTAAGTCGGAAGCCTTTACATTCTAATGTTTCTCTCCATAGTTTCAATTTTCTATTAACTTTTTCCTTAGACTCCTCCACTAACACAATGTCATATGCAAATAACATACACCAATGTACTTCATCTTAAATATGTTTTGTTAACTCATCAATTACCATTATAAATAAGTATGGACTTAAAATTGATCCTTGATGTAACCCAATATTAACTTCAAAGAAGTCGGTCATTCCTTCATGAGTCATCACACATGTTTTTGCACCATCGTACATGTCTCTTATAAGATTTATGTATGTCAATAGGATACCTTTTTTTTCCAAGGTTCTCCAAAGGTCTTTCTAGATCAATAAATATCATGTGAAGGTCTTTCTTTTTTACTCTAAAATATTTCATAAGATGTCTCAAAAGGTTAATCGGTTCAATAGTAGATATGCCTGACATGAATCCAAATTGGTTATCTGTTATACTCGATACTTGTCTTAACCTACGTTCAATAATTCTTTCCCACAATTTCATAGTATGACTCATTAACTTGATACCCCGATAATTCGCATAATTCTGAATGTCTCCCTTGTTCTTATATATGGGTATAAGTGTATTCGCTCTCCATTCCTTGGGCATCTTTTGGTTTCTCCATATTTCATTAATTAGTCTTGTGAGCCAAGTGATTCATGTTTCCCATAGGATTTTCCAAAGTTCTATAGGAATATTGTATGGTCCAACCGATTTACCACCCTTCATATGTTTAAGAACCTCTTTCACTTCATTCTTTTAATACGTCGATAGAATTTGTGGTTTATATACTTTTCTGATTTGGCTAACTCTCCTAAATTGATATTAACATCTTTATTTTTATTAAAAAACTTATAAAAATAGTTTTTTCATCTATTTTTTATATCATCATTTGGTACGAGAATTTTCTTATCATCGTCTTTAATACATCTAACAAAATTAAGATCCTTAGTTTTCTAATCTCTAGTCCTAACTATCATAAAAATATTTCTTTCACCCTCTTTTGAGTAGAGTTTTTTATATAAATCCCCCCCAAATTTATCTTTTTCTTCACTAACGGCCTTTTTCGCTTATTTTTTTGCTTTTTTATAAGCCTCTAAAGTTTCACTAATTTTTTTAGCATAATGTAAATTGTAACATGCCCTCTTTGCCTTGTTTTTATTTTGCACTACTTCACTCCACCATCAAGCTTCCTTTTGTGCCGGTACACCTCCCTTAGATTCACCTGACACATCTTTTATCACTTTTCTAATATGTATAGCCATATTGTTTCACATATCAGAAGGTGTACAAACATAATTCCAAGTATCACCTTGAAAAACTTTCTGTTTAAACATATCTTCTTTCTTGCTTTTGAGGTTTCACCATTTAGTTTGAATAGCTCAATGCACTCTTTTCTTCTCTGTTTATTTTTTTACGTATAAATCCATAACTAAAAGTCAATGTTGGGTGGTTAAGCTTTCTCCTAGAATTACCTTGAAATCTTTACAACACACTATATCTTTTTTTCTACAAATAAAATAATCAATTTGTGTTTGTGATAAGCCACTCTTATAAGTAATTAAATATTCATCTCTTTTTTTAAAGATTGTATTGACTATAAAGAGATCAAATGTCATAGCAAAATTTAAAATCTCCCTACCTTCCTTATATATATCCCTAAAACCAAAGTTTTTGTGAATACTTGATATCCTAATGCCTCTTTACCGACATATCTATTTAAGTCTCCTCTTAAACAAATCATCTCCCTTTGTGGATTTTTTTAAATCTTATCTAACTCCTCCCAAAAAGTCACTTTTATACTTACTTCTACTACTACTTGGGGTACGTAAGTACAAATTATATTCAAAACCTCTGCTCCTAACACTAATTTCAACATTATGATTCGGTCACCATATTGTTGTATGTCTATTACACTATCCTTTAAATTTTTATTTATGATAATATCAACTCCGTTTTGAGCTTTTTCCTTACCTGAGTATCATAATTTAAAACTTATATCCGCAAACTCATATGCTTTTTCTCCAACCCACTTTGTCTCTTGTAAACATAGAATATGAATCTTTCTCTGAATCATAGTATATATAACTTCCATTAGCTTACCAGACAATGTTTCAATATTCTAAGAACCAATACGAATCTTATTATCTATGACCAACTTCCTTATACCCCATATCTGTCAATATTGAAAATGCGGAGACCATCTCTGTAATTTATTTACTACATTTGAGCGGCAATATAGCGGGATTAATGTTTTTACCCACACCCGTCCATGATGTGAGAACCCTCTCTGCAATTGATTCACTACATTCGGGTGAAAATATAGTGACCTTTGCTTAGTTTTCACTACATTTGGGCTCTACAGTGCGTCAGTAAGAGGGGACACCCCAACACAATGCTAATAATTTGTGTAATCCATGGTATGAAATCTGACAAAGTTTTACACTGACTATCGGAATCCTAGTGTTTGTATTATGTAATTAATATTAATTAATAATATATATTACTTATTCTTTATTAATTAATATTATTGGATATTTATATTATATTATGTTATATTTATTGTTTATTAATTATTAATGTTATATTATATTACTTACTCTTTATTACTTGTTGACGTTGCATCCCCCTATAAGGGTGACACACATCAACAAGTCTCCCTCTCATGAAGAGATGAGGTCAAGCCATTTTGCCTCTCTTTTACACACACACACACACATACATATATATATATATATATATATATATATATATACGTACATACTATATACACATAAAGACATGAATTGGTACAATAAATATTGTTTTGTCTATTGCAAATTCCATTCCATATCTTTTCACATTTTTCAATGAGACATTTTTTTGGTGTATTTTGTAAATAAACACATGAAACTGACTAAGTAGAAGTTTGTAACTTGGCTATATCATTGAGACAACACAATGCTTTGATGCTCACATATAGTAGATGAGTGCATTGACAGGGGACGATCATGGATCATCTTATGAATGATCCTGGTTTTGAAATGTATTATGCAACACCAACTCTCCCTTTATCCTAGAGTTGCTTCCCAGCTTTAGGTCACATTTTGTATATATTTTGACAAGATTGGGTAATTTTGAACCTTTGTCAAAGTTAGTATTCTTTGTATAAATAAAAGTTTCTTATATATAATTGTGACCAACCCATTACCTATGAATATATAGGTTATTGAATTGGTGTAGTTAAGTGAACTGTTCTTATGGGTAGTGTCTCGGCAGTATAGTTGGAAGGATAATGTATACTAGTATGAGTTCTTTGAGGAAGGATGATTGTTAATTTAAGTATCGGACCAGCCATTGTTGAGCACCTTTATGGAACAGTGGCAACCAAAAACCAACAACTTTTACATGTTGTAAGACGAGGTGATTACTATATAATGCCCTAACATCCTCAACCTTTTAGCCTTTCAATAGGCAGATGCCTTGTAGCTTTAGCACGAGAGATGAAGAAGTCGGATAACATAAATATTATAGCTAAAATCATGAGCATATACTACGATGAGGTGAATCACAAATGAAGCTGAGTTCTGAAGTTCAAGATGCTCTGGCTACATGTTTAGAAGAGTAGGGTTGTGTTAAAGGATAATGTGTTAATTTTGTTGTATTTGATTGGATATACTATAAAATGAAGATAAGGCATAAGGTATCGGTATTGTGTACTTGTTGGCCTAGGATATTTGGAGGGTTGCCGACTATGCCTACTGTGCGATGATATTTGGCTATTTGTACACACAACTAAGAAAAGTATTACATATAAATGCACACCAACTTAGTGGCCACATTTATATTTATATCATGTTTATATTAATGTAACAATCATTGATTGATAACTCTTTGAGCAAAAAAAGGTTATTTGTATCATAGAAATGGAATTACAAATACTTTTTGAATCTTAGTGAGCCGTCAAGTAGGATGGGTTTAGCAACATAATCAAGTGGCCATTTGGATGGTCAATGTTATGTATAGAGATTGTTATATTGATTGCCTTAATAAGTTCAGAAGGCACTTGGACTCGATGACGATAAATGAGGCACACAATTATTGATATAGGATATTTGGATGGGATTTACTATAAACAATAAAAAATATTACATTAATATTGATATTATTTCTCTTTTTTATTACTGATTACATACCAACCTTATTGCTAGAGAAATTATATAGACAAGACATTCCATTTAGCATGATTACACAAATGTATTTGACATTATAGAATCTATGTGCTAAATCGAGTTGCTCATCAATTTGGTTATTAATAATGGATCTTAGTCCCATTGAAGTCCTCCCAAGCACACAGGCATATGAAGTTACTTACTTACAAAATAGAGTAGGCCTATAAGATGACTTTTAGCTCTCATGAAGCTTGTATTGTTTGCAAGCACAATACAAATGCATTCAGGTATTCTACACGAGTGTGATGATTCACATATGGATTGATATGTCACTCAAACTCATTGTTTTCTATTATGATAATCCTTGTTACTTTTGACCATATCTACTATTCAGAGTTTGTCTCGATTTGATACCTCTCTTATAGCCCTCACCTAAACAATGCTTTATACTTAGATGTGTATGCTACAATGGCCACCTTCATCCTTCGTCAAATAGTTACCTTTTAACGTATGTGATGGCACATCATGTAAAGTAGCACTATATATGTGTATGCTATGGAATGAAAGCTCGACATAAATATGACATATGTTCATCTTCATGTCCATATAAAATAATTTGAAGTGTGCATTTTCTTAATAATAAGAAAGTAGAACAACCTTAAACACAAAATAGTCAATGACACATATCAACCATAACAAAACAAATACTTAAGTGTTCAACTTACTTAAGCATGAACATTTTTTGTTCAACTCAATTTTACTTTTAATGATTACCATATAAGATAAGTTATTCTTAAACTATTCAAAGATATTTGAGTTCAATTTATTATATAATATTGAACAACTTATAAACACGTTAAAACATAAATTGTTTGTAAATATGCATACAAAAGTAGCTTGTGGCAGAGAAATGGACCTTCACCTACTACCTGTCATCCTTGAAAGGGAGAGACACATGCAGTGTATTATCCTTTGAGAGGGAGACATGGCACAACATTCACTCCCCTTAAATGGTAATGCATCCATCCTCTTCTCCCTTTTTGGGAATGTGTTCGAGACATGACTCACCATCAAGGGCTCATTGTTGACCCCCTTCACCTTTTCATAAGATAAATTTGTGTGCATGTGTGACCAAATTTCCATTGCAAAAGATAGTGTGACACTCCCAATTAAATGACAAATAAAATGTAACTAAATTAATAAGTTAATTTACAACATGAAAGAAGATACTCCTCAATTACAATTAAATTAATAAGTCAATTAACAAACTAATTATCATGAACCTCATAACGATTATTATCACCTCAACCTCTCAAAATAGATACATATCAATGTATTGCAAAAAGATAAATCCCAAAAATAGATACTTTCGTGTTGATACGCTTTTATGACACAAAGATAAGTGATGTTAGGGATCCATCTACTATATGCATCTACATCAAAATATAACACAAAGAAAGAAATTATAAAATTGATAACACAAATTAAGCAATAACAAGTTAAGATATATGACATATTAATAATGTTCCTAACACTAAAAATGACCTATTAATCATTATAATACATATATTACATATCCCACAAAGTTAGTTGGTCACCATCTAATACTAACAATAGGAACATTTTCGATCCAATCCTATAAAGTTGTACTACTACAACATTATATCATGGAGTAGATCTAGAGGGTCAGTGGTGGGATTTTGTGGAGTGAAATAACATAGAGGAGTGAGTTCGTTTAAGTTATCCAATTATTTCAACTATGACATAATATGCTTGGACTTGCAATAACTTTTTGTTTCCTTTGATGTATAGTATTAACAATCAATCAATCTATCTCTGAAAATGCATGCCATTCAAGATATAAACGTAGAGGATGATTATGCATCCCATTAGCCATATCTAACATCTAAGAATCATCAGTTTCACTCTCTCCTATGAATAAAAATAGGCATTTCATATTTCTTGTATTGATTCACTCACAACATTCAATATGAGCTTATTTATTGTCTTTATATTGATCACCTAAACCAAACATTGCCTCTTATACATGTATTTTTTAACAAATTATTATGATAAAGATGTTGTGTTTCCTCTAAACATATCTTACATACTAAATCAAGTCACTTTAACAACAAAATACTTCATCTATTGCAAATACTAGTGAACAATCAAGTCCATTACTCTTGGAGTAAAAAATGTATCACCAAGTCTGCAATACTAGTGAACAATCAAGGCCATTACTCTTTAAGTAAAAAATGTACCACCAAGTCTGCAATACTAGTGAACAATTAAGTCCATTACTCTTGGAGTAAAAAATGTATCACCAAGTCCATCGCCTTTGCTAGCAATAAATTCATCGTTCGGTCCACAACAATCAAATTCAAAATATTATTTACCATGTATGTGGAATCTACTCTTTCATAATGAGTAATTTCATCATTTGTCGTATATCCAAAATCTATTATCCTATAATGAATGCTTTCAACTGAGTTATTTGACATCCTATAAAATAATTTTGCAAGTGACAAAAATGATGAAATGAACAATTATAAGTGTATAAGGTGGCAAGCATATATCCCCCCACATAAATATAGTATGAGACTTGCCCAAAATGCACCATCCCTAAAAGGGTGATGATGCACTCGGTCCGCATCCCCGTTCAACCAAAAAAAAAAAGGACCAAGTCATTTCACCCATCAAGGGGTGAAGTGGCATAGTGGCTTCTTTCTCGACCGAGAGATGACTGTAGTACAAATCACCTTTAAGCATTGAGGCACCCACATGATCTCCCTTCCCTCCTCCAATCTTGACACGCTCCATGCACGTCTTTCTTATCAACATTCCAACACTCATTCACAGTCATCCAATGATGAGAGAGAGGTCAAAAGACAGATCATGGCTCACTTGTAGGAATTGACGAAAATCGGGACATCAAGTGAATAGCTTGATAGAAAGTGATTAAGAGAGAAGTCAAAACGAGATCTAGATGGAGATCAAGAGTGAGAGAGACATGAAGATGGGGAAGATTGCTGATCAGGTAACATGAGGAGCTTGGAGAGAGTAGATTAACCTGCTTAGAGAGAGAGAAGAGAGAAAAACTATGAGAAGGGTATTTTAGAAAAAATAAAAAAGTGGATATTAATTAAAAAAGAGTAAGTGAATAACAATTATGATTTTTTATGTTTTTCAAAATTCAATATATTTCTAAAGAATTAGCAGTAATAGTCAATCCCAAGGCTTTTACACATGGAGTAGCTCGCATGGCAATGGGGTTAGACATGTTCAGCTCGTGACTCACCGCAAGTTCGACCAATAACTAAACTGGGTTTAAACCACTCAAACCTTAAGTGGAGAAACCGTGACCGGAACTGTAACCAGTAAGTTATTAGGCTCGGTTATGATTTATGATTTTGAGAAACTGCATATAAACCATAATGGATACCAGTGTCTTTTAACCATCTAAAACTACATTTTTTCCATAGAAAACTGAACTTGAAACATAGGAATCAGCAGTTCCAAGCCAGACCCAACCGAAAAGCGGATGGTTCCATAATTGGAACTGAAGGGTCCAAGTTTGATTACAGTTTGTAACTCTCATTAAACTAGAACTGATGGTTTGGAACCGTCCGTACCGCTTACGGAGAACAGGCTATGTCTAGAGATAGATATCTCAAAAAGATTAACATGAAGGTCACAAGCTCAACACCCCAGGGGTGTGAAAAATCTGCTATGCCTAATACCCAGGTTGCTTATAAAAGGAAAATAATTTCACGTTTTCTGCCATAGAAATTGCTTTTACGAATACACTGCTTTTTACGATAAATGGGTTCTATGTTGTGCACTGCAAGGCACTAGACTTAATCTTTCTTTTTTCTTGAGGGGAAAATAACACACGGTTAAATGATGGACTATATAGTCTACGACATTACTTTTGTTTCTCATTATTCAAAATTTGGATGAGAATGAACGCCACACCTTCCCTTAATGCAGATCCATCAATTGAAAAAGAAAACCCTATGCCACACATGTACACACACATATGTATACATACATACATATATATATATATATATATAGAGAGAGAGAGAGAAGCTAAATTCCCTTTCAACTTTTTTTGACAATCTTTTTCATTCATTTTTCTATTGGATGATCTAAATTCAAATAAAAAAAATAAAAAATATTTTTTAAAAAATAAAAATATTATTTTACTTGTTCTTTTTTGAGTTCAACTCCGCCCATATAAGGGATCACCCTTTCATGACCAGTCCCAAGCTCGGATAAAAGAGGAGGGTTGCGTTAGACTCGATAGCCAGCATAAAACTTTGTCAGATTTTTATATCATGGATTACACAAATTTTGTTGTTGTTCTTTTTTCAGTTCTGATCATCCAATCAAAGAGATGAATTGTTCAAATTGTAAAGAAGAGTATAACATTTCTCAGTCTTTATATATATATATATATATATATATATATATATATATATATATATATATATATATATATATATATATATAACAGAAAAGTTGTATTTATGGGTATGAAACTCATGAACTCAAACTTGTAAAAAGACCATCTAAACATATGAGCTATCGCTCGATGTGCATGATCCATATTGAACTGTCAATCGAACAGAAGAAAAAACGGGTTGGCAATTACCACCGTCAATTTGGGTGATGGACAAGGATAGCTACTCATGGTTTTGATTTTTGTCTTGAAGCTAGTGGTTTTTTATCAGATTTTCTTTCGGAATAATAGGTGTGGACCCCCTAATGTTTGAATCTGACGTGCATTGAGCTTGCAACGTGCTATGGATCTTGTACCATAAATTTCAAAGAAACCACTACTAATAAATGCATGTCTTCATGAAAGTTAAGGTAGGAAGACAAAGTTTTTTTTTAATCTCTCGAGTTTGAATGCTTTGTTTCTCTCTCTCACGCACACTTTCTTTCAATAATTTTTTTTTGTTACAAGAAGAGGCTGAAGCCTAACGCATAAATGCACCACCTAGGAGTTGAACTCGCAGCAATGATAAGGTACTATTTTTGATAGATGATCCGGCCACTTAGATCATAGGTGCTATCAAGAATGATCTGAAGGTGGTTCTTTAAGAGTATACACTTTTGCAAGAGTATCATGTGAATCCTATATAAAAATATATGTATATAAAGAGAGAAATTAGGAGATACTATACACCATCTCATAGCATATTCTGCTAGACGATCTATAGTGTTTGTGTGATCGCACGAGCGACACAGATCGAGTTACCTATCAACATTAATAAGGGATTCAAGATCATGATTGCATTAAATGCTACTCAAGAGGGTGTTTTGATCATCATTGCTCTATGAATTACATGGATGGTGATGATGATTAAATAATGTCTAGCGTAGGAGGTTGATTAACAATACTCACTATATATATAAATATATATTATGTATAGATATATAAGAAAACTTGATGTTGTCCACCTCTAGTATATTCGTTCATGCTCATCCATTATTTTTCAATAGCATGAGTATAATTTCCAAATTTTTATAGACCTATGAGTATAAAGAGTATTTTTATTATACTCATGTTATCTGAAAATAATGGATGAGTACGAGTAGGCAGGTATGGGTAGAGCACATCCAATCACCCTCTCTCTTGAGAGACTCTCTCTATATATATATAGAGAGAGGCAGGAGGGGGCCACGGCAAACTTGACTGTCAAGAGCTCGATCAAGTCAAGTTCAACTGAACTTCTTGATGAGTTCGAACTTGAGCTTGAGTTTGAACCCAAGCACTTAGAAGTCTACCAAATTGTGTGAAAACCAGTACTTATTAAATTGAAAAGAGCCATTGGTAGTGCAGTTATGGAGACACTAATATCTTAAGACGAAAGTCTGCAAATAGTTGTTTCTCTTGATGCTTTTCACCTCACTTTGTTGCGCTTTGGCTCTTTAATTATCTTCCGCCCCATAAATGTGGGACTAAACTATGTATAAAAAACTCGCATAGATTCACAAGCAACTTGAACCGGGTAGTGCCCAGCTCAAACTGAGCAGTTTGCTTAGATGTCAAGCTTGAGTCGAGTTTGGGTTGAATTAGACATGGCCGGTTTCAGTTATCCTGGAACCTTGAATAATAACCCAACTGGCCGGGGCCGGTTCGGGAACTGTTTCAATTTTAGTCTAAAACTGCTAGAAACCAATAAAAATATTTAAAAATTAAATTTAAAGAAAAAAATAAAAAAAATATCTGAACCAGCAGTTCCAAACCACCGGTTCCTGTTTCGTGAAAGGTGAAACCGAAAACAAACTGGGTGATCCCAGGTCCTGGTTCCGATTTCAGTTGGTTCCTGACCCAATTCAGTTCTGGTAGGAACCATCGTGCCAGTTTGAAACGTATCATGTCTAAGTTGAACTCAACAAGATTGAGTTGTGCTGGAGCTACAGCCAAGTTGATGTCAAGTAGCACATAACGAGCTTGGTTCACTTGCATCACACACACACAACAAACACACGCAAGCACATGTACACACACACACACGCACATATATCTATATATATATATATATATATATATATATATATATATATATATATATAGAGAGAGAGAGAGAGAGAGAGAGAGAGAGAGAGAGAGAGAGATTTTAGGTACATAAAGAGTAGTCAAAAGAAATAGCTTGGTATTGGAGACCATGGGGCATCTAGTTTTCTCTTTAAAGATGTTTGGTTCACATTGATGAGAACAAATAGCAGTATCAGTGGAAAAGTGCTGTTTTCCACTAGCCTTGCTCAAAGTCTTCAATGACAATTGCTGTGTAAGGAGTCATGGGTCTGCTGGTTGGGTGGTCGACTAGAAAAACCTTCAATTTAAAGGTCAAGAGTTCGATACTCAAGGTATGCAGATCTAGTAGAGGCTGCCTAACCCCGCTCCCCATCATGACAATAAAAAAAGGATTCTTCCTTTTTCTGCAAGAAGTAATTAAATGTATATGAATTACTAAAAAATCTTATCTACACTAACTGGGCGTAGTTAACTTTTGTAGACCAATTTAGGATTAGACAGGGTTTATCCACAGACATGGTCTGTTTGGAACCGACCAGGTGGTTCCAACTGGAACCGGACCGAGCCACGAACTGATCAAACTGAACCCGAGTCAAGGACCACCTGGTTCGGTTCTGGTTCCACCTTTCATGAAACCGGAACTAAAACCTGCTGTTCCAAACCACCGGTTCTATAATTTTTATTTTTTTCAGAATTTCAAAAATTTAAATATTTTTTCCAGTTCAAAAAATCAACCGTCTATCACCAAAAAGTAAACTTATACTTTTATTTTTTAGATTCAAATTTTAACCATCCATCTAACTTTACAAGCATATACTAGACTCTCTCTCTCACTCACAATATCGATAATTATTTCATTGTCTTACATAAGGAGATATGTTTTAGTCCAACGAGAGAAACTAGGGATATTCATAGACCGGGGATCAAAGTCTCCATCCCCATCCCATTTCAGAATCCTATTCCTGCGACGGAGACTAAGAAGCCCCATCCTGTATTTCCACAAGTTCTTGCGAGAACCCGTAAGAGAGAAGAGAAACGGACAAAGAAACGGTGGAGCTCACTTTAAATGAAACTCTAATGTATCTAAATTTTAACATATTATTACGGATGAAATGTAGGAAATAACGATAAGTTCATGAATTCAAATTTAACATGGCCATTTTAAGATTGTATTAGACGTGGCCACTTTCAAAAGCAGGCTAGCAGTTTCAATTGGAACTGAATGGGGCCGGGTATTGGAATTGGTCAAATTGGACCCAAAACCAGGACCAATGGGTTTAGTTCCGATTCTACCATCCATAGAACCGGAACCAAGTCAGAATCAGAACACGCAGTTCCAAACCACCGTTTTCATGTTTTTTATTAGTTTTTTTAATTTTAAATTTTTTATAATTTTTCCCATGAGTTGTTCAGGATTCAAAACTAGAACCAAAACCAGAGTTAGCGCGGTCTCAATTTGGTTACAGTTCCTTGTTCCAAGAAAACGCAGAGTGACGGTTTGAAAACACCGCTTCTAGTCGGATATGTCTAGAACACCAGGTGAGTCGCGCTGGTGTTGTGTCTGCACTTTGTATTGCGGCTTTCGAGTCCTTCTTCAAGATCATCAGATTGAGACCCATGCTCGAAGCGATCTCTAGGCCACCATGCAAGCGAGAGAAATTTTCAAACGGTTTCGCCAGCGTCATCCAGATAACAGTCATGTTCCTACAATTTAATTTAATATCGCACAAGATATTGTGTATTAAATATGTTTAATGTGTCATTTATGTGCACTTCTCATTGGAAGATCCTAGCCGAAAGGCCCAAATGTTTATATACACATACATGTAATCTATATATATACATATAATCTTAAAAACCATACATATATACATGAGCCATATATACTACATATTACATACATATATATACATTTACACACACACACACACACATATATATATATATATATATAATGGGCCGGTCGTATACGAGTCATATATACTATATATATGTATGGACCGAACCATGGCATGGCCAGAGCTGGGATTGTCCAAAATGTGTCCCGACCCATATTGACATCTCTACTCCTTAATATCATCACTTGTTTCTTGAGGAACACGGTCGCCAACTTACTGGAAAATAATTTTTGTTCTCAAATAATTTCATTTGACATCATGGGCATGGGTTTTCTCATTGTAGACAAGATGGACTTATATATCTAAGCTCGGTACTAACAACCTGAACCGATCGACATGTCCGAATCTAAACTGGATGTGACCTGTTGACAACCTGTCATTTGGCACCTTGATGAGCTTGTGAAACAATTCAATTCTCATTTAGTTACATACGGTCCAAAAGATTACAATGTACAGCCCTATGCAAAAGTTTTGCTCCGGCCTGCATTTATTTATAAGGGGTTCTTGCAAAGGTGATGGCAGTTGCCCTAGGGATGTTAGCTAGGCGGGTTTAATTATTTGGATCCACTAGTCAAATTTTTGCCTTTAAAATACAATGGCAGCTCTTTAAGTGTGACAAAACTTTAGCACTTAAAAGTTCCCCTCTCTCTCTCTCTCTATATATATATATATATATATATATAATCCTTTTCACATGGTTCTATCATTCTTTGCTACCTTTCACTACTTCATCACTATTCAAAACCATCTTTTATCATCAAAACTATTGTCATCACTATCAAAACCACCTTTAAAACCTATATATATATATATATATAAGGTGTTTTTGTTGTTTTTAAGATAATTTTATTGGTGATAGTGACAGTTTTGACCCATAAAAAGTAGTTTTGAGAAATGAAAGGACAATAGTTGATGATTGAAGTAGTAGAGTCAAATCATGTGAAGTAGGAGATTATATATGAAACTGAATCCTATGTGACATTTTTATTCATGTTCACTGATTGCTTTCTAGTGACATAAGTGTAATTTAAAAATTTTAAGAATTTTTGAAGATTTATTAAGGGTATTGTTATTATACTCGTACCTTCAAAAAATAATAATTTGACATGAATGAGTAGATGGACAAAACCCAATCACCCTCTCTCTCTCTCTCTATATATATATATATATATGCACACACTTGTCTTAAATGCAAACGTTAAACTAAACTTTTTTTAGAGTTCATGAGGAGGGGATCCTCCCCTCCTTGCATAGACTCATCTAGAATGTGACAGATTTGGAGAGTGAAAATGAGGGGCTGGGATAGCAAGTCTCTATCCTACGAACCGGGCCTCAACCCCTCTTCCCATTGGTTTTAGAAAATTAGGTCTATATGAAAATAACACAAACTATGAGTGACAATAAAAAAACTGTCACCTCTTTTTTAGTTTATGAATTCATCATCATTGTCCCACACATTCATTCATAACAGTAGGATCAAATTTGAATGCATTTTGTATAAATTAGGGTTTTATTTTAGATGTAAAAGTAAGCTCTAATATGTATTTGAGTATTTCTCTTCCTTCTTATGGGACCTGTGGAGGACACGGGAACTGGGATGAGATTCTTCTTGAATCCCATCAAGAGGATGGAGAGGAGAGCAGGGTTTTGAAATGGAAACGGAGACCTTTATCCCTGCCCCATCCCATCCCATCCCATGAACACCTCTACCCAACCATATACACAGCCTGACACGAGAGCTTCAAATTCAGGTTAAGGGTTCTTTTTGAGATCCCATATGGGAGTTGCATAGAGATGGCTATACCCAATCATCTGCCCTGCTCCGAGTTACACGAATTAACAGAATACTTCACTCGTGATATTAATCTAATACAGCATGGTTAAATAATTAATTAATAACACAAATGCTACACAATGATCTTAGTAAGAGGGCAAAATAACGTATCCAGCCACCCATTGTATTTTAGTTTCTTTATGGAGCTTTGCTCCCTTAACTTTTCTCTTTCTTCTAAAAGGGGCTAATTCCACTTGCCACTGAGTATGACATACATTTTACCCTCATAATGGATCGTGGTAGGTGTATATAAACGTACACATGACCGGTTGTAGTCCTAGAATCGGTAGAAATCGGAACCGAATTATGGGTGAACAGGTTTGGATTCGGTTTAAAATTGTTGTTCAGGTTTGAGTTCTAAACCATGTGAAACTGAAAAAATCATTAAAAAATTATCTAGAACCAGCGGTTTGAAACCTGTGTTCCGATTTCAATTCCATAAAAGGTGAATTTGAAACTGAACAGGTGGTCTCTGATTCTTGGTTCGGATCCAAGCCCGGTTTTGTTTTAGGTCCCTTACTCAATTTGATTCCAATTGAAACCGCGGAACCAGTTCCAGCCGTGTCTATCTAAACTCCATAATGATCTCTCCCGCTTGACAAACACAATAAAGACCTGGTCCTCTCTTATGCCGAACAAGTTCTCAACTCAACCCAAACAAAGCAGGTTACCCAGGGGTCATGTTGAGATTCTCTTGGTGCTCCTTGTGACTTATTCAGTCAGCTTCTTAAACTAAAGTTGTCCGTTCCACCACCCAAAGCGTTATCGCATCGGTTGCCCTTTTTGAGCCCTACCCGCCAGTCGATCCCTTGGGGGTTGCCTTGTGTGCTTGTCTCCGTCCTCCCATCGTAACAAAAAGGAGTTGCCTATTTCAAGTGCTTTCTTGGAGTGTTATTCATACATTTTTTTTATTAATTATATTTTATATATATTAAAATTATTTTCACTATTTTTTCTTTTCTCTTACTCAATTTGAATAAAAGTCTCTTTGGTTGAATCCTTTTATTCCAGAGATCGATATTTCATTTGTTTTTAGTATTATTATCCTTTTCATAGCTAAACACTACACCTACTCTTATCGATTTTGTCAAAAAAAAAAAATAGAGCAAAAAATAAAAGCAATAACAAAATAATAATAATAATAATATCAAGAATCAAGAAAAAAGGAAATCAAGAAACATATGAATATATTTTCATAAACTTTTCACAAAACAAAAAAAATATGCGGTTTAGCCGCATTATGTAAAGAGAAATCGTGTCTTTACCAAAACAGATACGCGGTTGAAACGTGTGTTGTTGTTTTTTTTTCAAAACAATATAAAATATCGTGCATGAATTCCTTCAAATCATAAGTCATTGAAAAAAAATGTGAGATAATCAATAATGATAAAGTAAGACGTCGTGCATAGGATCGATGGATGATCGATGCAAAGGTGAGAACGTACACGAAGATAATTTTAAATCATCAAAGGATTAAAATAATTTTAGAGTAAAAATGAAAATGATAAAAAAAAGAATGTGAATAGTAAAAAGAGGGACCGCGCATCACTTCGATTGTTGTTTTAGTGTTGAAAAAAAAAGCTCAACCGACGTCAGAAGTTTCAGGAAAAGTTTGCGCTCCACCTGTCGGCTGTGGACAAAAGATGAACTCCAACCGGTTAACTGCCGTTCGGACCAGAACGGGGCGCAAAACCTTGAGCTCCTGGTCGGGCTCGTGACTCACGTTGACGAAGATAACCCCCTCTTCTACCTCTCTCTCTCTCCAGTAGCCTGGCCGTCTGCCCGGACCCCTGCCACGCGTCCCCGTTTTGGGCAGCACATTTCTCGCTCTCCCGTGGTTCGCTGTCTGATGGAATCAGAGAGAGTCTCTGTCTCTCTGTCTGTGTGTCTCTCCATGTGTTGATTTTGGTCGTACTATTGTGGGGGAAGGAATGGGCGGGTTTGGGGTGGGAGACTTGTTGAAGGTGGTGGGTGGAAGAAGGGAATAATACGCTGGAATTGCCGGAAAATGGGGAAGGAGGTCGGCGTCCCCGATTGGCTGCCCCCCGGCTGGAGAATGGAGGTCAGGATAAGGAAAGGAGGGTTTCGTAAAGGGCATCGAGACAAGGTAACGTCCCCCGCCCCTTCTCTCACACGCACGCACATACGCCAACGCAGATTCGTGTAATTGTTGCTTTATGCTCATACATTTTGTAGGCAAATGTTCGGAAAATTCTTCTTCTTTCGGTGTTTAATGCGCGTGCGCGCGCGCGCGCGCACACACACACACAGAGAGAGAGAGAGAGAGAGAGAGAGAGAGAGAGAGAGAGAGAGAGAGAGAGAGAGAGAGAGAGAGAGAGAGAGAGAGAGAGAGAGAGAGAGAGAGAGAGAGAGAGTTTGTGCTGTAAAACTGCGAATTTCGTGGTTCCTGGGAATTCTGTGATGAATAGCCAATGGTGCTTGAGTAGATGGTCGGCGAAGTCGAGGGTTCGGATTTGAATGTCCCGTGTTTGACTTTTCATGTCAATGAGTTGACCTAGTAACTTGTGTGGAATTGTATCCCATATTGTTGAGCGTGAGTGCGTAAAAGTCACCAAATTGGGTAAACATGGTCACTGCACAATGGTCACCGGAAGTTTCTCATTATTTAGAAAAGATATCGTTTTGAACATACATGAACTCCGGCTAATGGTGAGGGTTAACCGTTGAATAGCGGTCCCCAAAGCCCGGAGAATGAGGAGACTTGCTTTAGCCAGCCCACCTACAGCCAGTGTAAGGTCCTGTCAAATTTCACAGGAGAGTGCTTACCTTTGCATTCGATCAATGGAGACTCTAAACCTGATATCGGGTCCCATCATACTATCGAATTAAAGTCTGTTTGACAAAAACAGAATGAGGTTGAATGACCTCCTGGCAAGTCCCTGTGTTTCACTAAGTAGCCCCTCAACCAACTCAGAAAACGGCCTGGTTTAGGTTAAGGTATATTTAAAGCATAGCCAATTAAAAGTTATGGGTTTAATCTTGTATGGCTCAGTCGTATCATATGTAGAGGCACAAATGTTGTTAAGATCTGAGAAAGTGAATATGCATAGGTTGTCAGTTTTCCAAGAAACAAAGGGAAACGAGGCAATTGCCTGCCTGGTTATTGTTCTAATGTTTGTAGCCCACTTGTATGCAGTCAGAGGAAAATAAAAAGTGAATATGCACAGGTTGTCATTTTTCCAAGAAACAAAGAGAAACGAGGCAATTGCCTGCCTGGTTATTGTTCTAATGTTTGTAGCCCACTTGTATGCAGTCAGAGGAAAACCAAATGATGTTCAGATTTGAAAAGCTGAATATCCATAAGTTGTCATTTTCCCAAGAAGCGAGAAAGAAATGAAGCAATTGACTACCACACAGATACCGATAATTCTGAAATTTTCAGGGACTTTGTCATGGCCAAGACAAGTACAACTAATCTTGTGTGTCCTGTCCATTATTCTACTCCATTTCCTTACAACCCATAAGCTATAGGAGTACGAAGCCATTGATCATGAGGCTATGTTATCAATAGCGGCTAGCGGGTTGTTAGCGGTTGATCCTAATATAGCAGTAGCGGGATATAGCAAATTTAGCGATACATTCTCATTTACGATTAATATATATATATATATATATAATGAATTCTCTAATTTATAAGAAATATCAAGAAACACATAACCACCACATACATAAATATGAATCAAACTAAATAAGCAAAATTTAAGAAAACAAACAATAAATATCATGTGGCATATACATATTGAATTGATAAACTTAAATTAAAAAACAAAAACATAAATGTAACTAAGTTATTCTAAGTAACAACTATTTCCATCGATAATCCCCCCCTTAAAGTGTAAATGCAAATCATTGGTTCAAGATTGACAAAAAGAATTGGAAAATAAAAGATTACAAAAGAACCTTAATCCACTATACAATGTGCTGCATTTAACTACTTATGTTTCACGTACAAATGCAAATCATTGCAAAACAAATTCACTTAGTTTGAACTACTTATGTTGCATTTAATGTACTTGCAACACAAGGCAAGCGGGAAACCAACATTATACAATGTGCATAAAGCTGGATTCTCATCAATCAAAATGTTCAATTAAATTATCAAATGAAACAATAACAAGGGTGAGTCTTAAGTCTGAACTGAACCAAACAAGTCATTACTGTGTTGCACATAATGAGAGTTCATGCAGAATCTCACATGGACACAAGAAGCAAACAATAATAGAAGCCAACAATGCTACCTAACAGAGGTCAACCTCTGCAGTCCATACATTACAAACATACATAGAGAGAAGGAGAAACACAAAGAGAGGCACATCACTCCTTTGCGTAGCAATAGAGATCTCCAAGGGAAGTCACAAAAGGAAGAGAGAGACTTATCGACGTCACTTATGGTGACCATTGCTAGTCGTTGTTGCTGAGGAAATGGTAGAAAAGGAATGAGAGAGAGCGAGAGGCAGTAAAACTTGAAGGTTTTTGTTATTTTTTCTTATAAATCTTTTAAATTGGGTCGGGTCGATCCATATCCATTCAGATCGATCCACTTATATGCAAATTATAAGTTAGAGGACTGCTATAGCGGTCCGCAATAGCGCTTATAGCGGGTTTTGGATCGGTTGATAAACTTTAAGAGCTATAGCGGCTAGAGGACCGCTAAAATGCTATAGTGCACTATTAAGTATTAACTACTTAGTGATGAGGAGTATGAAACCATTCTTGAACCTAGGTCTCTTATCAACAATGCTTGGCTGATCTCACTGTCGGCCCTTGGTATGAGGAGCTTGAGCTAGGTGACATCTACTTCTTCCTTGCACTTGTCAGCTGTTCAAATGAAATCCGTCAAGGCACTCTGGTTCTCTTTGTCTTCAAACTTTCATTCCTTAATCCACTTATTTATTCTTTCATATGCATCTCGAGCAATAGAGTAAGACACATGAAAATAACCAAACCATATTAGCAAAATACCATTACCATGCAGCTGCTTCAAAGTCAGCATGATGCTCTTTCGTCATATGGCCCACGTGTTGAGTGTTGATTGATACTTCATTTATGACCAAGAAAAGAGTACCTATAAGAACATGGAAACTATGAAAGTCTGCTGGAGAAAGTTTTCTTTGAAAGTTGACATCCTCCTTGACCATGGCTCTCATCTTTGAATTTGGATGACTTACACTCTTCACTATCTAATCATCAAGCATGTTGCTCATGTCCAATGACCTGTTGCCTAGCAACCTACTATAGGCTATTCTACCACCTTATAGTTCAGGCAGTATTAAGATTGCATGCTTGCCTTGAATCACACCATGATCCTAGTGCCAGACCCAGTAATGGGTTTGGTACGATTAATACAGCTGGGTCTATTAGTTCTCTTCAATCTCATGTTCGGAATTTGGCATGCTGGGATCCGACACCCTTTGGCTTGAAAACAGGTCAAGAGTAATGAGAAAAGGGAAACAGTCGAAATAACATATAAACATTGATGAACCTGTCAACAACAAGAAAGGTTATTGGACAAATCTACACAGAGTGGACTAATAATTTGGTCAGTGAATCTGTTGAGTATCAGGGTCACTTTCTTGGAGGAATTAGTGTAATTTTAAATCTAGCTTATGAAATAATCCCTCTACTGATGTATTGGTGTCCTTTCTCCTTTTTGTTTACAGTATTTCATTGAACCTTCATTGAAACATTTATTTCGATCAAAAACAGAGGTCCTTGAGTACCTCAAGGAAGGGAAATTCAGAAATCGAAGACAAAGGGAAAAGGTAGGCATCTTCAACTGCATCTCTGCTATTTCTATGTTTGCTTAATTGTGTCTCAGCTGATTATCCATTTTGAATGGAATAGAAAACATCCTTGCATATAATATAGTTTTAGGAACTGCTATTCTTTTTACCTTGCTCCATTATGCTTTTACCCTAATGCATTTTGGCATTGTTATGGTTGATTGCCAACTGGTTGATTTGATTGATGTGCTTGCCTTTGTGTAAAAAGAAGATAAAGTCACATGGTGAGCAAATATGGAAATGTCGAGTGTTTTTTCCCAGTAAACAGCTCTCTTTAGAAACTTAGTATTCTACTATTCTTCTCCAACTATTGTGGCAAATTTTGGAGAGCTTTTCTTTTTTATTATTAGTATTTCTCATCATCGAGGACATAGAAATTAAAATTGACACACATTGCATTCCCCACAAGGAAAATTTTAAATACTTAGGGTCAATTTTTCAGAGTGATGGAAGAATTGATGGAGATGTTACACATAGAATTAATGGTGATTGGTTAAAATGGAGAGGAGCATCAAGTATTCTTTGTGATAAGAAGATACCATTAAAGTTAAAAGGTAAATATTATAGAGCAACAATTAGACCCACAATGTTTTATGGTTCTGAGTGTTGGGTAGATAATCATCATGTACAAAAGATGTCTATGACAGAAATGAAGATGTTGAGATGGATGAGTGGTCATACAAGAAAAGACTGTATACATAATGAGGTTATTAGAAACAAATTAGGAGTGGCACTAATAGAGGATAAAATGAGAGAATATCATTTAAGATGGTTTGGACATATAGAAAGAAGATCAAAAGAAGAACCTTTAAGAAGGTATGAAAAAATAAATTTTGAAAGTATTAAAAGAGGTAGAGGACGACCACAAAATTGTTGGAAAGAAACAATAAAGAATGATCTAGCTTATTGTGAGTTAACTGCTAACATGGCACATGATAGGGCTATGTGGAAACAAAGAATCCATGTAGCCGACCCCATCTAGTATGGGAAAAGACTTAGTTGTTGTTGTAGTATTTCTCATCATAATACATAGCCATGGTCACACTCAATATATTGTTGTAGTATTTCTCATCATCATACATAGCCATGGTCACACTCAAGATATTAAAAGCTGACACTGTTCTCATGTTCAATCTCGTGGTGATGATCGCTGCCATGCAGATACATGTTTATTTTTGAATGTTTATGCACACATGTTTATATAGATTATATAGCAAAGAGGCCTGCCCTTATGGAGAAACTCAAAAAAAGATTAACTTTTTCTTGAAAAGAGCTTTCGGTGTATATACCATGTCGTACTTCCTTTTGTCTTTCTCTCCTCGTACTTCCTTTTGTCTTTCTCTCCCCTCCATCCTTGTTGATGTCTTCTTTTCACTTTGGGAAATGTTTCAATGGGTTAATTCCATGCAAACCCGAGTCTGACTTAAATGGTTGTCACTGACAAAATAACAATACCTAATATGACCTTTTTAAGTACACTTTTATGTGATCACCAAAATGCCTCTGACCTGATGGCATGCCTCTGACCTGATGGCATGCCTTGCCCCCTCCACACTCGAAAAATCCCAAAGATTTCACATTCAGAGTTTGGACCAGATTCGACTGTTTGGTACTGAATCCTTCCAATAATCCTATTTTTGGTTATCAACCCAAGAAAACAATTGAGCTATTAGTTGTGTAAATTCACCCCCCCTCTTTCTATATATAGAGAGAACTCCGCCCATGTAAGGGATCACCCTTGCATGGCCGGTCTCAAGCTTGGATAAAGGAAGAGGGTTGCGTTAGGTTTTCAACAGTCGGTGTAAAACTTTGTCGGACTTATTTATCATGGATTCTACAAATTATAATAGGATTTTGTATGTAGCCAACTCCATCTAGTATGGGAAGAGGCTTAGTTGTTATATATATATATACATAGAGAGAGAAAACTAGTATACATGTGTTTGTTTATGCAGGTGTTTAAAGATCGACCACTAGAGGGCTGATAGATAAGAGGTTACCCACCTAATGCACTTGTTTTTGTACTTAATAAAGAACCATTATACATGTGTTTGTGTATGTGTGCGGATCATTGTGATAGTACCTTTTATAATTAAAGATCGACTATTTTTGGCTTTAGGTAATAAATGGGTTTTATCTTAAATTGGCTTTTTATGAGTATTTTATTCTCTTTCTCTTACATGTTTTAAATTATGGTACTCAAGTAAGGAAAAGGTTCGAAACAGAGTTGGTATTATCATAAACGTAGTGTAGTAGACATACAACGATATGGTTACTGAATCATGACATTGAAATGAGTGTTAGGTGCATAGGTTTTGAATATAGTTTGTGCTTACGCACCCCAAGTAGGACTAAAAAAATAGTATAAAGACGACTTTTTGGAAGGAGTTAGATAACTTGATTTAAAGAATTCCACAAAGGGAGATGATTTGTTTAGGAGGAGACTTAAATGAACATGTTGGTAAAGAGGCATTAGGATATCAAGGTATTCATGAAAACTTTGGTTTTGGGGATATAAATCCGGAAGGTAGGAAAATTTTAAATTTTGCTATGGCATTTGATCTCTTTATAGTCAATATAATCTTCAAAAAATGAGATGAACATTTAATTACTTATAAGAGTGGTTTATCACAAACACAAATTGATTATTTTATTTGTAAGAAGAAAGATAGAGCATGTTATAAAGATTGCAAGGTAATTCTAGGAGAAAGCTTAATCGGATTTACTGGTTAAAAAGTGGACAAAGAAGAAAAAGGTGCATCAAGCTATTCAAAGTAAATGGTGGAACCTCAAAAGCGAGAAAGAATGTATATTTAAACAAAAAGTCCTTCAAGGAGATGTTTGGAATTATGTTGGTACACCTTGTGATACGTGGAACAATATGACTATACATATTAGGAAAGTGGCGAAAGATGTGTTAGGTGAATCTAAGGGAGGTGTATCGGCGAGTGAAATAGTGCAAAATAAAATCAAGGCAAAGAGGGCATGTTACAAATTACATTATGCTAAGAAACCTAGTGAAACTTTTGAGGCTTATAAGAAAGCAAAGAAAGAAGCGAAAAATGTCGTAAGTGAAACAAAAGCTAAAATTTGGGAGGATATATATAAAAAAACTCAACTCAAAAGAGGGTTTAAGAGATATTTTTAGGATAGCTAGAGCTAGAGATAAGAAAACTAAGGATCTTAATTTTGTTAGATGCATCAAAGACGAGGATGAAAAATTTTTAGTGGCAACTGATGATCTAAAAAATAGATGGGAAAACTATTTTTATAAGCTTTTTAATGAAAATAAAAATAAAGATGTTAATATTAACTTAGGAGAGTTAGCCAAATAAGAAAAGTATACAAACCACAATTTCTACTGACGTATTCAAAAGAATGAAGTCAAATAAGCTCTTAAACATATGAAGGGTGATAAATCGGTAGGACCAGACAATATACCTATAGAAGTTTGAAAAATCTTAAGAGAAACATGAATCACTTAATTCACAAGACTATTTAATAAAATATAGAGAAACCAAAAGATGTATGAGGAATGGAGAGCGAGTACACTGATACCCATATACAAGAACAAGGGAGACATTCAGAATTGTGCGAATTATCAGGGTATCAAGTTAATGAGCCATACTATGAAATTATGGGAAATAATTATTGAATGTAGGTTAAGACAAGTATCGAGTACAATGGATAACCAATTTGAATTCATGCCAGGCAGATCTACTTTTGAAACGATTCACCTTTTGAGACATCTTATGAAACATTTTAGAGCAAAAAAGAAAGACCTTCACTTGATATTTATTGATCTAGAAAAAGCTTACGATAGGGTACCGAGAGAGGTTCTTTGGAGAACCTTAGAAAAAAGATGTATCACATTGACATATATAAACCTTATAAGAGACATGTACGATGGTGCAAAAACATGTGTGATGACTTATGAAGGAATGACATTCTTCTTTGAAGTTACTATTGGGTTACATGAAGGATCAACTTTAAGTCCACACTTATTTATAATGGTGATTGATGAGTTAACAAAAATATTAAAGATGAAGTACCTTCGTGTATGCTATTTGTACATGACATTGTGTTAGTGGAGTTGTCTAAGAAAAAAGTTTATAGAAAATTGGAACTATGGATTGAAACATTAGAAAGTAAAGGCATCCGACTTAGTAGAACAAAGACAAAATATATGGAATGTAAGTTTGATCATTTGGTTACTTCATATGACAGAAATTAAAATTGGCACACATTGTATCTCTTAAAAGGAAAGTTTTAAATACCTAGGGTCAATTTTTCAAGTATTTTTTGTGATAAGAAGATACCATTAAAGTTAAAAGATAAATATTATAGAGCAGCAATTGGACCTGTCATGTTTTATGGTTTTGAGTGTTGGACAGTTAATCATCAACATGTACAAAAGATGTCTGTGATAGAAATGAGATATTGAGATAGATGAGTGGTCATACAAGAAAATACAATATACATAATGAGGTTATTAGAAACAAATTAGCAGTGGCACCAACAAATAATAACAACTAACAACAACTAAGCCTTTTCCCATACTAGATGGGGTCGACTACATGGATTCTTTGTTTCCACAGAGCCCTATCATGTGCCATGTTAGCACATAACTCACAATAAGCTAGATCATTCTTTTTTGTTTCTTTCCAACACTTTTGTAGTCGTCCTCTACCTCTTTTAATACTTTCCAAATTTAGTTTTTCATGCTTTCTTACATGTTCTTCTTTTGATCTTCTTTCTATATGCCCAAACTATCTTAAATGATATTCTCTCATTTTATCCTCTATTGGTGCCACTCCTAATTTGTTTATAATAACCTCATTATGTATACAGTCTTTTCTTGTATGACCACTCACCCATCTCAACATCTTCATTTCTGTCACAAACATCTTTTGTACATATTGATGATTAACTTTCCAACACTCATAACCATAAAACATGACAGGTCTAATTGCTGCTCTATAATATTTACCTTTTAACTTTAATGGTATCTTCTTATCACAAAGAATACCTGATGCTCCTCTCCATTTTAATCAACCAACATTAATTCTATGTGTAACATCTCCATCAATTCTTCCATCACTCTGAAAAATTGACCCTAAGTATTTAAAACTTTCCTTTTAAGAGATGTTGTGTGCCAATTTTAATTTCAATGTCCTCTGAAGTAACCAAACGATCAAACTTAGATTCCATATATTTTGTCTTTGTTCTACTAAGTCGGAGGCCTTTGCTTTCTAATGTTTATCTCCATAGTTCCAATTTTCTATTAACTTTTTCCTTAGACTCCTCCACTAACACAATGTCATGTGCAAATAACATACACCAAGGTACTTTTGTTAACTCATCAATCACCATTATAAATATGGACTTAAAGTTGATCCTTGATGTAACCCAATATTAACTTCAAAGAAGTCTGTCATTCCTTCATGAGTCCTCACACATGTTTTTGCACCATCGTGCATGTCTCTAATAAGGTTAATGTATGTCAATGGGATACCTCTTTTATCCAAAGTTCTCCAAAGAACCTCCCTCGCTACCCTATCTTAAGCTTTTTCTAGATCAATAAATATCATGTGAAGGTCTTTATTTTTTGCTCTAAAATGTTCCATAAGACGTCTCAAAAGGTGAATCGCTTCAATAATAGATCTGCCTCACATGAATCCAAATTGGTTCTCTGTTGTACTTGATACTTGTCTTAACCTACGTTCGATAATTCTTTCCCATAATTTCATAGTAGTACTCATTAACTTGATACCTCGATAATTCACACAATTTTGAATGTCTCCCTTGTTCTTATATATGGGTATAAATGTACTTAGTCTCCATTCCTCGGGCATCTTTTGGTTTTTCCATATTTCATTAAATAGTCTTGTAAACCAAGTGATTCCTGTTTCTCCTAGTATTTTCCAAACTTCTATAGGAATATTATATGGTCCTACTGATTTACCACCCTTCATATGTTTAAGAGTCTCTTTGACTTCATTCTTTGAATATGTCGGTAGAAATTATGGTTTATATACTTTTCTGATTTGGCTAACTCTCCTAAGCTAAACTAACATCTTTATTTTCATTAAAAAGCTTATAAAATAGTTTTTTCATCATTTCTTATATCATTATTTGCCACTAGAATTTTTTCATCCTCGTCTTTGATGCATCTAAAATAATTAAGATCTTTAGTTTTCTTATCTCTAGCCCTACCTATCCTAAAAATATCTCTTTTACCCTCTTTTGAGTTGAGTTTTTTATATAAATTCTCCTAAATTTTGGTTTTTGTTTCACGTGACGGCCTTTTTCACTTCTTTCTTTGCTTTCTTATAAGCTTGTAAAGTTTCACTAGTTTTCTTAGCATAATGTAATTTGTAACATTCCCTCTTTGCCTTGATTTTATTTTGCACTACTTCACTCCACCACCAAGCTTCTTTTTGTGTCGGTACACCTCCCTTAGATACACCTAACACATCTTTCGCTACTTTCCTAATATGTATAGCCATATTGTTCCACATATCACAAGGTGTACCAATATAATTCCAAACATCTCTTTGAAGGACTTTCTGTTTAAATATATCTTCTTTCTCGCTGTTGAGGTTCCATCATTTAGTCTGAATAGCTCGATGCACTCTTTTCTTCTTTGTCCATTTTTTTATTTGTAAATCCATAACTAAAAGTCGATGTTGGGTGGTTAAGCTTTCTCCTGAAATTACTATGCAATATTTACAACACACTCTATCTTTTTTTCTATAAATAAAGTAGTCAATTTGTGTTTGTGATAAGCCACTCTTATAAGTAATTAAATGTTCATCTCGTTTTTTGAAGATTGTATTGACTATAAAGAAATCAAATGCCATAGCAAAATTTAAGATCTCCCTACCTTCCTCATTTATATCCCCAAAACAAAGTTTTCCATGGATACATTGATATCCTAATGTCTCTTTACCAACATGTCCATTTAAGTCCCCTCCTAAACAAATCATCTCCCTTTGTGGAATCCTTTGAATCATCTTATCTAACTCTTCCCAAAAAGCTTTATACTATCTTCTAGTTCTACTTTGGGTGCGTAAGCACAAACTATATTCAAAACCTTTGCTTCTAGCACTAATTTTAACGTCATGATTCGGTCACCATATCGTTGTATGTATACTACACTATCTGTTAAATCTTTATTTATGATAATACTAACTCCGTTTCGAGCCTTTTCCTTACCTGATTATCATAATTTAAAACTTTTATCGTCTATCTCCTTTGCTTTTTCTTTAACCCACTTTGTCTTTTGTAAACATGGAATATGAATCTTTTTCCGAATCCTGGTATCTACCACCTCCATTAGCTTATCGGATAATGTTTCGATATTTCAATAGCCAATACGAATCTTGTTATCTAGGACTAGCTTCCTTACCCCTGCATCTGTCCATATTGAAAATTCGGAGACCCTTTCTGTAAATTATTCACTACATTTGAGCGGCAATGTAGCGGTACTAACTTCTTTACCCACACCCGTCCATGATGTGGGAACCCTCTCTACAATTGATTCACTATATCTGAGCGAAAATGTAGTGGCCCTTGCTTATTTATCACTACATTCGGGCTCTACAGCGCGTCGCTAGGCGGGGACGCCCCAAAGCAATGCTCATAATTTGTGTAATCCATGGTATAAAAATCTGACAACGTTTTATGCTGGCTGTCAGAAGCCTAACACAACTGTCCTCCTTTATCTGAGGTTGGAACCGGCAATACAAGGGTGATTCCTTATATGGGATATAATGAGATTGTTTGGACATATAGAAAGAAGATCAAAAGAAAGAACCTGTAACAAGGTATGAAAAACTGAAAACTAGATTTTGAAAGTATTAAAAGAGGTAGAGGACGACCACAAAAGTGTTGGAAAGAAACAATAAAGAATGATCTCGTTTATTGTGAGTTAACTGCTAACATGACACATGATAGGGTTCTGTGGGAACAAAGAATCCATGTAGCCGAGTCTAGTATAAAAAAAGGCTTAGTTGTTGTTGCATCACGAGATGGTCAATCCTTTGTATGTGAAAGGCTTTAGAAATTAGATGATGATCGAGAAAGGGAGAGCACAGCCCAAAAATGTCAGAAGGAAACAATACAACGTGACGGATACTATATCAAGCACAATTCTACTAAGAATCCATGTTGTAAACCCCATAGTATGGGACAATAGTTGGTTTTGGATTGCCATAATATCATGATGAACAAATGTAAGCAATATTTTAAGAACATTGTGATACTTTCTCATTACTAAGAGCAACCTAAAATGCTGATATTGTTGCGATAATTTAAAGGATTCACCAATGCGGGTGACTGTGTTTCTGGTTAATGGTTCTTATCTCATATGATGAATGATATCCATGAATGTTAATTTGATGCCACTTTCAGGTTCAGTTGACCAGGTTATACGTTCCATGATTTGTATCCCACAGTTCTATTGATTTGAGTCCATAGCTGACTTGTATGTCTGGCTTGGTTTGTGATGTTGGAAGTGGCAAAAATAATGTATCAAATCTGGTTTAGGATTCTTGTAAAGCTTAACCAAAATTTTCATTTGCTCAAGGAAAGCCATCTTTTATTAGTGAAAGCTAGGCCATGGGCTTCAAACACGTGATGTTTGTGTGGACTTTAGACATGCATTAGCTTCTCTTGTTCAGCAGTTATTTTTGTTTTAGGTATGATGTGAAAACTAATGTCAAAGTTAAGTCTGTGTTCTATCTTGTTGTGTTCTCTAAGGCAAACGGGAGGGTGGTGCTGGTTTCCTGAAATAATAACCCCCTGATGACAGTACCATTTTTTTCGAGGGGAAGCCTGGAGACGATGGTGTCTAAAAAAGTAGCTGAAAGGCTGCTACTATCCCTTATGTACTTTATCTTACCAGATTATGGTAAGATCCAAAGAATCGGAAACTTACCTTTTTTGGTCATGGTTGCCTTCTTTATCTAAGAAGCTCTAGAGTCAGCATTTAGCATAGGTTATTGGTTTTAGCATAAGCTAGTATCTATTTGTGAATAATTTGTACCGGTTACCACTTTGGGCTGATCTGGTATCACCATTGATTCGGTCCTGATTTGGACTTGGTAAAGAGCTGTTGCATTGCCATTAATAATGTGCCTTTTAGTTTTCAGGGTTTTTGCTTTTTCTTGTTGATCCTTTGTCTGGCATAGTTTCTGCTTCAAAGAATAAGTGCTTTGTTGTGTCAAGAAGAAAGATGCTAGAGATCAATTGAAGGCACACATAGTGAGGCTTAGTCAAAAGTTTGAAAAGTGGCTTAAGCCCGTGCAATACAGTCTGCAAATCCTTTTTGTTATTCCAAAAGTTTCTCATTAGTTGTTTCCTCCTGTACATTTTTCAATCGAGTTTCCAGTTCTCTGTCTCCCTCCTCTCTCTCTCATATTCTGGAAATTGGTGAATTTTACAGGAATCTTCAGAGCAAACACCTTGTGGTTGGGTGGCCGGGTCCAAAAAGAGAAGGGAGGATTTCATACTTCGGAAGGAAGATAAGGTGGGCTTTCTGGACTTCACTCCTCTCAAAAGCTTTCCCTTGTGACAGAATATTTCTACCCGATTTGCATGGATACTGTATTTTTGCTTTTGCACTTTATGCCCTCCTGATTATATAATGATAGAAATTTCAGAGGTTTACCATAACTAAAGGGTCATGTACTTGACGTATAGCCTTCCAAGTGTTCTCTCTAAGCCAGCTGCTTGCAACCATTGAACAATTAAAAATGAGTTCAGTTGTGTCATGAGACAAGTTAGCAGTAACAGCCTGCGTATACTAATTTTTTGACCACGCAAGGTTCAGTTCTGGTTAAAAACAAGTTTAACAAATACTTAGGTTGTTTGAGATTAGGAATGAACTTGACGTTGCCAGTGGCTTTTGCCTTCTGGTGGAAATTCAGCTCAAATGTTGCCCAGAATTGAAGTTGACGGCCTACTCCTGAAAGTTCATGTGCACAGTAAGTTGGAACTTTGATTGTGCAATCTGGCTTAGTAAGTTACTCCTGTCCAATATACAATTACAGGGCCTAGGCGTGAATGGTGCATTTGGGGACTTTGATTGCATGGCTCCCTCCTGCTCTGAAGCTATGGATGTTAAATTGTATAGTATTCTAGTTGATTATCATCTGTTTCCGAACTTAACATCTTTCCACTGCAAAACTATTTCCTTTCTCCACTTGTACATGTCAAGAGTTGGCCTAAATGTATTTAAAGCATATATACTATAATAGGGGTCTCATTCAATTTTGTGCTGGCACAACTTATGGTTTCTTTGAACAAATCTGAATATTTTCAGGGAAGAAGATATAAAGCAGTCCGTAAACTTTTCTTCAGCCCATGCTCAAGGTCCAAAAGAAATTCAACTCAGCTTGAGGTGCCAGCTAGTTCAAAAGGGCATATAACTCAAAGTGAATCATCAGATCCTTGTAAGTAATTAACCCGATTTTCCTGAATAATGTTTATTGAAATTTCTATAGATTCCATACGTTTACAAAGTTTATAGTGGGAATATACGGACTCTTTTGGCTAGAAGAAGTGGATGCTGCATGAAGTTTCAATCTGAGGTTGCTGTATGGGTTTATACAAATTTATGGTTCATTGCTCTGTGGTTGAATCATACTTTGTTCTCTTCTTGATACTGTCAACTATTAATCTCCCCAATTAGAAAATGCAAATGTCTCAAAGGGGCTCCTTGGTTCTTAGCTGGAACGCTTAGGAGTTTTGAGGAGACACGTTGGTATTTAAGTCGTACATATGGCTTGGTGTGTAACATGCACAAGTTGTTCTTAAGTTCAAATGTTCAAATGACGATGATTCCAGGCATAGAGTTTACATGCATAGCCAGACAGCACCAGTGCTCTTTTGACATATCATGTGACTCATTAGGTGCATGGTTTTACTCTTTATCCATTGGGATATTTCTGTTACATAATTGTATGATGGAGCATTTGCATTCTAAAATTAGGCAGAGATGCTATTAGCGGTGTTCTTTTATCATGGTTGATACTGATAGTAAAATCAGATAACTGTACTCTCAAGCTGTTAGTCACCTAGACCTATCTCGTGTTCCTGTCAATAACAGTTAGTGTCTGAGCACTATGGGCTATTTGGAAATGATTTTACCAAGAATGCCTTGTTCTACGGATTTCATGTACCAAGATTTTGTGGTCAGGGTGCATGCAAGACATGGAGCACCTGCAGTGCAAGTTTGATCCAATAGGACTAGCATCACGTTCTCTATTAATTTGGAAGGTGGAGATTGTAATGAATATTGGTGCAAAGCTTTATTAGGTTTCCTTAATTGCAACTTTGTTCAAAATCCTGTAGCCTTGGTGATATCGGGAGTTTTTAGTTGCATTCTGCTGCCTGCTAGCCTGCTGATTCTACAATTTGGAAATGTCTCCATTTGAGAGCCTCAATCCAAACCAAACAAATCCAGCTGATTGGAGCTCCATGTAGCTGCCTCTCCACACGTCCAAACCACCTTATGTTTGTTTCTATCATTTCATCTTCTATTGTTATTATACCAACTTTTTCCTGAAAAACCTCATTACAAATGTGTTTCTTCCTTGCTTAGATATCGATGTCGAGATTTGATGGTTGATTGCACAATACTCAAGTTGATTTTAAAGTTGCACTATAACATTTATCTTTTAATCTCGGTGGTATTCTGTTATCACATGAAATACATGAGGCACCTTTCCATTTTTTCCAATTAAAAACATCTCCACCAACTCTTCTTGAGGAAAACAAGGGGACCCCTGTGTAACGGCCACAGATGCGTATTCAGAGTTCTGTCCTTCGAACAGAAAATATCTTCAGCTGACACACGATCAAATAACCGGACAAAACAGACTTTAGGTTGCTTATTGAGAAGGAAAGCACAAGAACCAAACTGATGCATATTTTGCAGTATTGAACCTTTATGAACTGCTTGTAATTCAGGTGCACCAGGAGGAGCCTAGGTGTCTGCTAATTATAAATTATGATGCATGTCTGCAGTTACATGAGTAAACCTGCGGACATGAAGGACCGCTGTTGAGTAGATCTCAATAATGATTCCAGACATCCTTGATGACTAAGATTCATCTTTATGTTCATTTCTTGTAGTTCAGATACACCAATTTGAAATGCGAAAGGAGTGACCCTAACATTTTTTGGTTCATTCGTACTGAGAAGTCCATGGTCATCCCAGAAAGCTTCTCATTAGAAGCTTGGGCTTGGTTTGGTCTCATTTCTCGTTCAGCAAATATGAAGTTTGCCCCTCAAGCTGAACGGTACTAAAAGATGGATAAAATTGTTAGGAGCTTGTTAAAATTTAAATCAAGTAATACCATAAAATTATTCTGTCAAATAATTGACGTATTTTGATAATATGCGGGTTTTATGAATTACAGTTGATTAAATGCATGTGTGAATTTTATATTAGTGTTTTCACATAAAAAATAGGATGTGACATCTCTATATATTTAGGCTTGGGGGTTTCATAGGTGTATCCATGCTCTGACAGAGTTCTGCATACCCCTCCAAAGCCGAATTGCTTTATAATCGTTTCTATTTCTAAGCTGAGCCAGTCAATGTTTCATTTGGTTACCTGACATTGCATGGCATCCATGTGGTCAAATCTTAACATGCCTAGAATTGCCAAGTCTAGGCTTTTCATCCTTGCAAAATCCTATTGTTTGCACAAAACACTTCATTTTGGGCAGAGAGAGAGAGAATCCAATTAGTATGGTATCTGGTCATAATAATTGCAAGTTGATAGGCTTTGTCGAGGCAGAAAAATTATTGATTCCAACTCCAGTATATGTTCTTGATCAGGTCATAACGATTCCAAGCTGATAGGCTTTGTTCATACAGAAACTGGCCAATTTGAAGAGAAGAAAGGAGTAGAACCTCAGTCAATGAGTTCCATCAATGTTTTGCAGGTCAAGGCAGTTGACTCAATTGAGGAACAGAATCGTGAGACTGAAAAGGGGAGTAGATTCTCAAGCAGTCACATTCATTGTGGTCCTGAAACAGAACCGACCAGACTTGGAGAAAGTAGATCATCTGAAAATCAAGTTGATTCAGTTGCAGTTGGCAGAGCGGGCTCGAGGAAACATCAGCAAAAGAATGAAGAAAATGAGCAGCAGCCTGTTTGTCAGAGAAACTACAGGACTCAACATAAAATAAAGAACTCAGCTGGTTGGGGTCGGTGTGAAGGTGACTCAAAGTCGAAACGGTTAGTGAGGGTGAACTTGGATGGCTCACTGTCCAAGCTGCCAGATGCTTTGCCGAGTGTGCAAGCTAAGTTGGTGGACAAGCCACTGGTTGAGCCGGTTTATTGTGAGGCTGAGACAGAAAAATCTCAATCAGGGTTTCCTTTTGGAGACACATGGTTGGATCCTTGTCTGCATTTTGCTTTTAAGACACTTGCTGGTGATAACAATTCCAAGTTCTTAGGTTTTGATCAGGCAGATGTTAGCCAAGTTGCAGAGAACCTTTGTATGGATCCTCAGCCAGTAACCAATATCAATGGTGTACAACGTAATGCTGCCAATTCGTTGGAAGAATGGAACAATAACACTGAAAAGCAGAATAGATATCGTGGTGGCTTTATGGATCTTAATCTTGAAATAGATCTGGCTGAACTTGGAGAAAGTGGGTCAACTGAAAATGGAGTCAGTCCGATGGCAGTTAATGCTGCTGACATGAAGAAAGAGCAGCAGGATAACAAAGGCAGTACCCAGCAGCCTGTCAACCAGAAAAGGCCCCGTGGTCGGCCTAGACTCAGTACCCAGCAGCCTGCCAACCAGAAAAGACCGCGTGGTCGGCCTAGACTCAGTACCCAGCATCCTGGCAATCATAAAAAGCCCCGTGGTCGGCCTAGACTCTATAAACCATCAACTAATGGTCCATGTGAAGGCGACTCAAAGCCTAGACTGCTACTCAGGAAGAACCTGGATGGCTCAAGTGAGCAAACTAAGCTGCTGGATGAGCCTGCTTTGTGTGAAAAGCCGAACAAGACACGAAGTTCTCAGTCAGTGTTGCCTTTCTGTGATGCGTGGGCTGATCCATGCCTGGAATTCGCTTTCAAGACACTCACTGGTGATAAGGATTCCGGTTTCTTAGAATTTCATTCGGAGTCTGTGCAAGTTGATAAGAAAGGAGTGGATTGTCGGTCTATTCATGGGGGAATCAGTCTTCAAGTCCCTCCTGCTGACTCTATCAAAGAAGAGAACAATGGAACTGAGAAGAATGAATTTCTCGAAATTCACATAAATCTTTCTCCTAAAACTGATCAGTCTGATGTGGCTAGGCTTGGAGAAAGTACATCAGCTGAAAGTACTGTTAGTTTGGCCTTTTCTGCTTGCTTGGGGGTAGAACATCAGAAAAGTGAAACCAGTACACAGCAGTCTGTGAGCGAGAAAAGTTGCGATATTCGGCATAAAATCAAGAGATCAGCTGGTTGGGGTTGGTGTCAGGGTGATTCGAGGTCAAGGCTAGTCAGGCAGAACCTAGATATTGAGCCATCCAAGTTAGCGGATCCTCTTCACGCTGAGCAAGCGAAAGTGGTTGATACGCCACTGGGTGAACCTACTGATTGTGAAAAAGTGGCAGAGGCACAAAACCTTCCATTGGTGATGCCTTTTGGTGATGCATGGTCTGATCCATGCCTGGAATTTGCTTTCAAAACACTTACCGGTGTGATTCCGGTGCCTGATCTAGATTTTGGAGTTCATGATCTGTTACAGGAGCAGTCTCACAATGCTCACACCCAAAGTTTGGCATCTCCAGTCTCCTACAACATTCTCCAGTCTGAGTTCAACTTTGTGCAACAGATGCCAAGTTCATCATCGTGTATGGACCCGACACTCTTTAAAAGCCCAGGGTTGACGCTGCAAAATCATACTTCCAGGAGCTTCTCTGGCTGGTGATATAATTGGGTTCAGGCAAGGCACATGAAGCTAGAGACTTATGATACTGCTCAACAAGCTCATATTTTGTTGCATAGACGCAATGTTATTGTTTCCCTATTTTAGTTTAATTTATTTTCTCCTTATTAGAGACCTGCCCCCAAAATCTGCGGTAACTTTGCTAACATCAAAGTAGAAACTACAAGCTACACTAGGCTACAGTGAAACTACTCTGTCGTGATTTTTAGACAATAGGAAAATTCCTTGTTAATCTTAATTCTTTGCGAATTTGAATATCTTGGAGTTAAATGCTAACATGCTTGGTTTTGGTTTCAATTTTCTTTTTGGTTAGAACAGGGAGGCTGAAGCCAGGTATTCATGCTGTGGGCATCAAAGTCACTACCTTCATCTTGCGAGTCAAGCCCCCTACCAGGTGAGCTGATGTTCTGAGTATGGTATTGGTGTTTGTGACTTTGAATATATTGAAAACAAGGTGACTCCCTATTTTTCTCCGCTTGCAAGAGATCGAAAATCCTTGTACAAATCAAACGGGAGAAACATCTCTTGAATGGTTCAGTGTTGATCTTTTGGGTCTTTCCTTTTTGGTATGGTCAGTGCTGATCTTTAAGGGTGGACTTTTCTTGGTGAAATGGACCGAGTTCATGCAAACCTAATCAATTTAACTAGTGCAACAAAGTCCAAATATATTCATATTTGTAACTGAGTTTTGATGTTTCTCTCTTGCCACCAACAGAACCAAATCACCGACATATATTTCCATCGAGAACACTTTGTAAAAGCTTTTATATCGTGACGAATTGCTTGCCCATGTTTCTTCAGATTAGAGCACAAAGGACGCTTCTTGTTTCAGAACGACCTGCCTTAAAACTCCAAAGCTTTGGAATGTGCTCGGATCCAATATATGCTGGACTTGTCGTGCCCATGATGCCATATTAATGATGAATATGTGATAACAATTATGCAGACTGCAAACAGTGATAAATCCACAATGAGGCGAGAAGTCGAGCTCACCCGAATTCTGTAAATTAGAAAAACATATGACCCAAGCCCTACTATAAGAGCACTTCATGGCTTAAATTTGACATGGCCGGCTCTGGTTTTCCCAAAATCAAGAACGGGAACTGAACTTCAGGCCAGTTCTGGTTTGAGCCCTAAACTGCCCATAACGGAAGGCAATATTTAAAATTGAAATTGAAAAATAGAAAATATATATGGAACCGGATTCTCGTTCCAGTGAAAGTGGAGCCAGGATTTAACCTGGTTCTCTCCTGTTCATGGCCTAGATCTACCGGCTGTAGTTCTAGACGGTTCCTGGCTGGTCTCGGACCGGCTATGTCTAGCTTAAAGAGCATAATAATAAAACAAGACTGTCACTCAAGAGGGGTTGCAATAAAGGAATAGAAGTCGTGCTTCTAACCGTAGGCTATTTGACTCTAATAAATTTTCTAGATCCGTCACTGGGTCCTGGACTGCCGTTGGAATCCGGAAGTCGGATCTGGAGTTGATAGAAACCTGGTTCAACCCATTAGCCTTGGTGGCGACAAGACCATGGTCCTTACAGCCTAAAGCCATAACACGCCCTTTCCACGGATTTACACCTAGAATATCTGGCTGATGTTCTGGCTGGCATTGCCCTTTGTCATAACGTCACCATTATGACTCCATGGAAATCTGCATCAAACAAGGGACCGGTTTTTATTTTTTTTGCTTATTTTGCCTAAAGGGCCCAGAGAACGAGGCGGGTGCTCATTTTGATGACTGCTTGATGCCCAGATCATTTTGCTTTCATATTATATATATATATATATATATATATATAGAGAGAGAGAGAGAGAGAGAGAGAGAGAGAGAGAGAGAGACTGCAATCTAAACTATTGGTACTAACTTTCTAAGATCAGGGTCTTGCTTTGACAGGCAGGTCTAAACCAATATTCCCAATTACGACTAGAAAAGGAAGGTGTTAAAGCTGTTCTTATCTCCATAAAACGGAGACCAGACAGAGCCATACTGCATATTACCAGTCTACCGGTTATACTCAATGTCCACCTTACATCTGCATGGGGACCCTTTGGCTGGACCCACTCACACAAAACTCAAGGTACGCGAAAGGTTTCAATGTCTGATTAGGGCGAGGACTGAATGTTACTCGCATTGGTCATATTCAGTGTGACCTGGCCTTCACTCCGCACTGGCAGCATTCTTCAGTCTAACAAACCAGCAGCAATCCACTGAGGGGAAAAACTTCCCTGTTTATTATGCAGGCTTTATTGGCCAATATAATTCAATACGAAACTGCCAATATAATTCAATACGAAACTACCAATCTTGTTTTTGCTTATAAACCGACTCTAAGATAGATCGTTTGCAGTTCAATTCTCATTCTAAGGTTGGAGTTAAGGTTTGATATTTGAAAGGAATGGCGTCTTTCGTAAAGAAGCTCAAGCTGCTGGGCAAGCATCTGGTCAGGGCCAAGGCCAGGGTTGTGAAGGAGAAAACCAGGCTGCACATAATCCGACGGTGCTTGTTCATGCTCATGTGCAGCAGGGAGGGAGCAGATTAGCCTGATTTTTTCAGTTGAACCACCGGAGAAGCAGGTGCGAATACGTTTCCTTAATCATGGTTATGTTCTAAATATTCTTTTAATTGTACTTGCAGACCAACTGCAAACTCCCCTCTGTTGTTTTCCCTTGTGTTGGGGAAAGATTGTTCACGGTTAAAAGTCTTGCAGGAATCAAGTCTTTCATCTGGTAATCGCAACTGTGGGTTATTGAGAATCACACCTACCATAACTACGAATCCTCTTGCCGAGATTCTGTTACTAACAGAATTCCTGCCGGCTAGTTCTCACGCTGGTAGAACCAGAACTCGATGATGGTAACAAGTTCATGGTTTCCGCCTGAAACCACTCAGCCGAATGCGTGTTCTCTCTTCTTCTTCACTCTAGTTCACGAGCACACGCTCACACTCGCAGGCTCGAGTGAAATTTGACAGAGAGCGGGAAGAAGAAGAATCAGATGGAGAGAGAAATGGCGTTTGTTGATTCCACCAAATGTAGACTCCCATACGACGTTAACGGGTCCCTTATTAATATGCTTGGGACCAGGTAAATTATACACAATGGCACCGACCCTAGGAAATGTAGGTATTAAACAGGTCAGATCTGGATATGGATCTGATCTGCCAAACAGCATCCAAAGTACCTGAAAAGTGAACGGTCCTGCTCCAACCGAATCTGATTTGGTGCCAAATGGAACAGGGTCAGGTCTGGTGCGGTGCCGATGGTCCAAGCCGATCTGGATCTGGTGACATATACGCCTGAAGGGTCTGTATTTGGATTATCCAGAGCTTGATGGGATACTAAAATAATTTCTATGGTCAGATCATGGTGCAACTGAGGTATTGTTTAAGAGCCTTAGTCACCATCTACCACAACTGGTTATGTTCTTTGTATCACACTTTCGGAATCTTCGCTACATAAACTTGGATTGACACTATGAGTTAACTCCAGAGCTTATGCTGCAGGACTTTAACTTAGTTTTAATGAAGTTTCTCATGAAAATCGTCTGGTTGGCGCATTATGGGTCTCCTTGTGAATCTCATTGGTTTTGTACTGATCTTTTTGAGCAATAGGATATGGCTAAATGGATACCTTCGGTGTTAGGAGGGAGATTTTGCATTCAAGTCACTTTTAACATCTTTCCCTCTTAAATTTAAAAAGATGTGTGAAGAAATGGATACCTTCGGTGAAAAGGGGATTTCCACCTCCAGCATCCCTTTAATTTAAAACAAAAATGTGTGAGAAATGTAACATTTCAAGCAAGTGATGCTGAACCACAGAAGTGAGGCATCCGCTTAATTCAATCCAGCCATTGATAGTCGTACCAGATCGCAATGCAAAAAGGCCCATTCTGTGGCTATTGGCAAGAGTTGATTATACGTGTCCTGCTTGATTGCCTATGACCCAACATCCTTTAGGACACCCTCAATCTTTCGACAGTGGTTCATCTCTACTCCCTCGAAGTGGAAACAGTTTGATACTAATATTTGAATCTCTTTCGGGGCTTACGGTTATACTTGGAGCATTACCTGGGTCATAGCGATGTATCTGCTTTAGAAATGGAGAAGCAAGGAACTCTTCCAAGACAATTTTGATAGACCTACGCTTCAGTTTGGATGGTTGCATCACCAAGGAAGACAAGATGTGATGAGGTAGCGCCTTATGAAAACCATTTTGGGAAATGGCTAGGAGGAAGGAGAATTCAACTAAAGAAAAGGTGCCGAGGGTCGAGGCATGAGGAGCTCCAGATGACTCGGTCTGGCATGGAAATTACATGAGAGTGATCATTGAGATGGACTCACAACTCATTGTTAATCATCTTCGAGATGCAAGCTCAGGTGCAAACCAAATCAGCCGTCTGCTTTTAGAAATTCTGCGAATTACCCACCAGGAATGGCAACTTAAGATGCAACATTGAGGGCACCCGCGTGCAGATTCTCTCTCTCTCTCTCACTCACACACACACAGTGATTTGGATGTCTCTGAAATTAAAAGAAAAAGATAGCACCCAGTGTTAGCTCAATTGACAGGGTCTCCACTCCCTTGCTGCACTGGCAATTTTGATTCCCAGGGGATGCATGCGTGTATGGGTGTCTTAGGCTTTGGCCTCCCTTGATGACAAAAGGAAAAACAGAGGCAATCCACGTCTGTTTACAACAAACACAACATATATAATCACGAAAGCATTCACATCAAATTGAACATATGGCCCTCAAGAAAACCCTTCAGTCGGATCACACATCTGTGGTTCAATGATATACAAACACCATAATGACCCACAACCATAGCAATATTTTCCAGCAGCCAAGCACAGTGGCAGATCTTCATTAAGAGGAAGTAGCACTCTCTTCTAAGAATCCTTGAAAAGAAAAAGAGGTACGCTCCATGATTAAAGCTGGGGAGCTATAAGTATAGTCCATGAATTTAAATGGCCGGACGTCTTCGCCTCATCACCCAAGAAAACGCATGGATACAACCATCGGATACAACAAAAAGCCTACGGTAAAGCACTTTAGGTATTCATCTCACCCTAAAACTTTTCTAGACCCATATAGGACTGGACAAGCACATTCAACACCGCAAGCAAATAATCCAACACACACATGTGAACCCATATTCAACGGGTTTACTGTCCGCTAATGTTCCAAATTTATATCTGAAAGCCCACCATCATTTACCAAAGTGATCATGGAAAGAAACGAACATAGAAGAGAGCTTTCACACTTTAAAACTGATTCATGTACAGTCTTTGAACGCGACACAACTATTTGACATATTAGGAATATGAACACTGCACTCAGTTTCATCGCTGTTCTAAGGTCATAACCGGAAAGAAAATGATCAACCAGCAAGCTGATCAGACAAGAAATGCACGGCAAAAGGAGCTTTCACTACATAAAAACTGATCCATGTACAGTCTGTAAAAACAAGACAATTGTTCAATTGACGATCCCGAAGCCCACACAGCTGATCGAACAGCATCCCTGAAACCAGAAAAGGAAACATTGTTACCAACGGTTTAAACAACGAATACTTTGAATATACACATCCTGCATCCTTCGACACCATTAAAGTAGGTTGCTCATCATAGAGACTACATCAAATTAAACTCTCCCAGTGCTTGAAATACAACTCAAACGATGGCAACCCTTGGGGGTGCTTCTGCCTCCCTAAGTTCTTATAGATAAAGCAGGATGTCTTGTGGCATCCACACTGAAAGACAATCACTGCATCAGGGGATACTACGTTCCACGACTTGGTTACAGTCGCCATAGCATTTCCGCTTGAAATAGTCTTGCTAAACATTTCCCGTTGTTTACTACCAAAATCTGGCTGCGAGTAACAAGACCCACATTTTACAATCTTACACGATCATGTCTTCATCACAAGCTTGACCTGAGACGACTCTGAGCCAATAGAGGAAATGATTTCCATTATTTACAAGTAAATCCCCGAATAGCAGGTGGATGCCCGATTTCCAAGCCTTAAACGGGTTTCATGTATGCAGTTCCTTCAAAGTTTCTTACGAGACCTTTAAGAACTTGGATAACACTTGCAAGTCTTACCGAAGGTCTGTCCATAAAATCCATTCACAACTAGAAACGATGAATTGGTCACTGTGAGGAACAAAGATGTTCCCCTAACTTGCAGTGAGTAGGGATATATGAGGTGTTATAGCATCTTGCAACTGCATGTCAAGAACAGGGAACGATTTTCTTCCTTGAAGGCCACCACTAAGAACCATATGTGATGAGTTGAAGATGTCTCCATCATTGCTGTGCATCTATGTGGTTAAGATATTATAATTTCTTCAGATAGGTATTATTTAGAATATATCATGTCTATCATCCGGTTGGAACCCTCTCAAAGAGTTTTTGAGCCAGCATATCAAATACGAGTTGGCTTCCTAGCCACCCACCAGAGCAATGTAATAACATCCGGTTTGCAACTCGATGGTAGTTATTCCATCATTTAAAGCCAAATTCTACTGCAGCATGACACAAACTTGGAAGAGTGAAATATTAACATTAAATACTACAAGGAAATTCAGCCACGAGACAACTAAAAGAATATATTATCTTATCTATTAAAAAGAGAATGAAGATTCTTCAGATGTGGGCCTGTGCCAAAATGAGGGAATCCGTTACAGATTTGGATAAAAGAGGCGTAAATCATTGCATGGTCTGATTCAACTTTGCTTGACCAGAAATCCCACAGCCAATGAACTTTTGCATTCCACATAAGATGAAATGCACGGTTAAAACATTCTGATTTCTTATCTTTATGGTGAAAACACAATGCAATTAGCATAACAGCAGTGAAATGGAAAAGGCACATAATGAGAATGAAAAACCAGCAAGGACAAAAAGGAAGGGAGTAGGTAAGAGCAAACCTTTATGAAAGGAGTACAGCAGCAAGGATCAGAAGGAACACCAAACCAAAATACTAAAGTAACATAAAGTCGAGTACTGAAAGGAAACTTAATTTTGAGGAAGCGAATAGCGATACATTAATGCATATTTTGTCCAGGAGGCCTTTAAAAAATATTTGGAAGACAAAAAATGACTCCAGGGAGGATAAGAAAACTAAAAAGAATTGCGCTAGTAGGTCTATGCTTCCTGCTCTTCCTTCCCCTTTATATTGTACAAAGCTAATGCGACTTAACCTGAATATGTATTAGGCCCTTCTCTGTTCTTCATTTTCACTTAAAAGAGGAGCAGGTATGAGAATTTGAGAACAGTAAGTGTGGTATGATTCAAGCAACTCATACAAATCATGTAAGATGGAGCTAATATACGCGAATGCTTATTCTGAGAACCTAATCAGGAATGTTACTGACATTCTTTAAAACCAACAGAATCAAGCAAATTGATCCCGAACACCTTGAAATCAGCGAAAGTTACACAACGAATCGGGAAAACACTAAAACCCGATGCCCTCACCCTAATTCTTTAACAGTACTCATAATCCACTACAAAAGGACCGCAAATCAACATAATCAACAACAGAAGAAAGAGGGAACCGACAAGAAGAGGAAAACAAACGCAACCTTGCGATAAAATACCACAAACTTCGATCTAATGAGGGACGAAGGGTCAAGCGGACCCTCCGACGTCGATAGTAACGTGGGTCGGGTTCTCCGATGGATGGTTCTCCGGGAGGTCGTGGACGATCGGCTTGGTAAGCATCAAAGGCCGATCTTTGGCTTCCTCGGTCGCTTCATTTTCACCGTCCATCGTGCTCAGATTGATACACGAGCAACGCTCCAGCGACGCGAAGAAGGCCGACGCGACGCTCGCACCCAACCAGTTCGCCACGCGGTCGATCTTATCGCACGTCAAGAAACTGCTTCCTTCCATCTCTTTCTTTCCCGGCGAGTCGATGGACGTCGGATTCAGGCCGAGCGGCGGTGGGGACAGACAACCAGGAAAGGGACAAAGGGGAAATGGGGATTGAGGAAGGCGAGGGAGACTTTCTGTGGAATGACGTGAAGAGGAGTTAAAAGGGTGCCATGCTATGTTCCAACGGGTTGGCCTCGGTTTGAATCCAGGCATGATCAGATCCGAGACCCGTTTTTAGATGCCAATGTTGGATAGAGATCTAGGTCGTATAAGCCCGGTCCGAATCCAGGCGTGATCTGCATGATCAGGTTTGGGCAACAAGTTTCACTACTCGATCCAACTTGAAAAAACTAATTTAACATATTTTTGTTTTTTGTTTAGTGAGGATAACAAGTCTGGCATAGCAGGGCCTTCGGCTGATCGAACCTCCATCCAAATGTGAACTCCCAAGGGCGAGTTTAGCAAGCACATCTGCCACTTTTTGTCTCTATACGAGCATACCCAATTTCAGTGGTCATTCTTCATGTGTCATTGGGCTCGGCTTCTTTCGATGAGTTTGACTCAATGTCCGGGGAAAAATTAGACCCGGTTTTAAGTTTCGTTGTGTATTAAACACATACTCGTGTTGTTGGTACGAAACAATGGTTTTATATTGGTACGAAACAATGGTTTTATAGGCTCAATTTTAGTAAAAAGTACTTCAACACTAGGAAGAGATGGACTATAAAAACTAAATAAGGGTGTTACTATTCTTACACTCATTTTTACTAAACATATATTTTTTAATAACTTTTTTTGAAATTGCTCTTTTTGATTTTTCTCTCTCTTCGTTCTTTCACTACATACTTTCAAGAAAAGATACACCTACTGCATGTCGTCCTTCAAATAGTGACGCGCTCAAGATGTGTCAACTTTCAAGGAGCGGTATGTTTCCTCCGTGTTTATCATTTTAGCATAACGCACCTTAAGCATGTTTCATCATCGATCATAACAAAGACGCATTCGTGGTGCATTACTATTAAAATAGTGATGTGTTATGAGCATGTTTGCCCCTTAAGTAAAACGTGCCTTAGGTGCATTTCATCGTCGGTCACTAATTTCTTTCTCCATAAAAAAATGTTTATCTAGAGTTCTATTTTTTATCGATTGTTTGTGAGATTTATGTTTGGATAAGGTGCGTTAGGTGCACTCATGTTTTATACTTAAATGCTCCACCAAATCCTGCATCTCGGAACCAACGGTTTGAAGATGGTTTCTGTTTGAGTCTTAAACCGCCAATAATCCGCAAAAAAAGATTTAAAAAACTAAAATCTTAAAGAAAAATATAAAAAGTTTAAAAGCAACTGTTTGGAACCGATGGATCTGAATTCAGACTGATTCGGTTTCGGTTTAAGGTGGAACCAAAACTGAAACAAGTGGTCCCTTGTTCTGAGTCATATTTCACCAGTTTTGGTTGGAGTCTGTTCATGGTCCAGTTCTAAACTGACCATGTCTAGTCTACCATCCTCTCATAGTGGATCTCCGAAATTCTCTTAGAGCGAGAAGAATAGCCAATGGCATCTGTTGAGGTACTGATGAAAAGTATGTATTGCACATCAGCGTCACCTTAACGTTGAGCTAACGCTGTTGGTGCGATGCAATCTTGGGTATTGAACTCTTGACCTTTTGTGAGAGAGCCAACCGCTGGCCAGTTAGCTATGCTCCTTTGGAGAGCTCTCCTGCCACAAGTGTGACTAATCGTTTTCGACTGGTCGCAATTTAAACTCCCCAAAATGACCCCTGGATTGAGATTTAAGAATGAAAATTTGAAAAATGGGATCCTTATTGGCTGCAGTTGGTTTAGTGCGAAGATCCACAAAGGTCTAGACCTTTATGGTTCGTTTCTGTAGTCCTAATTATTCTGATAAATATATTTCTTTAAAAAGCTAACAAAAAAATTCCGAAGCGTGGAACTTTTAATCCAGGTTCACATTTTTCAGCCAAAAAAAAAAATGAAAACAAAATGTTGGGATTTCCATGCAAGCAGGCCCTTATAAGTTGTCATAGTTGTTTAAATCCACATTTTTCAGATAATTAAAATACAGAAACATTAGGATATCAAGGGATTCATGAAAACTTTGGTTTTGTGGATATAAATGAGGAAGGTAAGGAGATTTTAAATTTTGTTATGGCATTTGATCTCTTTATAGTCAATACAATCTTCAAAAAATGAGATGAACATTTAATTACTTATAAGAGTGGCTTATCACAAACACAAATTGATTACTTTATTTGTAAAAAAAAGATAGAGCGTGTTGTAAAGATTGTAAGGTAATTCCAAGAGAAAGCTTAACCACCCAACATCGACTTTTAGTTATGGATTTACAAGTAAAAAAGTGGACAAAGAAGAAAAGAGTGCATCGAGCTATTCGGACTAAATGGTGGAACCTCAAAAGCGAGAAAGAAGATATATTTAAACATAAAGTCCTCCAAAGAGATGTTTGGAATTATGTTGGCACACCCTGCGATATGTGGAACAATATGGCTATACATACATATTAGGAAAGTGGCGAAAGATGTGTTAGGGGTATCTAAGAAAGGTGTACCGGCACAAAAAGAAGCTTGGTGGTGGAGTGAAGTAGTACAAAATAAAATCAAGGTAAAGAGGGCATGTTACAAATTACATTATGCTAAGAAAACTAGTGAAACTTTATAAGCTTATAAGAAAGCAAAAAAGGAAGCAAAAAAGACCGTTAGTGAAGCAAAAGCTAAGATTTGGGAGAACTTATATAAAAAACTCAACTCAAAAGAGGGTGAAAGAGATATTTTTAGGATAGCTAGGGCTAGAGATAAGAAAACTAAAGATCTTAATTATGTTAGATGTATAAAAGACGATGAGGAAAAAATTCTAGTGGCAAATGATGATATAAGAAATAGATGAAAAAACTATTTTTATAATCTTTTTAATGAAAATAAATATGTTAGTATTAGTTTAGGAGATTTAGCCAATTCAGAAAAGTATATAAACCACAATTTCTACCGACGTATTCAAAAGAATGAAGTCAAAGAGGCTCTTAAACATATGAAGGGTGGTAAATCGGTAGGACCAGATAATATTCCTATAGAAGTTTGGAAAATACTAGGAGAAATAGGAATTACTTGGCTCACAAGACTATTTAATGAAATATGGAAAAACCAAAAGATGCCCGAGGAATGGAGAGCAAGTACACTTATACCCATACATAACAACAAGGGAGACATTCAAAATTGTATGAATTAACGAGGTATCAAGTTAATGAGTCATACTATGAAATTATGAGAAAGAATTATCGAACGATGGTTAAGACAAGTATCAAGTACAACAGAGAACCAATTTGGGTTCATGCCAGATAGATCTACTATTGAAGCGATTCACCTTTTGAGACGTCTTATGGAATATTTTAGAGCAAAAAAGAAAGACCTTCACATGATATTTATTGATCTAGAAAAAACTTATGATAGGGTACTGAGGGAGGTTCTTTGGAGAACTTTTAGAAAAAAAAGGCATCCCATTGACATATATTAACCTTATAAGAGACATGTATGATGGTACAAAAACATGTGTGAGGACTCATGAAGGAACGACACACTTCTTTGAAGTTAATATTGGGTTACATCATGGATCAACTTTAAGCCCATACTTATTTATAATGGTGATGGATGAGTTAACAAAACATATTCAAGATGAAGTACCTTGGTGTTGTTATTTGCAGATGACATTGTATTAGTGGAGGAGTCTAAGGAAAAAGTTAATAGAAAATTGGAACTATGGAGAGAAACATTAGAAAGCAAAGGCCTTCGACTTAGTAGAACAAAGACAGAATATATGGAATGTAAGTTTGATCATTTGGTTACTTCAAAGGACATAGAAATTAAAATAGGCACATATTTCATTCCTCAGAAAAAAAGTTTTAAATACCTAGGGTCAATTTTTCATAGTGACAGAAGAATTGATGGAGATGTTATGCATAGAATTAATGCTGGTTGGTTAAAATGGAGAGGAGCATCAGGTATTCTTTGTGATACAAAGATACCATTAAAATTAAAAGGTAAATATTATAGAGCAACAATTAAGCCTGCCATGTTTTATAGTTTTGAGTGTTGGTCAGTTAATCATCAACATGTACAAAAGATGTCTGTGACAGAAATGAAGATGTTGAGATGAATGAGTGGTCATACAAGAAAAGATCATATACATAATGAGGTTATTAGAAATAAAATAGGAGTGGCACCAATAGAGGATAAAATGAGAGAACATCTTTAAGATGGTTTGGACATATAGAAAGAAGATCAAAAGAAGAACCTGTAAGAAGGTTAGAAAAACTAAATTTGGAAAGTATTAAAAGAGGTAGAGGACGACCACAAAAGTGTTGGAAAGAAACAATAAAGAATGATCTAGCTTATTATGAGTTAATTGCTAACATGACACACGATAAAGATCTCTAGAAACAAAGAATCCATCTAGCCTACCCCGTCTAGTATGGGAAAAGGCTTAGTTGTTGTTGTTGTTGTTGTTGTTGAATTATACTCTTACCTAGACATGGCCGGTTCCGAACCGACCTGGTGGTTCCAACTAAAACCCAATCGAACCAGGAATCAGAACCGTCAAAATTGGACATGAAACCGGGGATGACTATGTTTGGTTTTGGTTTTAGCTTCTGTAGAACCGGAATCATGCCAGAACGAGAACTGGTGGTTTGGAACCGTCAGTTCCGTAAATTTTTAATTTTTTTGTCAAAATTCAAATTTCAAAATACTTTTTTGGTTCCAGACAGTTTAGGACCTAAACCGGAACTATCTTGATCTCGAATCGGTTCTAGTTCTTGGCTCCAGACAAATCGGAACTGACAGTTTAGAACCACGGGTTCCCGTTGTCTACTCTTACCGTTTTTATTCTTTTACAACCTTGTTCGACTTCTCAGCCTACAGCCTTTGAGCATTGCAGCGTCGAAGTGGCTCCATGAGGCTCAAGAGTGTGCTGAGCTGAAACAACGCATTCATGCAAGACTGAGTTGGGTCAGATATGTACCTTTCCCTCTAGGTTAATTTTCTCTTCTTTTGTTGTTCAAAACTTTGCTCATCGCGTCGAGAGCATTAGCTCAACTGCAGGACGCTCTAGAAAAATAGAAAAACAAAGCAAATCACTACCGAAAAGTCAAAGCAGGTGTGCTTTCTCAACCTCCATGTGATCTACGCTCTCCAGTCAAAGGACTCCGAAGAAGCTATTTAGAGAGAGAGAGAGAGAGAGAGAGAGAGAGAGAGACAGCTGATTGGTATCTGCACTCCTGCTCTAACTTTTCTTGCTCAAATGAGTATTCCATTGGCGATCAGACGGTTAGTGTCGATCAGGTCGGCCGCTGATATCAGCAGATGGATGCTCATTTGAGCAAGAAACCTTAGCTGGAGATCTTGGTGGTAACTCTTTCAATGGATGGAGCATCTGTTCTTGCTTAACTGCTGCACTTCTTCTTCGAATTCTACAATGCAGTCTATCTGTTGATGGTATGATAATTCCCTTCATATGGCTCAATGTGTTGGTGATAAGCACATTCTATTATCATCATTGGAAGATCTTTAAATTTTAATCCTTTGGGATACACGATTCAGCTGATAGTTACAAATCACCAAAATAAATAAAAGATATGCAATATATGCAGTCACGTTTTCCTTTTCTAATAAAGAAGAATATGTTGAACGAAGAGCAATAATAGCTCACTAGCCTAGAGAATCGACTCACAGGTTGAAGGCCACCACCACTTCTGTGTTTAGGCCAGGAGCGACAAGGTCAGGGAATCTTATTTGTATATCTATAGCAAATAAGAGCTCCACTTGTAGCCAATCAGTCCGCTTCCTTGCTTTTCCTATCTTATCACAAGAACACACACACATGCACGCGAGTGCACACACACATATTAGCACCGCATAACATAAGGACCCATCCAACAAGCTTTATAAGAGGGCCCAGATTCATGAGGCTCACAAATAAAAACACCTAAAATCCTTCTTTTCCTCTTTGTCCCTCCCCTCATGTTCTAAAGACCTTTAGTTTCCTTTTTCAGTTAGAGATGCTACTTTGTCTTCATTATATATATATATATATATATATATATATATATATATATATATATATAGAGAGAGAGAGAGAGAGAGAGAGAGAGAGAGAGAGAGAGAGGGAGAAATGTGTCCATGTGTACAACCATCCATGCTTAAACATATGAATAGATTGACATCGCCCATTGAAATTCAAATTTCAAAAAAAAAGTAACTTGGATATTTTTACATGACTATTAAATAAAAAAGTAACTTGGATATTTTTACATGACTATTAAATGTATTGATACTCTTTATTTTTTCTTTAAATATATCAACCGTTGATCTTAAAGAATGAACGATTAAAATCTTTAAAAAGATTATAATATGGATGAGTGTGCTCTTTCTCTCTCTCTATATATAGTTATCTTAGAATTATGTTGGATTTGACTTTAAATCATGAAAACTCCAAGTTGATTTGTTCTGCATTCAAAGAAAATAGAGATGAATACGCATAATGGTGTTAAAAATGCCTCGTCCAAGAGAAAAAAACTGAACTCACAAAGAATGAGAGACGTAGTAAGGTAATCTGCTTTTTTGAGGTTAAATAACATGTGAACTGAGATCGAGCACAGTGGTGACTGAAAATCCATGTAGAGGTTCCTGCTTAGTGTGATAGAAGGCTTGGTCATTGTTGTGGTTCGATTTTTTAAAATGTCCGTTGGTAAGGCTTGTTTCTTAGGAACTGGCATCTGCATCACCATTTTCGATTAAATAATGATTTTACAGTGCTGGCAAATGTGAACCAACTTATGATAATTCAATCATCCATTCGTATCAATTCACGGTCAAAACACAAATTTGGCTACATTAAACCGTCAACACGATAAAGAGGAGAGGAAGTAATCTTTTATATATATTCGGCAAATGTCAATTGTCAACACAAGTATAATTTTAAAAAATTAAAACTTTATAAAAGAATAACAAACAAACAAACAACAACTAAGCCTTTTCTCATACTAAAACTTTTATAAAAGAATATAAGTTAATATTGTTATATTCATGTTCCTGAAAAATAATAGTTGGATGTGAGTGAACAATGTTAATAGTAAACAAGATATATATATATCTTGTTTACTATTAACATTGTTCACTTGAGAGACCGCTTTAGCGGTCTCCAGTTTGGTCAATGAAGAAAGTTTGCTAGTTTGCATGCCCTCAAATTCTTGGACTTAATCACCCTACACGAGCCAGCTCATTTTTCCTTTGTTTGTGACGGAAAAAAGACAACGGGAAGAGTCCAAAAGCCGCTTGGTTTACCTGTGTAATTTGAGCTGTCAGCATTTGAGAATCCGAATCCAATTCTTTTCGTAGAACCGCTGAAGCGAACATGAGAAATGGGTTCTACTCCAACAAATATAAATATAAATATATATAGAGAGAGTGGTAGTGGTAAATTTATTTAAATATATTAATGGTTTGATTAATGATAAAGATTTGAATTAAAGTATTATTTTATTTTGTATTTTACATTTCATGTCCATTAAATATTTGTTTGCTTTATCACTTCAACCATTAATTTTGAACATCCAATGATTGAAATGATAAAATAGGTTCAAACACAAATGCAGTTTGAGTATTTATGACTGCTTCTTTCTCTACTCTTTATATATATATATATATATATATATATATATATATATATATATATATATAGAGAGAGAGAGAGAGAGAGAGAGAGAGAGAGAGAGAGAGAGAGAGAAGTGTGCCAAGAATATCTAATCACCTTGGATCAGTGGCCGATTTTGAAATTCTTTTTGAATAGGACAAATAGCCATTTGAAAGGTTTGGAGTGAACCATGTATTATAGAGCTATAGACTTTAAGTTGATTTTAGAAATTTGAAGTGAATTATGTAGATCTGTCATTATCTTTGATGGATAATTAAGGACTGTCCCATGATAAAACTTCATGTGACAAGAACAACCTATACAAAACAATCGGACAATCTACTCAGAAAGTGCCCTAATATATATATAAGCCATAGTAAATATGCAAATATTTTTTAAGATTTCAATTGTCTGATTCGAGACCACTGGTTGAGTTTTGAATTAAAAGGTAAAAAGTATTTTGCATGATGTATTTTAATGCACCTAGTACTATTTTGTTTTTTTATTAAAAATCTAAATTGTTGATCTCAACAATAAAATGGTTAAAATTTTTAAGTAAATTTGAATATAAATGAACATACGGATGAACTCTGAATGAGCGTACGGATGAACTTTGGTCTCTCTCTATGTATATATTCGTTAAAAAGGGAAGCTGGAGCTAAAACACACACACAAACGCTCCGTAATTATATTTTGAGAATTCAAATAAAATTTCTGTCTTTGTCGGGTGAAATAATTGTGAGGGAAGGATTCGACTCCACAATCAACTTTTTGGAATCCAAATCAAATACCATCCGTCCGATCGCCCTTGGAAGCAAATGTGAGGAACAGATCCGGCCGCAGCGAGCCCCTCCACAACTGAGCTCTGCCGAATTGAAATGGTTGAAGTCTAAGTCTCATCTCACAGAGTGCTAAAGGAATTCACGCCAAAGAGTGAATCCTGTGTCACACATCGTGACACGAACCCCTTTCCTGGCCAATGAAACGTCCTAAGTTTTAACCGGGAATACCGTATACTGTCAACATTCCACAGACGCTGCATTTCCTTGCCGTGATTGTAAAGAAAAAGATGGAGTGGAATTGCATGCAGAGCGTTAGCTCAACTGGCAGGGCTCTTTGGCTCGCAGGTGGCGAGTTCAATTCCGTGGGTGAGCATACGTGTGTGCAGGCCTCACAGAAAGATGAGTGGCAGACCTATTCATGGACGAGGTGAGGCGGCCGACGTTCAAGACCTGACAAAATGAAAAAATGCCTATATAGGCAGTTCAAATATTCTGATAATTCACCTCACCCAAAAGAATTTCTAGATTTGTCATCAGGCTGAATGTATGAAAGGAATGGGATAGGTTTTCACCGTACCTGCACCCTCCCCTACATTTATAATTTTAGTAGCAAAAACCAGCCCCACTCTATTCTAACCTACAGGTCTTGGGGTTTAAATATGCATACATGTGCAACTAACATATGAGAACACGACTTGTCCTACTCTAATCCATTATTTGAATTGTTAACATGTTTGTTTCGGGTGTTTCACATATATATACTCCTTGGACAGTGCAAACGGCGCAAAAGCTAGGGTTGAGCCCTTGGCATAATTTTTAGTTTTGTTTAAGTCTTTTGTTATTTGCTTTGGTTATGTAATAAGCGGTCATGTGTGACGAGCATTAAGGTGTTTAGAGAGTATATGTTATTTGAATTAAGTTTAGTATCATTTGGGCCTAGTTTTGAATTATTTAGGGTATCACTTGGTTTGGGTATATAACGACTCATTTCGATTCATTTATACTTGATATGATTTTATTATTTAAGTTCTTACTAAGATATTGTAAAGGAGAAAAACCATGAATAAAGATTTTATGTTTGAGGTAAAGGTTGAATTATCTTCTCCTTCCTTGTCTATCTCTACATGTGCATGTGTGTGCATGTATAGAGAAGGTTCCGTTGATCCTTGGGAGATCTCTACTTCACACATGAGTACGTCGGTCATAAATTGTTAAATAGGAGAAGGGTTGTTTCAAGCTTATTTATTCCGTTGTGTATTGAGGGAGTTGAGATTGAGGCACTCGGGTGCAATTGTCGCAGTCCTTTTAGGGATCGTTTCCATTTATGTGATGGACCTAGGTAAAAATCTTCATCCTTGAAGAAAGATATCTCTTCTCTCCCAAGATTGCATCCCTTGAAAGCTAAACCCATATGTGACAGCATTTTAGTTAACTATTTACATTGCCTTTTAATGTACATGATGACAAATTTTGGGAGATCATAACAGCTAAGGGGTGGCTGAAGCCCAATTATCAGCTTGATGTGCTCATTCTTACTCATAACATGTCGTGATTTTGTGCTTTTCTCGTGGCGATTTTTGTTATTGATCAAACACTTTACCTTCCAAAAGAATTTTAGAGGCATACATGAACAAAGCCACCTATCTTGAAGATTGGAGCTACACACTACTCAACCATATCGATCGCTAATCAGCCTGTTGATGCCCATAATCCTCAGAATGATCTCAAATACAACTATGTAGACAATTCCACTTATTCCTGTTAACTAACTAAATTCACCTCTTCAAATGCCATTCTGTGGCATTTTCTGATGGTCTCTCCATCACAGAAGGTAGCCGCAGGCAAGGATCTTTGTAGATTGAGGCTTTGGGGCCTGGGTTATGGTCGGGAGGACGGAAAGGGACCGCAAACAATTTCCATAATCATCAGATTGATCTCAAATAAAACTGTGTAAACGAGTCCACGAGTCGACCTCAATACTTAATCCACAAAAAAGAGACTACTTAATCTCTCCCCCATGAGCTGTTGGATTTGTGCTTTGTTTGTTAAGACACTTGACATAGTTTTTCGTTTGATGAGGTCCTGTTCAGCCCATCATTTAAGTCCAAAGCCAACTAATTCTTGGGTTGCCAAAGTCCTGCTCAGACCATCATTTAAGTCCAAAGCTTATCACTTAAGGCTTTGCAACAATATAAACTTCTCTGCAGTTGTTGGAAGGTTGGCATCTCAAAAAATGTACATCAAAGATTAGGTAGCAGCGCTTCATATGAGTCAAACCAACCACAAACTAGCCTTGTGATTCATTGTGGTTGAAACAAAACATCACAATCGTATCAGTTTCAAGATTGTAATTTATCGGTCCACTGCCAACTGCCTGTGGCACCACCTTTTTCTTTTTTTCGTAGAAAGACGGAAGAGAGCACAGAATTACATCAGTGATTAACACTCAGAAGCTGTAAAAATCTACATTAATCTATGAACAATGGGAGGCTTCTCATGCCTAGGGATGGCAACGGGGCGGAGTGGGGCGGGTTTTCACTCAACCCATACCCACTCCGCCCAACAACCTACTCTCTACGTCCTGCTCCGTGTGTCTTGAGGAATTAGGTCTGCCCTCACCCCACACTGAATTGGATCAACCCGGTCCTGTTCCGCCCTGCCCCACTTCACCAAATAAAAATATTTTTTTTTATAATCCACATAGAACACGGCTTTATTCACAAGATCGTCAAGCTTTGGCTTGGATGGAAGAACACCAACCAATGATCTGTGTGGAACCACCCTTATAAACACCGTATCTTTAATGCTCTTCATAATGGCTACACCTATAATGTTCTTGTGAATAAAGCTGCAGACCTCCTTGCCAACACATGACATGATTCGTGATAAAATACCACCGGAAACCCGTCAGTTCTCAGAGCCTTAAGACCATCGATTGCAAAGAAGTCTTCTTTAACTTATTCATACATTTATTTTACTAAACATATACATTTATTTTACTAAACATACACCCATGTGTGCTCCATATTCTCTCTTCTTTCTTCTTTTTCACTATTTTTTTCTTCATAGTATGCATACCATAGTTTTTTTTATTTCCTCGCAATGACCTTTCTCGATCTATGCCTCTCTGTTGATCTATTTTAATCTCATTTTCTCTCTAAATCTCGCCCTTTCTCTTTTTTTTGAAACTTTCACGAGATCTTTGTATTGATCTCTTTCGATTTCTTTGGAACTTTTTTCTCTATTATTCACAATCTCTATTTTGATCTAAATATAAATCTCACGAAAAATCAATAGAAAATAGAGCCCTAAAGACAAAGGTTTGAGACAAGAGAATAAATCAATAACCAATGATGAAACACACTTAAGACACGTTCTATTTAAAGGATAAACACATTTATAATGCAACAGGGTACATTTTTATCTTAAAGATAATGCGACTTAACCGTGTCGTTCTTTATGACCGATGATGGGACATGTTTAAGCTGTATTATGTTAAAATGGTAGATATGTCTTGAGCGTGTCTTTGAAAAATATCTGTTTGTGCCTGCAATGTTCATGCAAAAGACTACTTTAGTACAACCGCCAGTTCCAGGTTACTTGGAACCTCAAATCGGAACCAAATCACCCTAGGGACGGTTCCGATTTCACAGCAATTTCGAAACCATACCAAAACCAGTTAAAAAGCAGTTTTTTTTTAAAAAGGACTCTCGCGGTAGTCAAACTCTCCTCAACATGTGTTGTATATAATATATGTGTATGTTTTATTAACGTGCGGTTTAAAACCGCTGGTTCTGGTTCCTAAAAATTATGAACCATAATTAAACCGAGAGATCCTACGGTCGGTTACGGTTTGAGGACCGGTTCCTGGTTCTAAAGCTGGGCAGTTCCAAACCGGTCATTTCTAGGCACAAAGACGGAAACAGTAAGAATTCGAAAAGATACAGTTCTAATGATGCCAAAAAGTGGGAACAAGCCCATCTGCTTAGCGTCCACCTCCAACCTACAGGTGAGGAGTTTGCCTATGAGAAGAAAAGAAGAATATGGTCGATACTTACCTGACTTATATCCCGATGGCAGCATCTGGATTTTTCATTTCCATTGGACCCAGCCCCACAGGTTGAAATTGGATTTAACCCAAACCCAGAACCAGGAGAGCCGAAGCCGGAGTAAAACTGGAACAAAGATAGCCCTACGGTTTTTTTTTCATTTCCAATTTAAAAATCCTGCCCTTTCATAGATTCTCAGATGAAGCCAGAGTCAGAACCATGGTAAATCAGACTCAAAATCGGTGGAATCGAAACTGGAGGACCCTCACAGCTAGTGGAACTGGCAGGACCTCCTATAACCCTGGAGGCACTGGTTAAATTTATACAGCCCCCCCTCTTTTTGAATCATTTTTTGTAACCCGCAATTATCTGTAGCTTTGACAAGTAGGTAACAAACTGCGTTACCTCAATTAGTGTACTCTATGTACATCGTATATAAACATGACCGGTTCCAAATCGTTCCAATTGGAACTGAACCAAGTAAGAAACCGGCTGAAACCACCAGATTTGGTTCCAGTTTCACCTTTCATCAAAACAGAACCATGAATCCGAAACTGGCCTGAAACTGAAATGGTCTGGTCCAACCAAAACTACCCTGAAACTGACGGTTCTGAATCCATAACCACAAATTCAATTACGATTCAAGGTGGAACTGCCGATGCCGGTTTAGTTGGAAGCCATGCCTAACCGTACACAAGCATTTTGCCCTAATAGAGCATCTAAGCTAAATTATGCAGCTCAAGAAAAGCCTATAAAACACACCGATGGTAACTAGTCAACAAGCCAAATGAAACCAACAATAGCTGTTCATCAAACCACCTCGTGTTTGGTTTTTGTTGATAAAAATTCGAACACAAACACGCTAACACGAGTAGCTTGATTTGCTTCCCAGCTGTAATTACAGCTCCAAATAAAAGCTGTGAACTTTCCAGGTAAAGAACAAGCTACATAGTTGCTAAGAAGCAGCGACTAACTAAAAATGACATCTATAAAAAAATATTATATTATTTAATTTTTGTGATAAGAAAATACCATTAAAATTAAAAGGTAAATATTATAGAACAGCAATTAGGCCTGCCATGTTTTATGGTTCTAAGTGTTGGACAGTTAATCATCAACATGTACAAAAGATGTCTCTGACAGAAATGAAGATGGTGAGATGGATGAGTGGTCATACAAGAAAAGACCCTATACATAATGAGGTTATTAGAAACAAATTAGGAGTGGCACCAATAGAGGATAAAATGAGAGAACATCGTTTAAGATGGTGTGGACATATAGAAAGAAGATCAAAAGAAGAACCGGTAAGAAGGTTAGAAAAACTAAATTTGGAAAGTATTAAAAGAGGTAGAGGACGACCACAAAAGTGTTGGAAAGAAACAATAAAGAATGATCTAGCTTATTGGGAGTTAACTGCCAACATGGCACACGATAGGGATCTGTGGAAACAAAGAATTCATGTAGCCGACCCCATCTAGTATGAGAAAAGGCTTAGTTGTTGTTGTTGTTGTATTATTTAATTTCTAATAAAAGAAGCTGTTCTTAATTAAAAGTACCCGTATATCTGCCCTCTATTTTTATGTCAACTACCAGGTCCCCAAAAGATTGAAGTGTAGTCAACAAATCCATAAGCATCAGCGATGGCCAGAGAGACGAAAACGATCTGGCCCTCAACAATGAGAACAAAATTGCCACATACTGGTACATCATGAATACTTTAGTATCTTCGTTCTTCACGCAATGCATACCCCGTGTAATGAAATCATGACCTCCTTCAGCTTTAAGATTGCTTGGGGAGGCCTCTTTCAGCTTGAAGACTTCAACATCTTCTTGTAATCCTGAAATGTCCCCTGAAAGGGTGTCACCTTGGATTCAGATACCGCCCACAACTCGCCCACACTTCCAGATATGAGATGCTCATCATGGCTCACCTGCAATGTGTAACAAAGAATAGACAACTTTAAAACCAAAACGCTAGCAACTCCGCACCTTCCAAAGTTATGCCAGAAATACATGAAATACATTTGTATCCGAAAAAAGATACATGAAATACAAAGGTGAGACATACCATAAGCACACCGCCTTGGAACATGACAAGGCCTTGAATGAGTGCCTCCACAGCATCCAAGTCCTGCAAATAATTTCAGGTCTTCAGCAACAAATTCAACAATTTTAAGAACAATGCATAGCTCTATACTTCAGCTTAACAAGTTACACCGACACCCAATATGCAATGAAGAATGAAAAGGCAACCGATCCTCATGATCGCTTCATCTAACGTTTAGCCTCTCAAGCTGATATACCTAACAAGAGCCGAGTTGCCAGAGAAAAAGCACCATCGACACCAACTTGTACCATAAAGGCTCAACGACATGATACCTATCAATACCTATCTATATGTATTGAAACCTTTTCTGAAAAAGAAAATATGCTAATGTGCAGGTAGGGTACAATACACTTCAGATACAGATACTGTACAAAGTTGCCTCTATATTTTAGGATGCAGAAACCATTTATAATATGTAGCTATACAACAACAACAACAACAACAACAACAATTTCCCATACTAGACGGGGTCGGCTACATGGATTCTTTGTTTCCATACAGCCCTATCATGTGCCATGTTAGCAGTTAACTCACAATAAGCTAGATCATTCTTTATTGTTTCTTTCCAACATTTTTGTGGTCGCCCTCTACCTCTTTTAATACTTTCCAAATTTAGTTTTTCATACATTCTTACAAGTTCTTCTTTTAATCTTCTTTCTATATGCCCAAACCATCTTAAACGATATTCTCTCATTTTATCCTCTATTGGTGCCACTCCTAATTTGTTTCTAATAACCTCATTATGTATACGGCCTTTTCTTGTATGACCACTCACCCACCTCAACATATTCATTTCTGTCAGACATCTTTTGTACATGTTGATGATTAACTGCCCAACACTCATAACCATAAAACATGGCAGGTCTAATTGCTGCTCTATAATATTTATCTTTTAACTTTAATGGTATCTTCTTATCACAAAGAATACTTGATGCTCTTCATCATTTTAACCAACCATCATTAATTCTATGTTGGAAAACGTGGTTGTGCAACGGAGATTGAATATCACAAACACGAAGAAAAAAAGTAAAAAGGAAATGTAGAGATCGGAGGAGGGGGCAAACCTCCAATTGAGGCCGCCCCCCTCTCTTTCTTAATATCAATCTCTTATCCCTAATACAAAACGTCCAACCCTTATAAATCATAAAATGACCAAAATGCCCTTAGTACTCCGGGCAATTACAATAATACCCTACAAAACTAACACTAAGAACACTAAATATGCATATTCTTCAACACCCCCCTCAAGTTGAGAGTGAGATACATCAAACTCCAAACTTACCAACAAACTATTTCTTTCTTCTTTCTTTTGATCTTTTTCAACCCTCTTGAATGTCTGCTTTTCAGCAACCTTCCTGGCTGCAACATTCTGCATTAACCATCATGGTTGTTCTTCAGCAACTTCTTGGCTGCAACAACTTCAACTCAGCCTTCCTGACTGATCATTTTTAGCAGTTTCTTTGGCTGCAATAACTTCAACTCAGCCTTCCTGGCTGATCATCTTTAGCAGCTTCTTTGGCTGTAATAACTTCAACTCAACCTTCTTTGGCTTAATAGCTGAAAATTCCTGCAACCTCACTGACTGTAAATAAAAGCCTTTCTGCAGTCCTCATAAATGCAATCTTCAGCATACATCTCTTTTATGTAAACTTTCTTCATGTTGTTTTTCCAATGGAGACAATCATCACGTACTACTTCATATCTTTTGTACTCTTCCTGAATTTTCCAACTCTCTTAAACATTTCATCAAACACTTGATGCGCAGGTTAACATCTCTTCTTGAGCATTTCATCAAATAGTTGGTGTGCATGATTAAAGCTTCTATGGGCCATTTCATCAAACACTTCATGTGCATCCTTTGTCTGCCCACTAAATGCACTTGTTGCTCTGCCTTTTACTCGAAAGCACCCTCACCCTTACTGGATAATATCGAAGCACAGTCCCAATAAGGTTTAAAACAACTTTTGCACCTTCTTCATCAAAGAACTCTATAAAGGCAAAACGAAGAACTGAATTTGGATCACCACATATACGACATTCAACAACATGCCCACAATGACTAAAGAGAGCTGCAAGCTGCACCTCCGTGACCTCCTGATCGATATCATAAACATATACGGTCCACCGAATAATCTCTTCTCTCTGTACAACGTCTTTTCGGCATCGTAAGTTTCAGACACTTATGATGTGGTTCATCACTATCTTCAGAAAGATCTACGATTTCTTGGCCCTATGACATACTTGCATAGCTACTAGCATCAGCTGAAACCAAATTGTGTCCAGAAGGCTCGAACTCAGTTTCTTTCTTCGCGAATGGGACACTACAACAGCTGCTAAAGACTCGATATCCCGATTTGATAAAGCGAGGAGATTCTCTGGGCAAGAGAAATACGAATTAGCACTTTCCTTGCTCTCAGCATTGGTGTCATCATCAGCATTTATACATTCACCATGCTCGTGTGATCCTTGACTTTGACTATCTGGAAGTCTAGGGCTTGGAGCTGGCGGTTTTCAATTTGTTGATGCGATTGAGGGTTCTCATTCAGGTTTCCTTCAGACAAATTGTGTTGTAACTGGGATGGACAACTCGAGGGCTGACATGAGGGTGACTAGTCTTTACAAGATTCTGGTTGCGTTGCACGCTGACCACTTAAGCTGCAGAGTCCGCTAGTACTCTGCTCAAATAAGGAGCTCTCGGACTTGCTGGAGAATATACATAATTCATGCTCAGCTTCAGCATCTTCAGAGGACAACGAAGTATCCAACACTTCACAATCTGCTTCGTCCTCCATATCCATCATCATACAACCAACTTCAGCACCTATATCCCCATTCTCGAGTAACTCGAGACCGTTTAATCGATGCTTATGTGCGACAACCAGACCCTCATGCATTCCTTTCTTCGAGATTGGTCGTGGCCGGCGATAACCTCTGTGGAACGTCCAATATGAGGTCAGCATTGTGTAGAGTGTCGTTCGATGGATGCAAACCCACTTCCCCCAAACAGGAGAACTGTTTTAACTTAGTCTACTCTTGATCATTTGCGAAGGAGGACGAGTCCGAAGCCACCTTCTCAAACCCATTAGCCGAGACATCCTCTGACCACGATCCGCCATTCACTCGCAAATCGACTCCAGCGTTCTCCACCACAGCCATGGCCCCAAAAAAATTGATCACCTCTTTTATTTCTCTTTCTCTCCTACTTTCACACTATCCCCTCCCACTTTCGTTGATCAACACAACTTCTCTAGTGGAAATCCTCTCTTCTCTTAGGCTCTGATACCATGTTGGAAAACGTGATTATGTAGCGGAGATTGAATATCACAAACACGAAGAAAAAAAGTGAAGAGGAAATATGGAGATCGGAGGAGGGGGCAAACCTCCAATCGAGGCCGCCCTCCTCTCTTTCTCTCTTTCTTAATATCAACCTCTTAACCCTAATACAAAACGTCTAGACCTTATATAATGGGTTGTAAATCATAAAGTGACCAAAATGCCTTTAGTACTCCGGGCAATTACAATAATTACCAAATATCAGAAAATACAAAACTAACACTAAGAACACTAAATATGCATATTCTTCAATATTCTATGCATAACATCTCCATCAATTCTTCTCACTCTGAAAAATTGACCCTAGGTATTTAAAACTTTTCTTTTTAGGGGATGTAATATGTGCCAATTTTAATTTCTATGTCCTCAGAAGTAACCAAATGATCAAACTTCCATTCCATACATTCTGTCTTTATTCTACTAAGTTGGAGGCCACTGCTTTCTAATGTCTCTCTCCATAGTTCCAATTTTCTATTAGCTTTTTCCTTAGACTCCACTAACACAATGTCATCTAGAAATAACATACACCAAGGTACTTCATCTTGAATATGTTTTGTTAACTCATCAATCGCCATTATAAATAAGTACGGACTTAAGGTTGATTCTTGATGTAACCCAATATTAACTTCAAAGAAGTTTGTCATTCATTTATGAGTCCTCACACATGTTTTTGCACCATCGTACCTATCTCTTATAAGGTTAATGTATGTCAATGGGATACCTCTTTTTTAATGGTTCTCTAAAAAACCTCTATCGGTACCGTATCGTAAGCTTTTTCTAGATCAATAAATATCATGTGAAGGTCTTTCTTTTTTTGCTCTAAAATAATCCATAAGACGTCTCAAAAGGTGAATCGCTTCAACAATATATTTGCCTGGCATGAATTCAAATTGGTTCTCTGTTGTACTTGATACTTGTCTTAACCTACGTTCGATAATTTTTTCCCATAATTTCATAGTATGACTCATTAACTTGACAACTCGATAATTCGCACAATTCTGAATGTCTCCCTTGTTCTTATATATGGGTATAAGTGTACTCGCTCTCCATTCCTCGGGCATCTTTTGGTTTCTCCATATTTCATTAAATAGTCTTGTGAGCCAAGTGATTCCTATTTCTCCTAGTATTTTCCAAACTTCAATAGGAATATTGTCTGATCCTACCGATTTATCACCCTTTATATGTTAAAGAGCCCCTTTGACTTCATTCTTTTGAATACGTCGGTAGAAATTATGGTTTATATACATTTCTGAATTGGCTAACTCTCCTAAGCTAATACTAACATATTTATTTTCATTAAAAAGCTTATAAAAATAGTTTTTCCATCTATTTCTTATATCATCATTTGGTACGAAAATTTTTCATCCTCATCTTTGATGCATCTAACATAATTAAGATCTTTAGTTTTCTTATCTCTAGCCCTAGCTATCCTAAAAATATCTCTTTCACCCTCTTTTGAGTTGAGTTTTTTATATAAATCCTCCCAAATTTTAGCTTTTGCTTCAATGACGGCCTTTTTCACTTCCTTCTTTGCTTTCTTATAAGCCTCTAAAGTTTCACTAGTTTTCTTAGCATAATGTAATTTGTAACATGCCCTCTTTGCCTTGATTTTATTTTGGACTACTTCACTCCACCACCAAGCTTCTTTTTTTGCCGATACACCTCCTTTATATTCGCCTAACACATCTTTCGCCACTTTCCTAATATGTATAGCCATATTGTTCCACATATCACAAGGTGTACCAACATAATTCCAAACATCTCCTTCAAGGATTTTATGTTTAAATATAGCTTCTTTCTCGCATTTGAGGTTCCACTATTTAGTCCGAATAGCTAGATGCACTATTTTCTTCCTTGTTGATTTTTTTACTTGTAAATCCATAACTAAAAGTCATTGGTGGGTGGTTAAGCTTTCTCCTGGAGTTACCTTGCAATATTTAAAACACGCTCTATCTTTTTTTTACAAATAAAGTAATCAATTTGTGTTTGTGATAAGCCACTCTTATAAGTAATTAAATGTTCATCTCGTTTTTTGAAGATTGTATTAACTATAAAGAGATCAAATAACATAGCAAAATTTAAAATCTCCCTACCTTTTTTATTTATATCCCCAAAACAAAAGTTTCCATGAATACCTTGATATCCTAATGCCTCTTTACCGACATGTCCATTTAAGTCTCCTCCTAAACAAATCATCTCCCTTTGTGGAATCTTTTGAATCACCTTATCTAACTCTTCCCAAAAAGCTGTCTTTATACTATCTTCTAGTCCTATTTGGGGTGCGTAAGCACAAACTATATTCAAAACTTTTGCTCCTAACACTAATTTCAATGTCATGATTCGGTCACCATATCGTTTTATGTCTACTACACTATCCTTTAAATCTTTATTTATGATAATACCTACTCCGTTTCGAGCCTTTTTCCTACCTGAGTACCATAATTTAAAACTTGTATAATGTACTTCCTTCGCTTTTTCTTCGACCCACTTTGTCTCTTGTAAACATAGAATATGAATCTTTCAACGAATCATAGTATCTACCACCTCCATTAGCTTACCGGATAATGTTCCGATATTCCAAGAACCAATATGAATCTTATATAATAAGTAGCTATATTGCATAAAAAATTGATATTGATACAACAGGCATTGGTACATATAATACAATGTGCACAGTTCGTTACAAAGTTGGTGCTCAAGCCTGGATTTAACTTCAAGGAGCGCCATACATGCCGAATGTTGTACAAGACACAGATGAAATGGATTGTCAACACTTACAAGATGGTTCGAAGGCTCATCGAGCAAAATGATGTGTGGTTTTTTAAAGGTTATCTTAGCAAATGCAACCCTGCTCTTCTGACCACCTGATTATTAAAAAAAAGAAGCAAAATGGTTAGGATTGATCGGGACAATAGCAGAGCAGGTCCAGTACAGGATCTATAAGATAAATACCCGACAATGTATACATAGGTTGAAGTGCGAGATTGCCAGAAACTCCAAATGAACCCAGGTGCGCCCGTAGCTTTTGTTCAGGCACTCCCTGGAGATGGTAAAAGGTCACAACTATATACAAAAGAAAACATATAAACTTCCTAAGAAAATGAACAATCTAATTAAGAAAAATCAAAACGTAGTCTATTGAACTCGTGGATTCTCTCCAAAAAAGTTAAACGTCATCACGTTGACATATTTTGCACTGCATATTGCAGCATAACATTGCACAAAAACAAAATATGTAATTGATATTTTTGGCCCAGAGAACCTTGTCATAATAGAAAGAGGTAAAGAGGTTAAGGCACATCTAAGGCACAAAGAGCTCCGAAAGGAAAGCAAATTAAAATTACCGGGTAGCAACGCATCAGGTATAGGAGTGGATTTGATGACAAATCAAGGCCATCAACATGATGCTGGCTGAAAACAGCCATGCGAACCTACAAAACATGAAGAATGCTTATCAGTCATCATGAGATAAAACACAGTAGATGATTGATATAGCCTACTTCGAGCAAACTATTGATTCATTGAATGCGACTTCCACCTCACAAATCAACCCAAACAATGAAACTGACAAATGCTAAAGAGCTTCCATGTCCCAGTTTAAGCATTTCACACCGATAGCTAGAAATAATCACAAATAAATAGCTAACGGTTTTTGGAAAAACAGATAAAGAAAATAGCCGTCACAACAAACACAAGCATAGGCAACTTTTAGAAACTTCTTTCTGATACTTTACATCCCAATTATGGCAGCAATAATTTGAAAATAACCTCAAAGTCATCAAATTAAAATCCTCCTTTTCACAAGTTTAACCATTTTCATATCAACCCTTGTAGGTCAGACCATTATCCTGTTCTTATAATACAGTGGAAGAATATATATCATTTTCATTTTAATGCTGAAGCCCTCCTGAGACTTTAAGACTGTCGAGAAAATAACCAGGAACTACAACTGCTGAAGCCAAAGAGGCCAACCAATAACTCCATTATACCACAAGAGAAACATGTACCTTAGCTGAACGAAAAACTGTTCCAGAGCTTGGTTGCAGCTCTCCCGCAATTAATTTGAGTATGGTTGACTTGCCAATACCATTTGGTCCAACCACTGTCAAAATTAAACAAAGGGAAACATAAATGGCATATTTTACAACCATAAACTAAATCATCAAAGTTTAAGTATGAAGCATGAACCGCTTAAAAGGCTTGATGCAAAGAAAGAGTTCAAGTTTTCAGCAGCATATTACAATGAAAGAGGGAAAAACTTGCTCTGTACCATAAACATATGGTGGAAAAGACACAGTAACCCCAAATTATCAATTGCCCCATCTTACGCACATTTTAACCATCACAAACTTTTATCATGATAAACAATTTTCCCCAGAAACATTTATTAAATGAAAGAAAAGAAGCAAAACAACATCATTACAACTAGAGTTTCCATACAAATTCCCCCGAATAATAATAGTGTTATCCCTCTTAAACTAAGTCTAAGATAACAAGAATAGTGAGGGAATTGCACCCTCACCCAAAACATAAACAGGTGACAATATGGACATGTAGAAAAGGTATGCTGAACATATAAGCAAAGCGAACATAGCTCTTGCAATGTTGGGGTGCACACGCTATACATGATTGCTGCAATCTAATGACAACTGACAAGATGAACAAGAACAAAATGGGCAAGGAAAGCATGATCACCTATAACTGCCATTTTCCTTGAATTGTTATGCAGTCACAAAAATATTTTCAAATTTTTGTTTAGGAGATGTTTGCAATAATGGAACTTCATTTGCTTGATTTCGTGGCAACTTTCTTTACTCCCAAACCCTTTTCTCATATTTTATTTACTTGATTTTGTAGATATCTCAATTTTTTTCTCTAAAATTCTTAAAAAATTGTAGGATTTTTGTCAAATCCATGGCATACCCCCTTTTGCATAGATTCTGAAATTCCTCACCTTCCAAAAGCTCTTCTTATTGTTTATCTCTTCTCAGCTTGACGAAGTTCAATGCAGCATGAAAATATTGCACTCCAGTATATGAAAACAATAGGCTTGTGAATAGGTACCTATTTTGTAATAGAGAGAGTTTTCATGTAAAACACCATCTTACGGAAACCAAAAAAGATGAAGTATTGCTTGTCATTGAGTGTCCAAAACAATAATATATAAAATTCAACAAGTTTTGGATGCTACAAAGAGAAAAAGATTACGAGAGAGTAGAAATAGGCGGTTGGAAAATGTCTCAATAATTTGAAGATGCTTCTCGAGAAATGTACGGTGAAAAAAAGCATGATCTGGCTAAGGAGGAGGAAGAGGAGATAGCTGAGAAGATAATGAAAAGACTATATATGAAAAAAAATATAGGTTTTAGTGGCAATGACAGTGAAGTTGGTTCTTGTTCCACTACAAGAACCCATGTTTGCTCAATGACTATGAGAGATAGTAACTAAAAGAGGTATAAACAATGAAACACATTCATTTTTTCCTCACGTACGACTCTTGGAGATCAATCAAGCATTATATCAGTTATGGCTTCAAATGAGGTAATTGAGAAAATAAACTTGAAGTTTGTTGAGTTCTTTTATGAAAATTGCCTTTCTTTTAATGTTGTAAATTCATTTTACTTTCAAAGTATGATATATGTTATCTTAGTATGGAATCGGGTTATAGGATCCCTACCTTTGGAAAGGTAAATTTCTACAAAAATGGGTTGATATTGCCCATGAAGAGTTATGAATTTAGAGAGTCGTGGAAGCTTATGAATCGTTCAAGATGGTAAATGTAGATCATTAATAAACTTCTTGATCTACCGTCTAAAGGAGATATTCTTTTTGAAATCCTATGATTGTCCCATATTCATAAAACTACAAATAGTTTGCTTCTTATTTTTGAAGATGTTGAGGATATATACAATACAACTAAGCCTTTTCCCATACTAGATGGGCTCGACTACATGAATTCTTTGTTTTTTTATAGAACTCATTGTAAGTCCAACAGAGTTTCATGCTGGCTGTCATAACTCTAAGGCAACCCTCCTTTATCGAGGCTTTGGACTGGCCATGCAAGGGTGATCCCTTACATGAACGGAGTTTAAAATGTTGTTCAATTCATTAATGATAATGCTTAAGTCGAACTATCCTTAGTGTGGAACTCATGTGTTGCACATTGCACAGACTTAATGCTTAAGGATCAACACATGAAGTCAAGGAGACTATTGATCCATACATAAATGTTACAAAGTTTATTTATAATTACTCGTATGTATTGCTTTTGATGAGAATCCACACCAGTGTCAGTGACACAATTTATTACGAATGTTATTATTGTTTAAAGTCTTCTCATACATAAAAGTGCATTAAAAAAATCTTTGTATATGATGAATAAAACTCCATAAGTTGGTCAAGAAAGAGGAAGAGGATTGCTATAGTAGATATTGTTTTCAATACCAACTTTTAGAAGAAGTGAAGCACATTTTTAGAATGATTGTACCATTCGTTAAGATAATGAGATTGGTAGACAATGAAGATAAGTATAGTATACCTTATATATACATATATGATGCAATGGATAAACCAGAATTAAAAATAGAAGCAAACCTTGATCACAAACGATCATTTCTAAAAAATGTTTGAAAGATAATTGATGCACGTTGAAACCGACAAATGCATCATTATTTGCATGCAATAACAAACAACAACAACTAAGTCTTTTCCCATACTAGACGGGGTCGGCTACATGGATTCTTTGTTTCCATAGAGTCCTATCATGTGCCATGTTAGCAGTAAACTCAACATAAGCTAGATCATTCTTTATTTTTTCTTTCCAACACTTTTGTGGTCGTCCTTTACCTCTTTTAATACTTTTAAAATCTAGTTTTTCACACCTTTTTCCAGGTGCTTCCTTTTATCTTATTTCTATATGTTCAAACCATCTCAAACAATATTCTCTCATTTTATCCTCTATTGGTCACTCCTAATTTGTTTTTAATAACCTCCTTATGTATACGATCTTTTCTTGTATGATCACTCATCCATCTCAACATCTTCATTTCTGTCAGAGACATCTTTTGTACATGTTGATGGTTAACTGCACAACACTCATGACCATAAAACATGACAGGTCTAATTGCTGCTCTATAATATTTATCTTTTAACTTTAATGGTATCTTCTTATCATAAACAATACCTTATGCTCCTCTCCATTTTAACCAACTTATATTAATTCTATGCATAACATCTCCATAAATTCTTTCATCACTCTAAAAAATTGATCCTAGGCATTTAAAATTTTTATTTTGGAGATGCAATGTGTGTAAATTTTAATTTTTATGTCCTCTAAAGTAACCAAATGATCAAACTTACATTCCATATATTCAATCTTTGTTTTACCAAGTCACAAGCCTTTACTTTCTAATGTTTCTCTCCATGATTCTAATTTTCTATTAACTTTTTCTTTAGACTCCTCCACTAACACAATGTCATGTGCAAATAATATACACCAAGGTACTTCATCTTGAATATATTTTGTTAACTCATCAATCACCATTATAAATGTCTAGTATGGGAAAAGGCTTAGTTGTTGTTGTTGTTTGTATCAATCACCATTATAAATAAGTATGGACTTAAAGTTGATCCTTGATGTAACCCAATATTAACTTCAAAGAAGTCGGTCATTCCTTCATGAGTCCTCACACATGTTTTTGCACCATCGTACATGTCTCTTATAAGGTTTATGTATGTCAATGGGATACCTTTTTTTCTCAAAGTTCAACAAAGAACCTTATCGTAAGTTTTTTCTAAATCAATAAATATCATGCGAAGGTCTTTCTTTTTTTCTCTAAAATCTTCCATAAGACGTCTCAAAAGGTGATTCGCTTTAACAGTACATCTACCTGGCATGAATCCAAATTGGTTTTCAGTTGTACTCGATACTTGTCTTAACCTACGTTCAATAATTTTTTCCCATAATTTCATAGTATGACTCGTTAACTTGATACCCCAATAATTCGCACAATTATGAATATCTCTCTTGTTCTTCTATATGGATATAAGTGTACTCGCTCTCCATTCCTCCCACATCCTTTGGTTTCTCCCTATTTCATTAAATAGTCATGTGAGCTAAGTGATTCTTGTCTCTCCTAGGATTTTTCAAACTTCTACAGGAATATTGTCTTGTCCTACCGATTTACAACCCTTCATATGTTTAAAAGTCTCTTTGACTTCATTCTTTTGAATAAGTCTGTAGAAATTGTGGTTTATATACTCTTCTGATTTGGCTAACTCTCGTAACATAATACATCTTTATTTTCATTAAGAAGCTTATAAAAATAGTTTTTTCATATATTTTTATATCATCATTTCCCAGTAGAAATTTTCATCATCGTCTTTAATACATCTAACAAAATTAAGATACTTAGTTTTCTTATCTCTAACCCTAGCTATCCTAAAAATATCTCTTTCACCCTATTTTGAGTTGAGTTTTTTTATATAAATCCTCCCAAATTTTAGTTTTTGTTTCATTGACAGTCTTTTTCGCTTCTTTCTTTGCTTTGTTATCAACCTCTAAAGTTTCACTAGTTTTCTTAAAATAATATAATTTGTAGCATGCCCTCTTTGCCTTGATTTTATTTTACACCACTTCACTCCACCACCAAGCTTCATTTTGTGCCGATACACCTCCTTTATATTCACCTAACACATCTTTCGCGACTTTCCTAATATGTATAGCTATATTGTTTCACATATCATAAGGTGTACCAACATAATTCCAAGCATGTCCTTGAAGGACTTTCTGCTTAAATATACCTTCTTTATCGCTTTTGAGGTTCCACCATTTAGTCCTCTTTTCTTCTTTATCTATTTGTTCACCTCTAAATCCATAACTAAAAGTCGATGTTGGGTGGTTAAACTTTCTCCTTGAATTACATTACAATCTTTATAACATGATCTATCTTTTTTACTACAAACAAAATAACCAATTTGTGTTTGTGATAAGTCACTCTTATAAGTAATTAAATGTTCATCTCGTTTTTTTGAAGATTGTATTGACTATGAAGAGATCAAATGTTATAACAAAATTTAAAATCTCTGCCTTCCTCATTTATATCCCCAAAACCAAAGTTTTCATGAATACCTTGATATCCTAATACTTCTTACCGACATGTCCATTTAAGTCTCCTCCTAAACAAATCATCTCCCTTTATGGAATTCTTTCAATCACCTTATCTAACTCCTCCCAAAAAGCCATCTGTATATTATATTCTAGTCCTATTTGGGGTGCGTAACTATAAACTATATTCAAAACCTGTGCTCTTAGCACTAATTTCAGCATCATGATTCGGTCACCATATCGTTGTATGTCTACTACACTATCCTTTAAATCTTTATTTATAATAATACCAGCTATGTTTCAAGCCTTTTCCTTTCCTAAATATCATTAACTTAAAACTTGTATCCTCAATCTTCTTTGTTTTTTCTCTAACCCACTTCATCTCTAGCAAACATTGGATATAAATCATCTTTCTCCGAATTATAGTATCTACCAACTCCATTAGCTTACCGGACAATATTTCAATATTTCAAGAACCAATACGAATCTTATTATCTAATCATGATTTGCATGCATTTGTATATTTTCTTAATCCCTATGTTAGATTTTCTACCAACTTGATAGAGGATGAAGAGGTTAAAAAGAGGATATTGAATGTAATTAACCTTGTACAAGATTCATCTACTCAGTGTAACATCCATTTAGAGCTAAGTAAGTATCCATACAACTACACTCCAGATGCAGCTTGGTGATTTTTTTATTGATAAATTATAAATTATTTGATTTTAAAATAATTATGACTTGAGTTCTTCTTCTTATGTTTTATTTTAGATGAATGAAACACTCGGTTTGGTGTAGATACACCGAATTTGTCGAGGTTACGTATATTGAGCAAAACATGTAGTTCTAGTGGATGTAAAAAAAATTGGAGTTTTCTCGAATGAATTCAGACAAAAAGAGAAACGGATTGGAGCATACTTGTCTTCTTCGTGATTTGGTATATTTTGCATACAATATAAACTTAAGGAAAAGGTAATAATATAATATATTTGTTAATCCTTAATCCTTACTCACAATAAGTTGATTCATATATTTGAATGATTTTGTGTTGTAAATGAACTTCATCCTTAAACATTTCAATAGACATAACAAAAGGAACTTACAATGAATGGCAGATTGGAGGTATTTTAATGCCTCCAATCTGCCTTAAGCCCAAAATCGGCTTCTCCCTGGCAGCCGTCACCCTCTCTTGCTTAACCTTCCTCTCTAACCCTAATCACATATTAATACCCTCTCTAACTTAATTTCCTAATCTACCCCTACTCAGAATTAACTATTTCTAAGAAAACATAAGACTCAAAATGACAAACTAATATAAGACAGGACATATTTACATGACTTGACTCTCATTACATGCCAAGACGTCTTTCCTTAACATTTTGTAAGTATATAATATTATTATACTCTTTCTTTATTTTCTTTATATACAAATACAAGAGATGCAAGAAGGGCAAAAAAGGTATCATATGACCAAATTAACTAAAAGAAATATGATATTCTTAATGATTGGGTTGAGGAAAAAGAACCCTATCAACTTAGAGGATGATGCACAAATAGAGATTATAGATAATGATGTGGAAGGTGTTGGATAAGAGGACTCAATTATGGAGGAGGGAGATAATGGTGATAGTGGCGATAATGATGAGACCGGTGACCTTCACTACAATAAGCTAGTGATGCATTTGTTGACTATGAACCATGTTTTATGGAGTGGAACATTAAAATTGAACTCTAAGTTTGAAGTATGAACTTTGTATTTATATTGCAATATGAAGATTCTGAACTCCCAAGACTCTCAAGAATCTTAACCAATATATTAGTTTCAGTTTATTTAGTTTAGCAACTGTAACTTTCTTAAGCTTATTAATTCGATTGCGTTTAATCATTAATGTTGATTTTGTTTTCTAATAATTTGGTATATTTTGTTGATTAATTTCAAAATTTTCTACTTTTTAGATGTTTTATTATTATTTTTAGATTTTTATAATATTAGACAAGTTATTTTCATCATATTATATGATCCATTACGATTATCGTGTATCGGTGCCTTGTACGATTTTTACAACATTGGTTTGGGGTCCCACATCTATCATGTTGAAAGGAGGCATTTCATAAAAGGAGGCATTTCATGATTTTACTAGGCATCTATCTAGTTAATAGTGTGATATAGTGTATTAGTGTGATATAGTGTATTAGCATACCAAAAAGCGCTCTACAACACAAGGTTTAGCGGATGACCTGCCTGGCCCCTATTAGCGTTATAGCGACCCAACCCAAACTTAATATAAGTCTCTCTCTCCCGTGCGTACCCTCTCTCCCGATGGTCACCACCACCTCCGCCGCCCTATGCCTTCCTCCAATGCTAGTACTCATTCAACTTTTCTCTCTTTTGATGGGCAATCAACTTCTCTCTCTTAGACTCTCCCCCTTTCTATCTTCTCTCTCTCTTTCTCCCTCCGACCAGCGACTATACTCATGAGTCATGACCATCTTCTTTCTCTCTCTCCCTTTCTCTCTGACAACTTATGAGTTATCAAAGTGCGGTTTTGGACTAGAATTAGTTATAAGTTTGAGGAAAGCATATGCCCCAAGTAATTAATTCAAACAAATTTACTTTATTTTATTATTAAGATATGATTTAAGGTTATCTTATAGAATAGTTTTTTTATTTATCTTAAACAATTAAGTAAATATTATAATCATACTTTAATCTTGATCGATGTTATATTTTGGACTTGTTATTTGTTATATTTGGTGAATATCCTAATTGATGCATGTTGCTGAAGTTATTGCTTTAAACATATTATAAATATTTTGGTCATCCACCCTAACATTATTCTATTTTTTTCCATGTAAGTATAATTTGTTTCATTACTCAAATTAGATTGGAGTCATCAACCATAGTCACCATAATTGAGCATATAAGTATAATATATATTAGTAGATATTCTTATGCTTAGTGCGTAGAATAATTTGGTTACATTTATGTTTTTTATTTAATGTAAGTTTAACAATTCGATATGCATATGCCACATGAAATTTATTGTTTGTCTTCTTAGAATTTGTTTATTTAATTTTATTCATATTCATGAAAGAACTAGTTATGTGTTTCTTGATATTTCTTAAAAAATAGAGAATTTATTATATAAAATATTTTTTAATCATAAATAAAAGTATAACGCTAAATCTGCTATATCCCCACTACTGTTATATCTAGGTCAATCACTAACCTACTAACCGCTATTGATAGCATAGCTTGGCATACATAGATATGCCTCCTTGAAGGTGTTTAATTTTTTTTATTTTTCAATTTTATCAATAATAAGTTTTATGCGAATATTAAAAAAATTAATCTTATTCTAGAGGAGAATTTGTCTGAAAAGAATTTCAAACTTATCTTTAAAAAATGGTATTTTACATCAAATATCTTATATAAAAACTCCTCAACAAATTGGTATTTCAAAACGCCAACATCAACACATAGTGAAAACTACTAGGACCTTACTAAATTATTAATGTCTAGTGAAGTTCTAAAATTTTTTTGAGTCAAAGCAATTATGATAATGGTTTACTTGATAAACATGATATCTTCAATTTTACAAAATGTCACCTATTAAAAATCTATTTAAAGTAGACCGTGGATGTCAAAACCGATGAATCCATGGGTGGAATCCAACAAGTCGATGATAAAATCTAAAGACCTTGATGACAAAACCATGGGTGGATTCATTTGTTCATTCATCGCCCGATTCATTACGATAATCTACATTAGAAAATTAATGTACATTGATACTGTCAGATCCTTTTAATATTGTGAAATCCCCAGCTTTGAATGATGATTAATGATATATGGCAATTTGGTATTGGAACGAATACACCATCATATCATGAAGTTAAAAAAACATTATTGGAGAAGGAGGTTGAAAGAGTAAGAGAGTTTACAAATAGATTCGAAAAACATTAGGCTATATATGGATGCTTTATTATATCATATGGATGGACAGATAGAAAGCAAATAACACTAATAAATTTTTTGGTTCATTATCCTCAAATAAAACTCTCCCCATGTAAGGGATCACCCTTGCATTGACGGTCCTAAACCCGGATAAAGGAGAAGGGTTGTGTTATGCTTCCGACACACAGCGTAAAACATTCTCAAATTTTTATACCATAGATTATACAAATTATGACCATTGCTTTGGGGCATCTCCGCCTAACGACGCGCTGAAGAGCCCGAATGCAGTGATAAATAAGCAAGGGTCACTACATTTTCGCCCGAATGTAGTGAATCAATTGTAGAGAGGGTTTTCACATCATCGATGAGTGTGCGTAAAGAAATTAGTCCCGCTACATTGCCGCTTAAATGTAGTTAATAATTTACGGAGAGGGTCTCTCCATTACGATAATAAGATTTGTATTGGTTCTTGGAATATCAGAACATTATCCGATAAGCTAATGGAGGTGGTTGATACTATGATTCGGAGAAAGATTCATATTCTACGTTTACAAGAGACAAAGTAAGCCGAAGAAAAAGCAAAGGAGATTGAGGATACATATTTTAAATTATAATACTCATATAAGGAAAAGGCTCGAAACGAATTGGGTATTATCATAAATAAAGATTTAAAGGATAGTGTAGTAGACATAAAACAATATGGTGACCGAATCATGACGTTGAAATTAGTGTTAGGAGCAAAAGTTTTGAATATAGTTTATGCTTATGCACCCCAAGTAGGACTAGAAGATAGTATAAAGACAGCTTTTTGGGAAGAGTTAGATAAGATGATTCAAAAGATTCCACAAATGAAGATGATTTGTTTAGCAAGAAACTTAAATGGGCACAGTAAAGAGGCATTAGGATCAGTGTTATCCATATCGTTGGCCACCACGATACGATACACCATAGTGTATCGTAAATGCAAACTTATCGCACTGTATCGTGCGTATCGCCATAACAAAAACCCACGTTTTTGCAGGTTTGCATGGTTTCTTCAGAACTCTCCAACCTCCCCTAGCGTGGTTTTTGGCCTCCTTAGTGTTCAAGGCTCAAAAAATGTGCTCTACGGTGTCCGTGCAAGCCTCCTAAATCGGATTTGGGTATATTTTTAGTGTTTTTCTTCATTTTTTTCTTTATATTTATATTTATTATTATTTTTATTTTTCTTTTTTTTTAATGACAAAATATGAAGTTATTAAGTGTGTGGATATGATTTTTATTGCATTCATCAAGTGGGAGACACTATTTAAGTACGATTGGGGATTTATAAAGTGTTTTTATTTTCAGGTTTTTGTTTGAATTAAAGTACTCAATTGAGATAGCAGGAAGGGGTGGTAGAGACTCCCATTCTAAGTCTGATGATCCGACATGACAGTGGGGTATACCAGTTGAGGGTTTTAGATTAAATATTAGATGTTTATTTTGTGAGAGGGTGGTTAGTGGTGGAATTTCACGATTGAAACACCACCTAACAGGGACTGGGAAAGAAGTTGCTCCTTGCACAGACAGAGTTAGAAGTTTGCCATAATGTATTAAATGACAATGTCTTCATATTATTAAGAGTATACAAGAGAGGAGACAACAAAAGGATGATTTTTTGAAGAAGAAGATGATATTGGATTTGGATTCTCTGACAGTTTGCCTTCAGATGCCAGAACAGAGATGAGTAGTAACAGTTCACGAGCACCTAACAGAGGAAAGAGGGTTGCTGAAGACTTTGGAGGTGGTAGAATAGGAAGTTCAGGAAGGAGTCGAGGAAGAACTGCTTCTAGCATACATTCATTTTTTCCTCCTACTACTACACCTAGTGCTCAACCTGGAATTCGTGCGGCAATGGCTTCAGAACAGTTGCATGATTAGGCAGACCTTGCACTGGGGAGATGGTTTTATGATGCATGCATTTCATTCAATGCAGCAAACAATTTTAATTTTCAAGCAATGACAGATACAATTGCTACCATCGGTCCAGGATACACGATGCCCTCCTATCAGAAGTTAAGAGAAAAGATCTTAGATAAGACCGTCATTGAAGTGCAAGGATCCTGTTCGACATTGAGAGAGTCATGGAAGGAGACAGGTTACACTATCATGGCAGATGGATGGACAGATAGGCGAGGAAGAACATTGCTAAACTTTTTTATATATTGTCCTAAAGGACTCATGTTTTTGAGATCTCTAGACATGTCAAAGGAGAGGCACACTATGGATATCATACGGCAAGAATTTGATAATGTTACATAAGAGGTTGGGGTAGAGAATGTAGTCCAATTGATTACAGATAATGCAGCTAACTACAAAGTAGCTGGGAAGGAGGTAACTGATATTTATGAGACTTTCTACTGGACACCATGTGCAACCCATTGTTTAGATCTCATCCTTGAGGACATTGGTGAGAGGATGAAATAAAGGCAGTAACTGAGTGTTCTCCTTAGATGAGTGATTACAGATAATGCAGCTAACTACAAAGTAGCTGGGAAGGAGTTAGCTGATATTTATGAGACTTTCTACTGGACACCATGTGCAACCCATTGTTTAGATCTCATCCTTGAGGACATTGGTGAGAGGATGAAATAAAGGCAGTAACTGAGTGTTCTCCTTAGATGAGTAGTCCAATTGATTACAGATAATGCAACTCAGTTTGCAACAAACTTCTTATATGTACAGAGTATTATGAAATAGAATCAAACATTGAAGAGAATGCTCTCATTAGATGAGTAGCAACAATTTACAGAGTTGCCTCAAAATAGAAAAAACAGAAAGTTGAATGAGATTTCTGAGATAGTCTTTAGGAGTACATTTTAGAATGCATGTGTTAGACTATTGAGGATTACATGTCACATTAGTAAATGTTTTGAGATTGGCTGATAGCGAGAAGAAACCATCTATGGGCTACCTTTATGAAGCCATGGATGGATAGGGCAAAAGAAGCCATTACAAATAATTTTAATGGAAAAAAGATAGATTATGTGCTAGTGTAGAAAATCATTGATAACATATTGAATAAATAATTGCATCAACCTATTCATGTAGCAACACATTATCTAAACCCATCATTCAGGTACTCTGCAAGCTTCAAAGGGGACGGTGAGGATAATCGAGGCATCAATGATTGTATTGATAGATTAGCCCCTGATGAGAGCATAGCAGATGCTATACATCGAGAGATGGAGATCTATGATAATGCTCTTCACTTGATGGGTTTGTCTGTAGCAATTCGTAACCGCACTACTATGCATCAAGGTAAATTATTTATCTTCGTATTTAAGTTTCTTAAATCAATACATCTTATATTACTGTGAATTATCTCTTTAATATTTGTCTTTTTCTACAGATGTTTGGTGGAATAGGTTTGCAACTGATTGTCTGAACCTTAGGGATTTTACTGTGAGAGTTCTGATCCAAACCTGTAGTGCAACGGGTTGTCAAAGGAATTGGAGTGTCTTTGAACACATCCATACAAAAAAGCGCAATAGGTTGGAACATAAGATACTGAATGATTTAATTTTTATTTGTTATAACATGCACCTTCGTGAAAGGTAATGTTGTATTACTTAAATGTTTAATTCAATAAATTGTTTGACTTCAATTGTTAATATTATTTACTAATTACTTATTTTTCTTTGTTGTACGCAATTAAAAAAAGTAAATAGACAAGAAAGCCAATTTGATCAATAAGTTTGGATAATTTTGATATATTAGAAGACTGTATTATAGAAGACATTCAAGAAAATGCCCTCCTAACTGAAGAAGGCATTGTATGGATTAATTTAGAAGGAGGGCAACATCAGTATCAAGGAGGATCTTTAACAAGGCATCATCAACAAGGAGAAGATGAAGATTATTTAGTTGATGATACTGATTATAATTTGTAAAATGTAAATGTATTTCATTTTTTTAATTCAAAATATGTAAATTTGGATGTAGTTGTTCATTGTTGAATGCTCAATATATACTAAACTTTACATTATATGAATTTAAAGCAATTACCAAATTTTTCCTGATTTTTCTTGATTGTTTTCAGATTTCTACTATTTTTTCTTGATTTTTAAAATATTTTTATATTATTTTAATATTAAAGTACGATACAGACGATAATACGATACGATACGCCCGTATTGTGCAGCCCAGCGATACGCGATACGATATGCGTCAGACAACACTGATTAGGATATCAAGGTATTCATGGAAACTTTGGTTTGGGGGATATAAACGATGAAGGTAGGGAGATTTTAAATTTTGCTATGGCATTTGATCTCTTTATAGTCAATACAATCTTCAAAAAACGAGATGAACATTTAATTACTTATAAGAGTGGCTTATCATAAACACATATTGATTACTTTATTTATAAAAAAAAGATAGAGCGTGTTTTAAATATTGCAAGGTAATTCCAGGAGAAAGCTTAACCACCCAACATTGACTTTTAGTTATGGATTTACAAATAAAAAAATGGACAATGAAGAAAAGAGTACATCCAACTATTCGGACTAAATGGTAGAACCTTAAAAACGAGAAATAAGATATATTTAAACAGAAAGTCCTTTAAAGAGATGTTTGGAATTATGTTGGTACACCTTGTGACACGTGACACAATATGGCTATACATATTAGGAAAGTGGCGAAAGATAATGTTAGGTGAATATAAAGGAAGTGTATCCGCACAAAAAGAAGCTTGGTGGTGGAGTGAAGTAGTGCAAAATAAAATCAAGGCAAAGAGGGTATGTTACAAATTACATTATGCTAAGAAAACTAATGAAACTTTAGAGGCCTATAAGAAAGCAAAGAAGAAAGCGAAAAAAGATGTATGTGAAGCAAAAGCTAAAATTTGGAAGGATTTATATAAAAAACTCAACTCAAAAGAGAGTGAAAGAGATATTTGTAGGATAACTAGGGCTAGATATAAGAAAACCAAAGATCTTAATTATGTTAGATGCATAATTATGAGGATGAAAAAAATCAAAATAAAGATGTTAATATTAGCTTATGAGAGTTAGCCAAATCAGAAAAGTATATAAACTAATTTATACCAACGTATTCAAAAGAATGAAGTCAAAGAGGCTCTTAAACATATGAGGGTGGTAAATCGGTAGGACCAGACAATATTCTTATATAAGTTTAGAAAATACTAGGAGAAATAAGAATCACTTTGCTCACAAAACTATTTAATGAAATATGGAGAAACCAAAAGAAAGACCTTCACATGATATTTATTGATCTAGAAAAAGCTTATGATAGGGTACCGAGAGAGGTTATTCTGAGAACTTTAGAAAAAAGAGATATCCCATTGACATATATTAACCCTATAAGAGACATGTTCGATGGTGCAAAACATGTGTGAGGACTCACGAAGGAATGACAAACTTCTTTGAAGTTAATATTGGGTTACATCAAGGATCAAGTTTAAGTCCATAATGGTGATTGATGAGTTAACAAAACATATTCAAGATGAAGTACCTTGGTGTATGTTATTTGCAAATGACATTGTTTAGTGGAGTCTAAGGAAAAAGTTAATACAAAATTGAAACTATGGAAAGAAACATTAGAAAGTAAAGGCTTCCAACTTAGCAGAACAAAGACAGAATATATGGAATGTAAGTTTGATCATTTGGTTACTTCAGAGGACATAAAAATTAAAATTGGCACATATTGCATCCCCCAAAAGGAAAGTTTTAAATACCTAGGGTCATTTTTTAAGAGTGATGGAAAAATTGATGGAGATGTTACGCATAGAAGTTGATTAAAATGGAGAGGAGCATCAGGTATTGTTTGTGATAAGAAGATACCATTAAAGTTAAAAGGTAAATATTATAGAGCAGCAATTAGACATGCCATGCTTTACGGTTCTAATTGTTGGGCAGTTAATTATCAACATGTATAAAAGATGTTTGTGAGAGAAATAAAGATGTTAAAATGAATGAGTAGTCATACAAGGAAAGATCGTATATATAATGCAGTTATTAGAAACAAATTAGGAGTAATACCAATAGAAGATAAAATTAGAGAATATTGTTTGAGATGGTTTGAACACATAGAAAGAAGATTAAAAGAAGCACCTGTAAGAAGGTATGAAAAACTAGATTTTAAAAGTATTAAAAGAGGTAGAGGCCGACAATAAAAGTGTTGGAAAAAAACAATAAAGAATGATCTAGCTTATGTTGAGTTACCTGCTAACATGGCACATGATAGGACTATGGAAACAAAGAATCCATATAGCCGACCCCGTCTAGTATGGGAAACTCAAACAATGACGTAGTGAATGCAAAAAATTTATATTTTGTTAAAAGAAGTGATCGTAGAGGTTGGAGAAAAAAGATATTGTGCAAGTGGTTACACATAACAACAAATTATGTGACAACGGGTAGAATGTTGATGGTTGAATTTAATCATTTGTTTTTAGCATCATGTGCGGCATACTGTATAGATTTGAGGCTTAAGATATTACGGAGACAAATAAACTAAATGATATTTCAATAGAACAAAGAACCTGATGGCATTTATGTATAACGATCAGCAAATATTGTATATGATAAGATATTTTATTAGAGGAAAAGATGTCCATAGGCCAGTTGTTGCATGTTTTGCTACTAGATTCTTAACATTGGATAACTTATGACTATTAAAAGAAGCCTTAAGTTCTCTTATTATATATGAAGAATAGGAAAAATATCCTTGATCAAATAGTATTGAAGAGAAGCAATTTAAGGCAATAATTTTACAACTCAGATTTTGGAAGGTAATTAGTTTTTCACTTAGAGCAATGGATCATTTAGTACATGTTTTAAGTATGATGCATAGTGATGAAAAACCAACCATGGCTACATCTATGAGAAAGATCGATTGAAAGAGCAAATAAAGGTACTACGTATTGTTAATCTTTACTATTTTAGTTATTTTAATTAGTTGTGTTGTTAATCTTGATAATAATATCTATCTTATTTTATAGGTTAACTTAAAAGAACAAAGAAAAACAATATGCTTTTATTTGGGAGCTCATTATGCAAATGCATAAGCCATTGCATGCTATTGCATTTTACCTTAATCCAGGGTTGTATTAAGAGTACGAAGGGATAGAATCTAGTATTGAGATTATAGGTGGCTTGTTTACACTTTTACGAAGTAAGGAAGATCAACATTAAATCACTCAACAAATGAGTTATTGAAATACCTCGAGTCAGTTTGGACTAGAATTAGCTATAAGTTCGAGAAAATCATATGCAATAAATAATTTATTTAAGCAACTTTATTTTATTTTATTGTTAAGATATAATTTTTGGATTTTGAATTTGATTAATTTATTGCTTATATATGTTTTTGTCATAGTTGAATGGTGGATGACCTTTGGCTATGGATGCCTGAAATTGTAAAGTTTTGTAATATGGGTTTTGAGTCTCACTTATAGTGTATCCCATGTGAATGCATATGGAGTACATTCAAAATGGTAAGAATAATACTCCACAAATTATAATATAATAAAATTAAACTATTTATTGAGTTAATTCATTATTAAACCATAACTTATTATGAATTTTTTATCTTATCTTAGATAGAAAGAAGCTCAATAGGTTATTGCTTCAAAAGCTTAATGACTTAGTTTTTGTGTTGGAAAACTAAGAAGGTACGAAAAGAGGAAAGTAATGAAAAGTTTTTGACCCAATCACGTTGGCATCGGTTGAAGATCATGATGAATTTGTTGGTGGTGATAAATCACTTATACAGAGAGATATTAATTTGGCAACTGTAAATACAAGATCAAGGGCATAAAAACGACAAAGGAAAGGAAAGTGCAAGATACCTGTAGAAGATGAAGAAGAAGAATTTGATTTTGAAGAAATCAAAGAAGAGCAAGAGGAACTAGAAGAACAAGGATCTTGATCTTATCTGAGAAATTACCATGATTAGTTTTCTATAGAATATAAAATATATAGCTCTTATGGTTCATCTTAAACAATTAAGTTTATATTGTAATCACCCTTGATAGATGTTATATTTTGGAATTGGAAAAAAGAGGCATCCCATTGACATACATTAACCTTATAAGAGACATGTATAATGGTGCAAAAACATGTGTGAGGACTCACGAAGGAATGACAAACTTCTTTGAAGTTAATATTGGGTTACATCAAGGATCAACTTTAAGTCCATACTTATTTATAACAATGATTGATGAGTTAACAAAACATATTAAAGATGAAGTACTTTGGTATATGTTATTTGCAGATGACATTGATTAGTGGAGGAGTCTAAGGAAAAAGTTAATAGAAAATTGGAATTATGGGGAGAAACATTAGAAAGTAAAGGCTTACGACTTAGTAGAACAAAGACAAAATATATGGAATGTAAGTATGATCATTTACCCCGTCTAGTATGGGAAAAGGCTTAGTTGTTGTTGTTGTTGTTTGTTGTAAGTATGATCATTTAGTTACTTCAGATGACACAGAAATTAAAATTGGCACAGATTGCATCCCTCAAAAGGAAAGTTTTAAATACTTAGGGTCATTTTTTAAGTGTGATGGAAAAATTGATGGAGATGTTATGCATAGAATTAATGCTGGTTGATTAAAATGGAGAGGAGCATCAGGTATTGTTTGTGATAAGAAGATACCATTAAAGTTAAAAGGTAAATATTATAGAGCAGCAATTAGACATGTTAGGCATATCTACTGATGAAGTGATTCACCTTTTAAGACGTCATATATAACATTTTAGAGCAAAAAAAAAAGACCTTCACATGATATTTATTGATCTAAAAAAAACTTACGATACGATACCGAAGGAGGTTCTTTGGTGAACCTTGGAAAAAAGAGGTATCTCATTGACATATATTAACCTTATAAGAGACATGTACGATGGTGCAAAAACATGTGTGAGGACTCAGGAAGGAATGCCAAACTTCTTTGAAGTTAATATTAGGTTACATCAAGGATCAACTTTAAGTCCATACTTATTTATAATGGTGATTGATGAGTTAACAAAACATATTCAAGATGAAGTACTTTGGTATATGTTATTTGCAGATGACATTGAGTCTAAGGAAAAAGTTAATAGAAAATTGGAACTATGGAGAGAAACATTAGAAAGCAAAGGCCTCCGACTTAGTAGAACAAAGACAATATATGGAATGTAAGTTTGATCATTTAGTTACTTCAGATGACACAGAAATTAAAATTGGCACAGATTGTATCCCTCAAAAGGAAAGTTTTAAATACCTAGGGTCGTTTTTGCAGAGTGATGGAAGAATTGATGGAAATGATATGCATAGAATTATTGTCGGTTGGTTAAAATGGAGAGGAGCATCAGGTATTCTTTATGATAAGAAGATACCTTTAAAATTAAAAGGTAAATATTATAGAGCAGCAATTAGACCTGGCCACACTTTATGGTTCTGAGTATTGGGTAGTTAATCATCAACATGTATAAAAGATGTATGTGACAGAAATGAAGATGTTGAAATGGATGAATGATTATCCAAGAAAAGACCGTATACATAATGAGGTTATTAGAAACAAATTAGGAGTGACACCAATAGAGGATAAAATGAGAGAATATCGTTTAAGATGGTTTTGGACATATAGAAAGAAGATCAGAAGAACCTGTATGAAGGTATGATAAACTAAATTTGGAAAGTATTAAAAGAGGTAGAGGACGACCACAAAAGTGTTAGAAAGAAACAATAAAGAATGATCTAGGTTATTGTGAGTTAACTGCTAACATGGCATAGGGCTTTGTGGAAACAAAGAATTCATGTAGCCGACCCCGTCTAGTATGGGAAAAGGCTTAGTTGTTGTTTGTAGCAATTAGACATGCTATGTTTTATGGTTCTTAGTGTTGAGCAGTTAATCATCAACATGTACAAAAGATGTATGTGATAGAAATGAAGATGTTCAGATGGATTAGTGGTCATACAAGAAAAGACCGTATACATTATGAGGTTATTAGAAATAAATTATGTGTGACACCAATAGAGGATAAAATGAGAGAATCTCGTTTAAGGTGGTTTAAACATATATAAAGAAGATCAAAAGAAGAACTTGTAAGAATGTATGAAAAACTAGATTTTGAAAGTAACTAGATTTTGAGGACGACCACAAAAGTAATGGAAAGAAACAATAAAGAATGATCTAGCTTATTGTGAGTTAAACATGACACATGATAGAGCTATGTGGAAACAAAGAATCCATATAGCTAACCCCGTCTAGTATGGGAAAAGGCTCAGTTGTTGTTGTTTGTATTGATACCATGTTAGAATTCGCTGGAAAACGTAACGAATCATGAGAAAAAATGAAAAAGAATGTGAAAGAAAAATGGTGGAGATTGGAAGAGGGGGTTGGCCCTCCGATGGAGGCCGCCCCGCCTCTTTCTCTCTCTATTAATCAGAATCCTTAACCTAATACAAGTTGTCCAATCCTTATATAGTGGATTGTTAAACATAAAAGGACTAAAATGCCCTTTGTAATAAGAACTATTACAATAATACCTAAAAGCTGCATAATTACTAAAAATACTAAATTGTCATATTTTTCAACAGATTAGTTTTTTAGAGTGATAGAAAAATTGATTAGAAATGCATGGTGGTTAAAATAGAGAGGTACATCACATATTCTATGTGATAATTTGATACTACTAAAGTTGAAAGGTAAATATATAGAGTAGGAACTAGACCCATTATAATATATGATGTTGAGTGTTGGAAGATACTCACATGATGTGTAGTCACACACGTATTCATAATGAGGTAATGAGAGACAAATTGTAAGCAACACCAAGAGAGGATATGGTTTGGACACGTGAAAAGATAACCTAAGTAAGCTCCGGTAAGAAAGTGTGAGAAATTAGCTAGCGAATTTGTTAAAAGAATATAAAGACCACAAAAGTATTGGAAGAAGCAAACAATAAAGAATGATCTAGCTTCTATTGAGATAACATGACACATGATGAGGCCTTATGAAAACAAAGAATCCACGTAGCATCTAGCATGGGAAAAGGTTTAGTTGTTGTTTTGCATGGGAAAAGGCTTAATTGTTGTTTTGCATTGATGGAGCTTTCAAAACAGGCTTTGGGATAAGGAGAAGTTGCAAAACATCTTCCGAGCCTTCAGCACACACAAACCTCCCTGTAAATTCTCCATACTAAACTCCTCCAAATGTTGTATGGCCAGATACAATGTTCTTAAGTGATACAACAGTAAGCTACCTATGCACTCACACAGGTAATCAATAGACCCTAGTTTGCCTGCTAATTCAAGAACGATGATGTATTGTGACTACATAGGAAGACGGCAAGGAAACATTACCGCTTGCTCTATGTTCATTATTTAGTATGAAACATAAGGGAAAATAGTAAATGATGATTACTTACTGGCAATGCGGCTGTCCAGATCTATGCCAAAATTCAAGTTCTTGAACAAGAGAGGTCCTCCTGGATAGCCAAATGATGCATCACTGCAAAGAGGAAACAAAATTTATAAGGTGGCAATCACATAAAAGTAGTGGTTGTGTACAGCATCGTGAATGACAAATATGATAAGAGAAGCATTCCCGTAAAAAAACATACACTGTAATGCGTAGTATGTAACATTGACTTACACCAATGGTTAGCAATAAGCCCATATCTATTTTGGTTAGCAATGGGCCTATATCCGTTTTGTTTGGATATAGATGAATTAGTAAAACACATGAAAAGTGGTGTGCCTTGAAAACTTGAAACTCTGAAAAGGAGTTGCAAAAGTAAGAGGTTTCCATTTGCTAAAACAAAACACGGGCAAGTAGAATGCAAGTTTAATATGATGGGTAGACATTATGAAGGTGAAAAATGGCATAGATTGTATACCATAACATATTTCAAACACTTATGGTTAATGAAATAACAAAATGAGAAAAGTGGTGGGATATTACAAATTTAATGCAGGTTGGATGAAATGAACTGTCTAGATTGATCCCTGTACTAAAAGATATCATTCAAATTAGAAGGCAAATGCTAGCATGATTCATGTTTAATATTATGTGCTACCATGACCACATAATCATGATTTGGAACCGTTATACTTATAGCCAGCACCTGGTAATATAGATGGTTACACAAGATTTATTATAACAAGACCATTCCAGAAGAAATTAGTGCAACACCAATAGTACAATCAATGAAAGACAAATTAAGGTGGCAGGCACACTTAGGAGATGAATAAATAGAATTCCACCATGAGAACGTCAAAATTCAAAAAATGTGCCTTATAAAGATGCCAAGGCAAGATCAGGAATGGATGGAAACAATAAAACGTGATCATACTCTTTAGTACATAGAATGGCAACTAGGGCTCATATACTTCAGCCTGACCAGAATGACAAAAAGCTTGGGTTTGGTTGTTGGTAGTGGTTTACCAAGCTGGGGATAGGCACACACCATGTTGCAGTTACTAGGATTTATCTCCTGACCTCCTCTAGAGCCTCACCTAATCCTTTGTTAAAGTACACTATCACAGACATTCTATGAATTGCAACTACCTACTTCATACCAATCTATACAGATCTTGCAATTGAGCTGGCACTTGTTTTGCACAAAAAGTACAAATTTTGCATTTATTTTCAAAGTACTCGTCAAGTGGTAACATAAGACAACTCAAATCTACCATAATATATCTGTGCCTTAACCCACAAAGAACAAAAAGTTCTTGTCATAAAAATTTATTGTTGTTATTGGACTCCTTTGGTCAGTGTTGTTAATAATGCACTAGATAGCGCCTACTGTATTGTTTGGCACTCTACAGCAGGTCAGACAAATGCTTCATGAATTAGTGACTGTATTTTGAATCTGATTTAGTTACGTCATTGACAACTCTCCTATCCAAATGGTTTATTATATAAGTTTATGATCACAAGAGAATACACCTCTGGTTTTCTACATACTTTATTAATGGGTCATAGCATTGTAAAGAAATCTAATACTGCTTCCTATCTTCTGCTCTCCGTGCATCTGAAAAAGGTAAAAAAAAAATAGCAAATAAAATTAATGTGTTGGTGACACAAGCATACACTTTCACCTTGGAAATTCAAGGAACCTCATGGTTGAGGTAGAACTGAATGCAGCCTTGCTCTATCTATGAGATTTTGGGAACAGAAAAGGCCTCAATGAGGGTTTGAGAAAGGTGAAGCGGAAAACTTTGATATAGCTCATTACATGGGAAAGCCGTTTAAGTGTAAGCATGGTACCCAAATGAGCATCTTTTCACAAAAATCAAAAAGATAATGGATATGCCTGCACAGTTTCTGATGTTGCAGTTGGCCATGTTTCTGCACAGACCAACATCTATTTGGTCCGTCTATTAGATAGAATCATGAAATAAGTGAAGAATCTCAGCATTTACTTTCGTGTTAAGCTTTCCTGATCCCACGTGCATTTAGATAACCAATACCTCATTCAGTATTTACTAGCAAATCACAAAAGTAAACATTTCAAAAAGATGCCTACCACCTACCCAACTTTCTTGAACATGTGCAAACGTCTGAATCTTAGGATGGTCAGCTCTCATATATGATAACATCATCTTGCCAACCTTTCTAATTACTACATATATGACAACATCTAAGAAATTTTTGAACTTCTCAGTGCTACACAAATAGCGCATTTTTAAAATTTATAGACGTTAAAAGCAATTCAAGAATTTCTCTGCACTACTTTTTTCTTTACTTATTTTGGTTATTACACATTCAGTGCAATAGTTTCTTAAAATTTGAACAATTGTGTCACATTAAACCCCACAATGCTCCCAAAGGGGCAACATGTCTAAGTTATTTCCAGATATAGGAGCATTAGGAAGCTTCATAAGAAGTTCCGTTCATTATATTCCAGGAGACAATGTGCCACTTTGGGCATGGTTGAAGTATTGATATAAGATGAAGAACCAAACAATATTCAAGATCAGAGCAAAAACAGACCTAAAACTTATGATGGGGGCACCTGGACGATCATCTGGTGTAGGGAACTCAAATTTGTAGCTGCATCATGAAAGGCAACATCATCTCCCAAGAAAAGCAATCCGATGATAACATTAAACTATATAGTACGAAACTACCAAAAAAGAAGGGACTTCAAGTTTCCCAAAGACTAACAGCATTTAATAACAACAAAAATTAGATACCAACTCAGGCATAGACATAAATTATAACAGCATATCAAGGAAACCGGAACATACTCTGGATCATTGACCACTGCATCTACATGCCCAAGGCGCTCTAATGCCTACATAGTTGCAGATAAATGTTAGTACTGAAAATGTTTACACATTTATATTATGTTGATAGTTAAAATAACTCCACACTACTACTTAGAACCAAAATAGACATTGAAAATCCCAGTACAGACCTTGATTCTGGACTGAACAAGTGATGCTCGCTTTGCATTGTACCGGAACTTATCGATGAAAGCCTGTCAAGTCACATTGGCAATTTGGAACACAATGAAAGTTGGTATGGTACACGCAAGTGGTCATGGAAACAAAAGAACAATGGCTGAATAGCGAAAAGCAAAAGCTTATACATGCACATATGCCACAGTAAAAAAATTTGTCAAAACAAACTTATATGGGATCAGAAAACCTTGCAGTTAACATTGAAGTTGAGAAATGAAACTACATAACTTTGAACACGTACAAGATTCAGTCCACACTGGCACAAACACATGTATTATATACGCAATCAGAAAACACGTCTTAAGGTATGGTGTGCTGGTACTTTGATTTTGCCAAAATGATGCAAATAGTGAACTTGGAATTGCTTATTCCAAAAACAGCTAGCATATAGAAAATTTTTTGTATAGGTTTCTCATTTGACAAAAATTCCCTGCATTTACTTGGTCCCTCGTGTATGATGTACCTAAATCATATGCCTGCATAAACATAGACACATCATTTGTCAACTAACGGGCAAAAGTGTCTATCTGAGGAATTTGGAAACACCCTGGCTACCCAACATGAATTGCACTTGGTTACTTACGTAAGTTCCTCTTAGTGTGTCTGGGCATTTTGTTTTTCAAATGTAAGTGATTAATCATTATCTTTGTGAGATAATTGGCATGAATTTTTATGCTTCAGGACCATACAAAACAAGGTACAGCCTTGAAATATGGAATTGTGTATACATGCTTCAGCACCGCCGTGCAACAGTTATCAAACATGGTATGTGCAATGAGTTGAATTCTTATGTAGGTGGGTAATAATGTTTAAGAAATGCATTGACTGGTGGAAAATGAAAAACAAAAGACTCTTAGAGGTTGCAAAAGTTTATCAATGTTTTCTAGAATGATATGAAAAGAAGATATCTACTCTGATGACAAACCTAATTAAGTGATGTAGTATGCATGTACTCATCTTTTTCGTAGAATCACAATAACGGTAGAACTATTTAGAATGAAAGAATGGTGCTTTGAGCACAAACATTTTAAGATAAATTCAGTTGCTACACAGACCTGCATATGAGTTTTTGTCCTTTCATTTGACTCGAAAGCCTTCTGTTGATTCCTTACTTGTTCCTCTCGAGTTCTCTCAAATGTATCGTAGTCTCCTTTGAAAGCAATCAGCTTTTGTCCATGCAAATGAAGGATATCTGTGACTACCTGGAGGGACGCATGGACTAGTATTGATCAATCTGAGAAGAACATCGCAGGACAAGAACTAGCTTAAGAGTACATAAAGCATGGATTACCGTGTTAAGAAACTCTCTAGCGTGAGAGACAACAATGAATGTTTTTGGCCACTTCACCAAATATGACTCCAGCCACAAAACTGCATGAAGATCGAGGTGATTCTGCATGTACATTGAGAATTACTACAAATCTCACAAGGACAAGCTCAAGAACTGTACAAATACGGTGTAATGTACATACAGTTGGCTCATCAAGCAACAATATATCAGGCTCAATGAAAAGTGCACGTGCAAGAGCTATCCGCATGCGCCATCCTCCAGAGAAAGCCTTAGTCGGTCTTTTCTGCATTTCTGTTGTAAAACTAAGTCCCTGGAACATAATTACCATGAATGCACATCAAACAACCACAGACACCAAAAGCTCGTTAAGAGATTCCTTATAGTCAGGGTGAATTTGCAGAATCCATCTAACCAGTGCACATGAAAGTATGCAAGAATAAGCATAGGCTATCTTCAACAATTAGACTCTGCAGGGACTGGGTAATGGTGGGAATGACATGAGACAGAATTAAGCAATAGATGTTATACTTAAAATTGCAATCACCCATCTAGCTCTTAGCCGACCCCATCTAGTATGGGAAAAGGTTTGGTTGTTGTTGTTGTTGTACCCATCTAGATCTAACAAGTTTCACACACAAAAGGATATAGAGCACTGGGGTTGCATCTTTCATTAGGTTCCAAAAAGGAGTGCATTAGAGCTCTTCCCGTCTTTTCTTCTATACAGGCTTAGAATCGGCAGAATTAGGCCCGTGAAAATATATCATGAAAGATAGCTTTTACAAACAGGTGTTTGGTCTTCCCTTACATTTAGTAATACACAACTTGCACTTCAGCAACTCCTCTGTCTAAAGTTAGCAACTTAACAAAGTTGACTCCCTTTAAGCAGGACACTAGGTGATACATCTTCATAACCGATTTCCTGTTCCATAATTGACGAACTCAGATAGCTTTATCTAGCTTGTTAATTCTCTACAATTGAGTGAGGGAACTGTTGAAGCCATAGATTTCAGCACTTTCATTTTTAGTATTGCTTACATTTCTGTACTTAATCTCTGCAACTTAGTCATTCGGATCCTATTGGATCAGATCCAATAAGAGTCGAGTATCATCCGAAGTACTAATTAGGGGTATTTTGTTCTTTCAAGTTAGAAACATATATTTTAGGTACCCTAATTGTAATCTTCGAGATCAGGCAAGGGAATAAAGAAAGAGAGAGGCACGGCAGTCATGGTGAGGCTGGCCCTCATCTTCATTCCAATAATTCTGGTTTTGTCTTGATTTGAATTTCTAGATGCTTGGATTGAATCACAACATGGTATTAGAGTCTAATTAAGAAGATTAATGTGTTTATGCTGAGGTTTCAAGGGTATAAAGACATTTAGGGCAGTGTGGATCTGTTGCAGCCCAGAAGAATCGTGATCAGCAAAATAGATTTATCCCGAAAAAATTTCAAGAAAAAGAGTGAAATACGTCAGCCCTAGAGAAAGGGGGTGTTTTGATAATGTATGATAAAGGAAAGATGGTGAAAAGTTATGAAAATAGTATTTCAGATAAGGGAGATGGATTTCAAATTACGAATATAAAATTACATAGCAAAAATTACCTCCAATGGGCTAAATCTATTGAAATAGCCGTGATGGCAAGGGGGCGATAAAAAACGAAAAGTGTTTCATCTTTTGTGGGGCATTTCCTCGAAATATGAAGCAGTCAAAAACAATATTCTAAGCAAAGAAGAGCTTCGATCCTTGAGCACAGTATACTCCCTAGTCCAGCGAGAGGAAGATAAGAGATATTTAGAAAAAGAGGAGAAAATCAACTAAGAAACAATTGCTTTTATTGGTAGAAATATAACTAATAATTCTTCCACCCATGGTAGAGGAGGATATGAAGGGCGAGGGAGAGGTAGATTTCAGCTTACTCCAGATGAGAAGGATAAGTTTATTTTCTCTCATTATGGTAAAACATGACACATGAAAGAGACATATTGGGAATTGGTGGGCAGACCTACCTATTATCAAAACAAGAAGAATAAAGCCTATTTTACTTACCAAACTGAAAACAAAATTTGGAGGGTGAGGTGAATTCATTGGCCAATATGAAGAGAGAACTTGAAGAGCTCAACGGTAGACTAACTGAATCGCAAACTGCTTCGACCTCCTCTGCAGTTGATTCTCAGGCTACCATGGCGTATCCTTTCTCATTCATGGTTGAGGGTAATATACTTATATCTCACTCCAGGATATGGGTTGTTAATTTTGGTGTCACAGATCACATGGTTGGTCGGTAAGAGTTCTTTGATGATTATCAGTTGATTCAGAAAGGGATTGACATTAGGTTAGTCGATCGGTCTCGTACTCTCATCGTAGGAAAAAGGAGTATAATTACCTCTTTTGGTATGTTAAAAGATGGTTTACATGTCCCAACTATTTCAGTCGATCTCTTATCCGTTTTTGCTATAACATAAGACCTAAATTGTCATATAATCTTTAATTCCACCGGTTGCATATTTTAGAAAATGAAGACGGGGAGGATTTTTAGTCAAGATAGCATGAGGAGAGGCCTTCATTTCTACGAGGAAGCCAGCGGGACAGCAATGCAATCAACTCTATCTATAAAAAAAGAGGTAGGAAGAGCTGACTTTATAGCATGAAAGGCTAGGACACCTACCCTTTTCAAAAATTAGGATATTGTTGCCTGAATTTTATGGTTGTAAAGATTTGAGTTTGCATTGTGAAACCTGCCAAAAGGCCAAACATCATCGTGTCATTTTCTTTGAATGAAACTAAAGCTTCTAAACCATTTAAAATTGTCCATTCTGATGTTTGGGGCCTGTGTTCCATTACCTCATTGCACGACTACAAATACTTTATTTTATTCATTGATAATTGTACAAAATTTACTATGATATATCTCATGAAAACCAAAGATGAGGTGAAAAATATTATGCTTGTATATTGTCAATTCATTAATACCTAATTTCAACATACTATTAAAATCTTTCGTAATGATAATAGAGGTGAATTTATGTCACGATCACTACATTTATATTTTCTAAGTCATAGGATCCTATACCAAACATCTTGCCCTCACTCCCACAGCAAAATGGTGTCTCTAAAAGAAAAAATAGGCATATTTTAGAAGTTGTTAGAACATTGTTGATTTGTTACAATGTCCCTAAATTTTATTAGAGTGAGGTTGTCATACTAACAGTCGTATTTCTCATAAATCGCATGCCAAGCAAGGTCCTCAATGAAAATACTCATTTTCACTCCTTATGTCTTTCCAAAAACAATTTCATGTATCTCTAAGGGTGTTAGGATGCACCTGATTTTGTACATATACATAGTGGCTCGAGAGATAAACCGGATGCTAGAGTTGTTAAGTGCATTTTCTTCGCCTATTCTTCCACTCAAAAGTGATATAAATATTATGATCCCGAAAAACGAAAATCATATATTCCAATGGATGTAACATTCCATAAAGATATACAATTTTATGGTGGTAAAAGGATTATTTATCAAATCTACCTATACTTATTGTATTACCTATACTCATTGATTGAAAATATGATATACTTACAGCCGACTACAATTCTGCCCCAAAATGGATGACAGACGACTACACCTCTAGCTGCTATCCTGACTCTTAATCACACAATTTAACCCTAAACCCTATTTATACTTAATCTATCTTGAATGACAATACTACTCCTAATCATACTTAACTACTACTAAGTGAACCTAATCTACACTAAGACCCATAACGAGACCCATAACAAGGCTTAAACCCATAACAGTTATTCTGTATCAACCTATAACACCTCTAACACTCCCCCTCAAGTTGGGTGAAAGATATTGAGAACATTCAACTTGGATAACGTGTTTTTGAGTAGTCTGCTAGCAGTATCTTTTGTCAAAAAAATCAGTCCTCTGATTTGCTGATTTAACATACTCCAATTTGAACTCTTGATGAGCTATCTTCTCTCTGATGAAGTGACTATCAATTTCGATATGTTTGGTTCTTTTATGATATATCGGGTTGGAAGTCATATGAATTGTTGCACTGCTGTCACAATATAGTGGTATAGGATGAATAGAAGTAAATCCAAGTTCACTGATTAACGAAAACACCCATTTTCCTTCACACATGGCTTGATCTATTGCTCTGTATTCTGCTTTAGCTGTAGATCTGGCAACAACGATTTATTTTTTGCTTCTCTATAATATAATATTTCCACCAAGTAATGTAACATATCCCGTAGTTAATTTGCAGTCATCTTGAGATCCAGCCCAGTCTGCATCGAAATAAAGTTCAATAACAAGATGTTGATTTGAGGATTTGGAACAAAGTAGACCTATACCAGATGTTGATTTGAGATATCTAAGAATTCTATACATTACATCCATATGATTCTTGGTAGGAGAATGCATATATCTGCTAACAATGCCAACTGCATAAGTAATATTTTATGAGTAATAGTCAAGTATATAAGCTTGCCGACTAACTTCTCATATTTGTGAATGTCTCTGAACTCTTCACTATCACCACTGAACAATTTCTTATTTACCTCCATAGGAGTGTCACTTAGTTTACATTCTAGCATATGTGTTTCTTCAAGAAGATCCAAGGAAGATACCTCGGTTGGAATAAAGCACTTCTATGCCCAAAAACTAGTGGAGTCGACCCAAATCTTTAAGGTCAAATAATCTTGAAGATTCATGTTTAACTTGGATATTTCTTCAAGGTAATCTCCTATGACAATGATGTCATCAACATAGACAGCAAGAATGGATATTTTTGTTCCTTTCTTGAAGAAAATTGTATGATCATTGAGACTTCTGCTGTATCATAAATTGCAAATTGCCTTACTAAATTTCTCAAACCAAGCTCTTAGAGACTGCTTCAACCCATAAATCGCTTTATTTAGTTTACACACTCTATTATCAGATGTTTTTATATTCATTCCTGGAGGTAGTTCCATGTAGACCTCTTCATTTAAATCTCCTTGTAAGAAAGCGTTTTTTACATCTAGTTGTCATAGATCCTATCTCAAGTTCGCTGCAATACTAAGAAGTATTCGTATTGAAGTAAGTTTAGCCACATGTGCGAATGTTTCTGTATAATCAATACCATATGACTGACTACATCCTTTAGCAACTAATCTTGCTTTATATCTTTCAATGGTTTCATCTGCCTTATATTTAATAGTCAACACAAACTTGCATCCTACAATATTCCTGTCAAGAGGTAGCTATGTGATGGTCCAAGTATTATTCTTCACAACAGCATTAAGTTCCTCTTCAATTGCGGCTTTCCATAAAGGACACTTGATTGTTTCTTCAAATTTCGAAGGAATTTTATGTTTCTCGACATTCATAACAAAGTTTCGATAATTCTCAGAAGTATTAGCATATGAGACATAATCAGAAATAGGATAACGTGCACAAGTACGCTTACCTTTGCGAATAGCAATAAGAATTTCTAGGTCTTCTGTCACTTGCAATTGAGGATCTGAGTCAAGGGAAATCTCTTTGGTAATTTGATGTTGAACTGATTTTTCTTGGGGATAAACAAATTTTCTTGATCCTCTCTTATATGTTAAAGTCTCTTTTGGTTCATCTACCTCTTTTGGTTCACTAGGAATTAGAGGAAGAACATATGAAGAATTATGCTGAGCTATAATTGGCTCCTCCCGGGAAGAATAATATGGAGTAGACTCAGTGAAGGTAACATCCATGGATACATATAATTTCTTAAGAAGGAGATCATAACATTTATAACCCTTTTAAGAATTTGAATAGCCAAGAAAAATACACTTTACAGATCTAGGATCAAGTTTATCACGATTAGGTAAATGAATATGTATAAAACAAGAGCAACCAAAGATTTGAAAGACTATATGAAAAGGTTTTGATTCATTATCGAGGCATTTCATTGGACTTTCACCTTTGAGAACACTACTAGGCATCCTATTAATGAAGTGAACAGCAGTAGGGACGGCTTCTCCCTAATAAAATTTAAGAACATTGTTTTGGAGTAACAAAGTTCTGGCTACCTCCAGAATATGATGATTTTTCGTTCAACGATACCATTTTGCTAAGGAGTATAGAGACAAGAAGTTTGATGAATAATATCATGTGTGTGTAAATATTCTTGTAATTGTCTGCCAATGTATTCTCCCCGTTATCAGAACGTAGAATTTTCACAGAAGCATTGAATTGTGTAAGAATAAATTTATGCACAACTGGAAAGATAGCAGACACTTCATACTTTGATTTCATTAAATAAATGATTGTGAGAAAGTATAATCATCAATAAAAGAAACAAAGTATTTCTGACCAAACAATGAAGTATCTGGACTAGGACCCTATATATCAGAATGAAGGAGGTCAAAAGGTTGAGATCTCCTAGAGTCACTTAAAGGATAAGAGGCTCTTTGATGTTTTCCAAGCTAACATACGTCACATTCAAAACGTGATTTATTTGACTCGACTCTAAGATGGCAGAACATATTAAAGTTTTGACACAAGTAAATGACCAAGGCGACAATGCCAAAGACGAATTTCTGCATCCTGAACTGCTAGAGCTCACTCTAAGATGTTTGCTGAAAGTTATCTTCCAGGATGTATAAGCCCCTTTGTAGTCTACCATGACCAAAGATTTTTCCCGTCTTCAGATCATGAAATACACATCCAATAGAATCAAAGGTTATAATACAGTTCATAATATGAGTTAATGAGCTGACTGAAAGTAGATTTATAAGAAAACTGGGAACATGATAGACTGATTTTAAGTCTCAAAAACATATGGGTACACTTCCATGTCCAGTCATATAAGTGTAAGATCCATCTGCCAACTTAATCGGCTACTGCTTTTTAAGAGGTTTGTATTCTGAAAAATATGATGACTCTCTTATCATATGATCTATAGCATCTTAATCAATTATTCAAGCTTTTGAATTAGAAAGATAGGAGTTGTTACCCTTCCGAGTATGAGTCGCTTGCTACTATAGCCTGAGAAAATGATGGTTGAGAATGTTCGAATAATTTTGTTTATAGGCCTTCTATCCTTTTAATGATCTCTTGAATACCATCTGTACTAGGAGTGGGAGTTTCTGCAGAACAAGCTGAGTAGTTTCGATTTCTGGAAAAATCAGGTTTACGAAGTAATTCCCAACAATTTTCTCTAGAATGCTTCGATTTGCCACAATGAGAGCATACAAGTTTATCCTTATCATCAGAATTAAATCTACCATGTTCACGTCTGCGACTTTATTGTCCACCTCTTTCACGATAATATGTGTTTTTTCTTCGTGTTTGAAGTGCATGTTGAGATGTTATCCCTCTCAAGATTTCTACGATCTTCTTCCCTAATTAATAAAGAATATACTCTACGATCGTCTTCCCTAATTAATAAAGAATATACTGTGCCAAGTGAAGGGAGTTCTTCTCTGCCCAAGATATCGAGTTTTATTACCTCAAACTCTCAATTTACACCCCATAATAAGTCAAATACTTTCTTCTTTTCAATTTCAATATTTTTTTTGGTGTAACAAGAAGAGCACTTTATATTAGTAAAGTAAAGAAGTTCATCCCAAAGTCCTCGTAGATCTGCATAGTACTCACTGATAGAACGTGTGCCTTGTTTACATTTTTTGATCTTTTCCAGTATCTCGTATTCCTTTGCAACATTTTTCTTTCTGGAATAGGCTTCAGAGACTGCACACCAAATTTCATAAGCAGATTCAATAAACATATAAAAGTTTTTGCAACTGATGGGATCATTGATTGAAGCAACCAAGATGATATTAATGCATCTTCTCTTTTCCAAGCAAGATATTGTGTATCATGAGTCTCTGGGATCGGTATTTGACCCATTAGGTGAGTCAATCTCCTCCTTGCTATAACAACAAGTTCCACGTACCTAGACCACTCAAAGTAATTTCTATCATCTAACTTAGTAGTTGCAATCTTTTCTTTTGTTTTTTCCAATGAAAAAGGATGTTCACATCTAAAACAAGCTGTAGTTAGTCTGCCTTCATGCAAAGTGTTCTTTCTTGCAAGTATGTAATGAGAATCAGATTTGGATTCACTTCTCTTTAGTTAAGAATCTGACCTCTTCAATCAGTCCATTTTTGTATCTTGGTGATAACTTTGAAAGGGATTACAAAAGACAAAAAAATATTGGTGTATCCAGGAAAGGTATAGTCATGACAGATGTCAAAGAGATTTACGCTGATATTGGAGGAGTCTGGGATGAAGAAGATTTCACTTAAAATGCCTTGAAGAGATATGCACCGATGTTCAACCCCTTTTGCTTCACGCATAAATTTAACTCAAATCACTGATTTTCTTCTTCTGAAATAATCGATTTAAACGCCTTATAGGCTCTGATACCATATTACAAAATCCAACAATTTCATTGAATGAAAATATGATATACTTACAGATTTTGGCAGATTGGAAGCATTCCTCCAATCTGCCCCAAAATGGATGACAGACGACTACACCTCTTACTGCTGCCCTGACTCTTAATCACACGATTTAACCCTAAACCCTATTTATACTTAATCTAACTTGAATGACAATACTACCCCTAATCATACTTAACTACTACTACATGGACCTAATCTACACTAAGACCCATAACAAGACTTAAACCCATACCAATTATTCTGTATCAACACCTCTAACATATTCCACCATTAGAAGTTAGTAGACTTATTTTAGAGGTGAAAGAAAGACATTCCTCCCATGTCAAAATGCTATCCTAAATCAGAATTCTCACCCTGAATCAACTCTTATTCCCACTTAGGTAACTCCTTTAAATTCTTCTAATGATTTTGATAATTTACCTATTGGTCTTCGAAAGAGAAAACGTGAGATTGCAAGATATCTTTTACAAAAGATGATCTCATATACTAATTATCCCAAAGAGTATTAATTGTTTGTTATGAATGCAGATAACATTTATATTCCAAGAACATATGAAGAGGCAGAACAAAATTCATATTGAAGGGTAGCAATAAAAGAAAAATTGTTACACTAGAAAAGAATAAAATGTGGGAACTTACGGACCCATCACCAGATAGGAAAACGGTGGGTTGCAGATGGGTGTGTACGTTAAAGTATAAGGCCGATGGAAATATAGAAAGATTCAAGGTCAGGTTAGTAGCTAAGAGCTATAGTCGATCATATGGTATTGACTATACGAAAACATTCTCACCAGTTGATAAAATGAATACCATTAGAATTATTTTAAGTGTAGCGGTCAATCAAGGATGAAAATTATGGCAGTTGGATATAAAGAATGTGTTTTTTCAAGAATACCTTATGGAGGATATCTACATGGACTTACCACCCGGCTATAAACAAGAAAAGACGTCAAACAAGGAATGCAAGTTGAAAATTTTCATTTATGGCCTAAAACAATAACCATGAGCATGGTTTTAAAAATTTAGTAATGGTATAATTGGCTTGAGGTTAAGATGTTACATTAGTGATCATACGTTATTCATCAAATAAGATAAGAAAAACATCCTTTTACTGGTATACGTGGACAATATCATCATTATGGGTGATGATGTGGAAGGAATCGCTACCTTAAAGTGATAGCAACATGCCGTATTTAATTTGAAAGACTTAGGGTAGATTATACTATTTTTTGGAGATTAAAATTATATGTAGCAAGGGATGTTTGTTCTTAAGTCAAAGAAATTATATTCTAGACTTATTAAAGAGACAAAGATGAAGATTGTCGTGTATGCACTATCCCAATCAAAATTCAAAAAAAAGATAATAGAAATTCAGTTGAATCCTATGAAGATGTGGGCAGATATTAGGGATTAGTTGAAAAACTTATTATCTCATAATCACAAGACCTGATATAAGCTTTGCATCTATCACTCGATATTGAAATTTATTCACATGTTGATTGGGATGGTTCTACAATTAATAGGAGATGTACTTCAGGCTATATTGTATGTCTGGCAAACAATGTGGTTTCATAGAAGAGTGAGAAACAATTTGTTGTGACTAAATCAAGTAAAGAGGCAGAATATCGTGCAATTGCCCTTGGCATGTGTGAAGGTTTATAAACGTTACCGTTATTGGAAGAAATTGATCTTAGGAGGGTCATTCCAATCAAGTTCTTCACAGATACCAAGGTTGTACTTCAAATAGCCTCAAATCCTATCTTCCATGAGAGGACAAAACATATTGTTCTCTTTTAAGATCAAAAGCATTAAGATCCAACATGAGGGGGTGTGTTGAAGACATAGATTTCAGCACTTTCATTTTTTGTATTGTTTACATTTATGTATTGTTTACCTTTTTGTACTTAATCTCTGCAGCTTAGTCACTCGGATCATTAGAAGTACTAATTACGGGCATTTTGGGTCTTTTAAGTTAGAAACCTGTATTTTAAGTACCCTAATTGTAATCTTGGAGATAAGGCAAGGCAATAAAGAAAGAGAGAGGCACGGTAGTCACGGTGAGGCTGGCCCTCATCTTGATTCCAATAATTCTGGTTTTGTGTTGATTTGAATTTATAAATGTTTGGGTTGTATCACAACAGGAACATTCCGCATTGAAACAACATCAAGGTGGAACACAAGAATATGGACATTAACAACGACTACCACACTCCACAACTAGAATCCACACCTAGAAACTTGTGTCTCCATCAAAAAAATTGACATGAACAAAACACGCTCTTGTACAATCTTCTGAAATAATTAAAAATTCCTCATCCACTGGTAGTCTGCAGCTTTTTCCGATTTCTGAGATGAAATTAAGAATTCAAGCATAAGCATGGTCTCATTGTTCTTTGTCATTCTAGCGTCAACCTTCTTTTCTATCCAGTACATTCCGATCACAATTATCTAACAGGAAGAAGCCAATCAGATGATGTCTCCTTTCCTCTACACAACTCCCCAGTACATTTCGATCACAGTTATCTAACAGGAAGAAGTCAATCAGATGATGTCTCCTTCTTTCCTCTACACAACTCCCATATGAGTACTCAATATGACTTGATACCTTATCTCCACCATGTGTGTGCATGTGCATGTGAGTGTGTGTGTGTGTGTGAGAGAGAGAGAGAGAGTAACCGCAAGTATAGATGCAGCTCGTGCTTCTGCAGAATATGCATCAATAGAATCCAGCCTTTTATAGATTTCAGCAAGCCTCGCAGATACAGCATCTCCAGGATTCCCTTCACTAAGCTTTAGACCGCTTTTGCTTGCTACATTATCAACTTCAGTGTCTCTCTTTGGAAAAAGAATTAAAAATAGAGCAAATTAGCATCAACACAGAAAATGGACACCAAATATTGCAGTGATACTCTTGAAAGAAACACACTAAAGATAAGTAAATCAGAATGCAGTGGTATCATAACTTAGTATAGTTAATGGTAAACCTGCTGTGCTAGTAGACGAGCTTCTTCCTCCAAAAGCTGTGTTCTTTCAACATCGGCATTAAGTACGCATTGTAAGGCTATGGTGTCATCCCCCACAACTTCTTGCTCCACATGCAAAATTTGGCAGTTCTTTGGAATACCATCAATTGCATGCATAGCCATATGTCTGAGGAACGTTGTTTTCCCTGTACCATTTCGCCCAACTAGACCTGCATTACAGAACAGAAGAACGATAATGCAGAAAATTGGTTGTCAGATGAAAGGTTACAAGAGTGCAGCAAAAGCATCGCATAAGAGGCTTGCAGGATTTGATGCAGATGAAGATTATAAAATACGCAAAAGTCCCTTTGCGCATATGCAGACTTGACCCAAGTTTATAAGACTTATGTCTCAATAAATAGCCTCTGTAACACACACACGCACATATATATAATCATTAGAAATGGGAGAAATGAAACCAGAGGGTCCTCAGACAGAGAACATTTTCAACCAAACTACGTCTCTAGCAACACCATCATGGGGAAGAATATACACATAGATGGTTCCAAAATGAGTGTGGAGCATCCATATTAGCATCAAGAATCAGACCGATTTGGGGGCTGAAAAAGTTCATATTAGTTGCTGCACATGATTGATGGATGATTCCACACAATATTCCAAACTGACAGGTGCTTGTTTTCAGCAACAAGAGAAATGAACAGGCAAAAACACCCAACTGCTCCATTTTTTAGAAAACGAGGACATGCAACATAACCCTATTTTGGTGCCCAGCCCCTTTATACTCCTCAGGTGTGAATTTCATTGTAATAGTTTCTAAAAAATTTGAGTTTGTACAGACAATTTATTAAGTTTTCTCATCGAGCTTAAAGGATCAATCACGTAGCTACATGTGAAAATATACATTTAACCAGATCAATCGCAAAATTATCATCAATAGTTAAACTACAATGGAGCAAATAATCCTGATCTGTTTGTTTATAACCAGCTAGAGTACATCCATATAAAGCAGCTGCTGAACAGATTTTTGAGATCCTACATCACTGTCAAATGGTGCACTAGAAAGAATCCATGAAAACTTTGACGAGGGCTGCAAGGAAAGCCACACAAACTTGAGATAGGCATGAATGGACAGTAGTGCATGTAGTTGGGTTAAGGTTTGGTCATCATCATGATTAAATGACAGACTAATGTATCTTCCTCCACGATTTAACACTTCCCATTTTGACATATATTAATTTCTTATCGACTAAATAAGAAAACTCACAAGAGCAGTAACACATGTAGTTGGGTTAAGGTTTGGTCATGACCATCATCATGATTAAATGACAAACTTGTTAAAATGTAATAGGGTTGGGCCAACAGAATCTATAAGTTTGTCCCAACAGACCCAGGCTATTCGGGCCAAGGCCACCTAGAGGGGCCCCAACAGTTATCTTCGGCTAGTAAAATATTCATCAACCAAGCTAAATGTTGTTGGCTTTCACTCTTCTCTTTCTCTCTATAAACACTCATCATGTATTCAATAAACTTAAACTCTATGTGTGGCTAATTGTATATAGATTTGATAATTCAATAAAAAGGATTCAAGAAACTTACCTATTTTCTAACATGGCATCAAAGCCTAATTAGCGGTGCGACGGCGATCAACTTTCCGTGACGATTGAGGGAAACGTCAAAAATCATGTTGGGGTTGAGGTTGTGGTTTGCTTGGGTCGCGGTGGACAAAGGCGGTGGTAGATAGCAATTGTGCTTGATGTTCTTCATCTTCTTTTGATCGCACTACAGCTCCTTTAGGGCCTTCCTGACGAGAGCATTCGTGCTAGGAACGATAACGGCATTCGCCTGACGGTTTTGAACGGTGAGCTTGACAATAACTCTAAGGCTCTCCCAATCCTTGCTTGTCTCCTTCATGATGTCTTCTCCGACCTATGGTATTGAGCTGTCGAACAAAGCTGGAGAAGTTGTGCTTGAAATATTTCAAGAGGATATCTCGCGCAAACTCCACTAGATGCCAAACAATGAACTTCGATCCATCGTCGTTCCAAGAGACAACATCGTCCACCGCCAGATCGTCCACGAGTTAGTACGTCTTTGTCTGGATCAGCATCGACAGGGACCTTTGAATGTAACCGTCGGACGACCCAACAATTTACTCGCTCTTTGCAATAGGACAGCTCGTGTCCACCAGAGGAAAAGAGATGATGTGCCACGAGGCGCGTCGGGCTCCAATCACGTTCTTGTACTCGACGGAGAGAAGGTTGTGCTCCTTGACGGTGAGTTCCTCGTTGTCGGCGGTGGCAGAGACCTTCTCCATGAACTCCACCATCTCTTCGTAGCGCTCAGCTTGCTCCGTGAGCTTCGCCATGTACAGAGAGGGAGGTGGTGGCGGTGGTGGTGGTCAGGCAGCTCGATTAGAGCTGGTCGCACAAGTCGGCAGTGAGCAGTGATAATGACCGGAGCAACGAGGTTTTAGACATGGTGGTGGTTAACGACGAAGGTAGCTACGATGAGGATGGTTTGGGTGGATGGAGCCACGTTGTCATTTCAGCCTCCAGTTTTATACCATATGATATTGAGTTGGTTGTTGAAAGACGGCCATGGTTGTTGCTAGTTGCTAGTTGCTAAAGTGGGGTTGTTTGTCTCCTTAAGAGCAGTTGGATGTGGGTGATTTTTGATTGACGGCGGTGTTACTACGACTGTGGTAATGACGAAATGGAGACGATGGAGATGATGCAGCGATGGATGATGACTTTCTGCTGCAGAGAGAGGCCTTGAGAAGGAAAGACAGGGCTTTGGTCGTTTTGGTAGAGAGAGACGGGGACTGCGTTTATATGAAGACGAGTCATGGTTCTGATTCTGGATCCACACCCATTTTGTATTAAATATGAGATTTTGTTAGACCCAAATCGAGACCCGACCGTTTGATACTTAGATTTGACCTTGCTTGATACTTAGATTTGAGTCCATCCACTTATGATCTTTCCAACTTGTTTAGATCAATTGCTTATTGTCTTTTTTAGAAGAAAAATTTATGTGTTGAACATCTAGAGGGGCCCCAATGGCTAGTAAAGTAGTTGTTGTGCCATCTTCATCAATGCTTTCACTCTTCTCTTTCTCTCTATAAATACTCATCATGTATTCAATAGACTGAAGCCATGTGTGTGGCTGATTGTAGATAGATTTGATCATTCTATAAAAGGGATTCAGTGTTTTCTAACAAGACAAATGAATCTTTGTCCATGATTTAACACTTCCTATTTTGACATATATTAATTTCTTATAGAGTAAAATAAAAAAACATTGAGAATATATATTCCAATAGTACAATTATACTCATTTTCCACATTATCACCAATATTAGCCCTCCTTGACATAAATTAATTTCCAATAAAGATTTTAAGAAATTAAACTAACCTTGACATTACCCTCAGAATCTCCAATTATAGTCTTACATATTCATAAAAACAGAATTTGTACACTGCTAGCTAAAAGAAGCAATTTAAGACAGAAATGTCAAAAATTTGTATAGGAAATACAAAGATAATTTATGTAACAAAAAATAAAGTGATCAGCACTTGGTACTTAGTGCTCACAAGGAGGCCATGAATGAAAAATTGTACATGAAGAGTCATGTAAGGGATAAACCTTGCATTGCCGGTACCAAGCCCGGATAAAGGAGGAGGGTTGTGTTAGGCTTTTGACAGCCAGCGTAAAACTTTGTCGGATTTTTATAACATGGATTACAAAAATGAGCATTGCTTTGGGGCGTCCCCGCCTAGCGACGTGCTGCAGAGCCCGAATACAGTAAGAAGTAAACAAGGGCCACTACATTTTCGCCCGAATGTAGGGTTCCCACATCATGGACGAGTGTGGGTAAAGAAGTTAGTCCCGCTACATTGCCGCACGAATGTAGTGAAAATTTTTCAAAGAGGGTCTCCGCATTTTGATTATAGACGGATGCGGGGGGATAACGAAGCTAATCCTAGATAATAAGATTTGTATTGGTTCTTGGAATATCGGAACATTATCGGATAAGCTAATGGCGGTGGTAGATACTATGATTCGGAGAAAGATTCATATTCTATGTTTACAAGAGACAAAATGGGTTGGAGAAAAAGCAAAGGAGATAGAGGATACAGGTTTTAAATTATGGTACTCAGGTAAAGAAAAGGCTCGAAACGGAGTTGGTATTATCATAAATAAAGATTTAAAGGAGAGTGTAGTAGACATACAACGATATGGTGACCGAATCATGACATTGAAATTAGTGTTAGGAGCAGAGGTTTTGAATATAGTTTGTGCTTACACACCCCAAGTAGGACTAGAAGATAGTATAAAGACTATTTTTTGGGAAGAGTTAGACAAGGTGTTTCAAAAGATTCCACAAAGGGAGATGATTTGTTTAGGAGGAGATTTAAATGGACATGTCGGTAAAGAGGCATTAGGATATCAAGGGATTCATGGAAACTTTGGTTTTGGGGATATAAACGAGGAAGGTAGGGAGATTTTAAATTTTGCTATCGCATTTGATCTCTTTATAGTCAATACAATCTTCAAAAAACGAGATGAACATTTAATTACTTATAAGAGTGGCTTATCACAAACACAAATTGATTACTTTATTTGTAAAAAAAAAGATAGAGCGTGTTGTAAAGATTGTAAGGTAATTCCAGGAGAAAGCTTAACCACCCAACATTGACTTTTAGATATGGATTTACAAATAAAAAAATGGACAAAGAAGGAAAGAGTGCATCAAGCTATTCGGACTAAATGGTGGAACCTCAAAAGCGAGAAAGAAGATATATTTAAACAGAAAGTCCTTCAAGGAGATGTTTGGAATTATGTTGGCACACCGTGTGATATGTGGAACAATATGGCTATACATATTAGGAAAGTGGCGAAAGATGTGTTAGGGGTATCTAAGGGAGGTGTACCGGCATAAAAAGAAGCTTGGTGGTGGAGTGAAGTAGTACAAAATAAAATCAAGGCAAAGTGGGCATGTTACAAATTACATTATGCTAAGAAAACTTGTGAAACTTTAAAGGCTTATAAGAAAGCAAAGAAGGAAGCGAAAAAGGCCGTTAGTGAAGCAAAAGCTAAGATTTGGGAGGACTTATATAAAAAAACTCAACTCAAAAGAGGGTGAAAGAGATATTTTTAGGATAGCTAGGGCTAGAGATAAGAAAACTAAAGATCTTAATTATGTTAGATGCATAAAAGACGAGGATGAAAAAATTCTAGTGGCAAATGATGATATAAGAAATAGATGGAAAAACTATTTTTATAATCTTTTTAATGAAAATAAAGATGTTAGTATTAGTTTAGGAGATTTAGCCAAGTCAGAAAAGTATATAAACCACAATTTCTACCGACGTATTCAAAAGAATGAAGTCAAAGAGGCTCTTAAACATATGAAGGGTGGTAAATCGGTAGGACCAGATAATATTCCTATAGAAGTTTGGAAAATACTAGGAGAAATAGGAATCACTTGGCTCACAAGACTATTTAATGAAATATGGAAAAACCAAAAGATGCCCGAGGAATGGAGAGCAAGTACACTTATACCCATATATAAGAACAAGGGAGACATTCAAAATTATGCGAATTATCGAGGTATCAAGTTAATGAGTCATACTATGAAATTATGGGAAAGAATTATCGAACGTAGGTTAAGACAAGTATCAAGTACAACAGAGAACCAATTTGGATTCATACCAGGCAGATCTACTATTGAAGCGATTCATCTTTTGAGACGTCTTATGAAAAATTTTAGAGCAAAAAAGAAAGACCTTCACATGATATTTATTGATCTAGAAAAAGCTTATGATAGGGTACTGAGGGAGGTTCTTTGGAGAACTTTGGAAAAAAAAGGTATCCCATTGACATATATTAACCTTATAAGAGACATGTACGATGGTGCAAAAACATGTGTGAGGACTCATGAAGGAACGACACACTTCTTTGAAGTTAATATTGGGTTACATCAAGGATCAACTTTAAGTCCATACTTATTTATAATGGTAATGGATGAGTTAACAAAACATATTCAAGATGAAGTACCTTGGTGTATGTTATTTGCAGATGACATTGTATTAGTGGAGGAGTCTAAGGAAAAAGTTAATAGAAAATTGGAACTATGGAGAGAAACATTAGAAAGCAAAGGCCTCCGACGTAGTAGAACAAAGACAGAATATATGGAATGTAAGTTTGATCATTTGGTTACTTCAAACGACAGAAATTAAAATTGGCACACTTTGCATTCCCCAAAGGGAAAGTTTTAAATACCTAGGGTCAATTTTTCAGAGTGATGGAAGAATTGATGGAGATGTTACACATAGAATAAATGCTGGTTGGTTAAAATGGAGAGGAGCATCAGGTATTCTTTGTGATAAGAAGATACCAATAAAATTAAAAGGTAAATATTATAGAGCAGCAATTAGGCCTGCCATGTTTTATGGTTCTGAGTGTTGGGCAGTTAATCATCAACATGTACAAAAGATGTCTGTGACAGAAATGAAGATGTTGAGATGGATGAGTGGTCATACAAGAAAAGACCGTATACATAATGAGGTTATTAGAAACAAATTAGGAGTGGCACCAATAGAGGATAAAATGAGAGAACATCGTTTAAGATGGTTTGGACATATAGAAAGAAGATCAAAAGAAGAACCTGTAAGAAGGTTAGAAAAACTAAATTTGGAAAGTATTAAAAGAGGTAGAGGACGACCACAAAAGTGTTGGAAAGAAACAATAAAGAATGATCTAGCTTATTGGGAGTTATCTCCTAACATGGCTCTGTGGAAACAAAGAATCCATGTAGCCGACCCCGTCTAGTATGGGAAAAGGCTTAGTTGTTGTTGTTGTTGTAAGAGTCATAATATTGAACCTTAAATTGTTATACTGAGAAAGCATCACAATATGAAACTTATCGCTCTAACTGGAGGATATTCATTGAATGACCAAGGTTACTAATTAAGACGACTGACTGTAGACACTGTACAACTGAAAGAACCAGCGCCAGCAACCCCAAATGGACAAGCAACAAATTTTACAATTATCATAGATAATACACAATAGTGAAAGGCTAATGTCAAAAATTACCACCTTAAGATGCTATTGGCAAGTATTTATATAAATAGAACATGAGCTCAAAATGCCCATACAATTAAACCTAGAAACATTATGTTGAGAGGAAAAGCTACTTCAACAAGCTTACTGTAATTGTATGATGTTAGTGACGAAAAATGTATATAAATAGCACATGATCTCCAAATGCTCTTCAAATTAAACCTACAAAAAAAAATCAGAGGAAATCTACTTAAAATAACTGACCATAATGCCGCCCAAAAGCTAGAGTTACTGTTCCTTCCTCTATGAGAACACGTCCTCCAACAGAAATGCTGAAGTTCTCCATGTGAATATCTTTAGCACCTCCACCATCTTCAGCATTCCCATGGTTTACAGAAACAACTGGCATCCCTGCTTTAACTGCTTCCATCTCGGCCAAATGCATTTGGTACTGTGCCTGAAAGGTGAGGTGAGTTTGTGTATGAGTAATATATTGAATAATACTCAACTCTCAAGCCACAATTCCCATAAAAGTGCTCAACCTGCTACGATGACGAACATGTTCTACTATCTTTCGTAATGAATGGTTGAAACATAGCACCTGCTGCTCTGATTAGAGTATTGCAAAGTCTATAAAATTGGCCCTTCGAATGTGCATTTTTTTCTAGAAAATTCTGGTCATTCTTGTTATTTCTAAAACCGATGTGATGTTAATTATAAGGATACAATCTTGTAGCTTCGTTTCTTTTTTCCATAATCAGGTTAGTTATGTTCATATGACATTAGAAACTCATAGCTCATCTCTGAGAACAGTTTGGGATTAACTGTGATTGTTCCCTTCTGTTGTTCTCTCAAAATGCAAAATTCAGGTTGTTAGCCGGCTGCAACAAACTTATAATGGTCTACCAGCAAATTCTACTTTCTAGTTGAAGAATGCTACATGAAACTCCTAAATAAATAGTCAGTGGGAGAAATTGTATTCTGCAATCCTGTAGAACCAACACAACCATGACCACTCTGCACTATGCAATTAGTTGAAGTGTATCTAAGATAACCAAGCAAATTCATCACCATGGCAAGAAGTCATGGGTTGCCCATATGGAGCTAAACCTTCCTGTCTTAGTGAATAATGAGTGAAGTAAAGAAATAATAGAACAAATACAAAGCAACTGAAGCTGGAAACAACTTCTAACAAACAACAAAAGGAAGTGTTTTATCCCCATGATACTTACTTCTCTTTGCCGTTCTTCTTTCCTCTTCCTCCTTTCAAGCTTTAACCGATCCCTTTCAGATAGCAGGGGACCATCCAGCACCTCGACTTGCTTTTTTGGAACTGTATCTGTGTCCATTCCATCATACATCCGCAGTGGTGTTGCAAGACTCCTTACAACTTCTTTTTTCTTAACTAACCCATGCTTTCCAAATTTATCTGAGAGTTTGCTACATACCTGCATGTCACCTAACAAATTTAGTGCTAAACTGTTTTAATTGAAAAAAAACTCAGCTGTTAAGCATAATGTTTATCATAACCACAAATATGAATAGTAACGCACAAGAAAAGCAGGAAGAATCGTGAAAGACATAACCAGACCAACATCAATCATACTTCATGGAACAGTCTTACTTGTTAGTCACATAGAGAATGGAATATTAGAAATTCATTCATTTATTTTAGGATAGCAGCAGGGCTTAAATTAAATAACCTGTGTTTCTTCTAATCTAATTTGTGTGTCCTCATCACTGCAGTATTTTTTAATAGTTCAGCTATGCATCTACATGGCTTTTACTTGTCCCACCATCTTGCTTCCAAGAAAAATAGCATTAGCATCCAAGTCTGCCTGTTTCACATGAGGCATTCATGTCCTGTATAGAGAGATTTGCAGCTGCTTTACAGCATTACATACAATGCATGTTTTGGAAAATCATCTACGGTGAGTACAACTAAGCAGATCCCATGCCAGCATCAATCAGCTCCAAAAGATTCTAGGTAGACCAATTGAACTTCTACTCCAAATATACCACAGTCTTTGTTCACTGAATGATATAATACACTGAGACCTAGGTCAGTATGTGCCATGCATAGGTGAGGATGTTGTTTGTATTCGGTCTTGGTGAGCTAATGGGACTGAAAACTGAAAAGAATGTTAACATGAATAATGCCTGTTATCCGCTCTTTTTTGGAAACTCTTCTTCTTATAGTTGAATGCATTAATATCTTCAAAAAATATTTTGAGTTCAGGTACTCCAGATCAATGTTCCTATAACCATGTCATATCATATGATATGATTTTATCGTGTATCAGTTCAAATACCTGAATCACAGTGTACCATTTATCAGGCCGTAATCACACATATGATAAGGTGCCATATTGCTCCAGCATTGTACGATAAACAATGTTTATGTTTTGGGGGCCGTGTTTTCAACTTCCCAGGAGTAAGGTTGTTTTAAACCCCCTAAACCCACCTTTGTCTGCCTAATCAATGACTGAAAATCCCAATTCATGTCCAATTGAGAACTACTACAACAAGAAAGTTTGGAAACAACACAAAGAAAAAAGGGTGATAAGATGCAATTTCTGTGGAAATATCATGCATAGTGAAATTAGCCGTGTAAGACATCATCAAGCTAGAACTGAAATGATGTGAGACCTTCTATAATGTGCCTCCACAAGTTAAGATGCAAATACAAAAAGAAATAGAAGACATGCATGAAAGAAGAGAAGAACATGGAGCGCTAGGAGAAAGAGGAATTCAAGGAGCACAAGGAGAAAAATAAAGAAAATAGCTAGTTTTTTCTAATGTTTTATTTATTTTTGTGTTTGAAACTTTGAGAATCTATGGCTCTCAATTTGTAGTAGTTTAAAACTTTAATGTAGTTTTTTCAACTTTTTCTTGTTAAGATGATGTTATCTTTTGTGCATAAGTAAGATGTTTGACATTCTGAGTATTGCAAAATTTTTTGACATTCTTATTTTTTAATGGTTTTTTAAGAAAATTTAAAGATGCACGCATCTTGTACCTCATCATCCATACTGTACAGTATATGCATATTGGTGCCCTGTGAGATACAGGCACCAATAGGCTAATGTGCTCCAGAAATAGAGTACTGCAGTTTCAACTCTGTGACAGACCTAAGAGTTTTAGGCTCAAAACAATGACCAATGGAACTCTTTAGTGTGGGGCAAACTATGTGTCACAGACTGCACATCCGTCCATGACCTATTTTTTTTATTCTCCATGGTGGATCTGACACGGCCTGGGCTCAATGTAGCTATTGGTTTCACTTCATCATATAACATTTCAAACCAAAAAACCCAGGTCAGTGTTCTTCTTGATGACACTCTAAACATGGGATCCCACAATTTTACTTACGCAACAAAAAACTTACATTGGGGCACTTGTTCGTAACACTACAAAGTGAACATGAAGTAAAATAAACTTCAGTTATTAAATTATACTATTCACCAAAGAACCTAGATAGATACCTGCTACAAGTTGCTTGTATTCGTATTCTATGAACCCAACATCATGATGAAAGGAAAAAGGCTGTTGAGAAGAATAACATCTGTTTGCCCAGTTTTCGGAAATTTTGGTTGAATTGATTCATATTTTCAAGAAAATATATCAGAGTTCAGATAGAACGCAATGACAACTGATGGGTGACTCTCTACGGAGGAACCGTTTGTTTTGCAATTTTGGCCTCTGTGGTGGGCTTTGATTTTTAGATTCACTAGTCCATCAAACTCCAGAAACCGACATATCACGATACAAGAGTACGAGTAGAACCATACTTCCCCTGCACTAAGCTTTCAGCATTCAAATTCAAGAATAATGCATGTGGCCATCTAACTCCAAAAACCATAGTTTCTCCAAAGAAGATCTCAAGGAAGTAATCCAATCGGCGAATGATCAAAATAACGGACATGTAAATACATACTAAATTAGTCAGCTCACAGAATAACACTAGCTATTACAAAACCTAATCTATTCCATGGAATTCAAAACCAATAAAGAGAAACGAAAAGGAAAAGTCCAAGAAGGAAAACAGTGAACACAAAATATAAGTTTCTCCCTAAGATACAGTAAAAACTTCGGGCGTCCAGCAAGCTAATTAAAACCCAGATTCTTAACACGAATTCATAATGCTAACCAACCCAAATGAACACCAAAAAGAAAGAGGATTCGAGGAAAAGAAAGAATCATCAAACCGAAAAATTTTGGTGCAACGTACCAATCGACCTTCAGACTCGTCAGCGACGCATCCAGAGTCGACTAGCAGCTCGCCGAGGGCGTCGAACGCTTCCTCCCCGTCCTCACCGAAGTCGAAGTCCTCGTCGGCAAGGACAGCGATGATGTAATCGATGATCGGCTTGTCGACATCGACCGCCCTTCGCCCTAACACCTCGTGCACCACCGACCCAACTAGAACCTCGCCCATCCTCCTGCCGGTAATACAACGACGGCCTCTTCGATTATACGATTGCGAATTGAAAGACCGTGCGAACTCTCTCTCTCTCTCTCTCTCTCTCTCTCTCTCTCTCTCAGCTCGATGCAGTGAGCGGCGAGGTAGGGGAAGCAAAGAGCCGCGCGTGCCTCCGAGGAGGAGGCGGAGTCGGCAATCAATCGCTCGGACATCTAAATCACCGAAATTCGTAAGTACGACACTAGATACGACAGCAATGACACTTCAGTTGTCATACTATTACACTCTTGGAGCTTGCTCCCAAGTTAGAGATGGCAATATTGACCCGACCTCTTCAACCCACCTCAACGAGGCTGAGAACACCCAAACTCGAAATTGATCGAGTCGGATATGAGAATAGATGTCCTGTTCTGTGTCAACTCGACACGGGTCGGATATGAGGATAAGATATACTGATCCATGCCCAACCTGATACTTGTCTTGACTCATACCGGACGAATAAAAAAATAACCCATTTTTGTCTCATATTCATTGAAGAAAAGAGAACCCAAACCCTTACCCTTTCCGTTAAGATTTGAGTCGGGTTAGGTATAGGCATACCCATCTCCAATCTGACCCATTCCCTTCCCTACTTCCAAGTCAAGCCGGCCAAAGAGCAAAGCCAAGACCTCTCTAGGACAGAGTAGAACGAACAAGACTTGGATCCGTTGATGGTGAGACGAAGTTCACTTCAGGTGAGATGCTTCATATAACTTTTCAAAAGGTTAAACAAAATGGTGCTATGGTTGATCACAGAATGAAACTTAACTAGTGCTTTGCTCGTTTGTTTCAGTTACTATCGATAACAAACAATAGGCTCCTTGGCTCTCAACTGCAAATGAGTAGGACTTCTTTGTGGGGAGTTGCTCGTTTTGGCTGCATATTTTGAGATTATTTTGAGGGACTCATCCTATTCGTTGTAAGAATGTTGTCACATGCACATGACCATCTGGATGGTGTGCAGGAGAAATACACAATTTTCTCATCTCAAGAATAGTGGTCACTAATTATACGTATCTAAGAGCCGATTGTTGACTTAATAAGGGTCATAATGGGATGTGCCTATTCGTGAAACAAGAAAAAGACAATTCAAATGGCTGAACAAGTTGAACTGTGGCCAGCTGAACTGAAAGGCACGCGTCTTCAAGAGTTCATTCAAGGTGTGCCGCATCAACATGGTGAATTTAAGTTTTTCAGCATTCACAAGTAAAAAGCTGCTGTTTTGGAAGATTAAAGTTTCTTGATATTTTCGAGTAAGAGGTCGTGCTACATTCTATATTACCAGATACTAAGTGATTTTTTCATAAAAAGCCTATTTCTTTCCCAAGGATGTTCCTGAAGTGGAGACGAGGTCAAAGTCCACGCCTCCATCTCTGTTTCAGAACCCTGTCCTCGTTTTCATCATTGCGATGGGACCAAGAAGGCCTCCGACTCAATGGGACAGGAATCAAAGTCCTCGCCTCCGTCCCTGTTTCACAACCCTGTCTCCGTTATCATCCCCGCTATGAGACCAAGAAGGCCTCCGACTCAATGGGACAGGAATCAAAGTCCTCGCCTCCGTCCCTGTTTCACAACCCTGTCTCCGTTATCATCCCCGCTATGAGACCAGGAAGAACCCGTCCCTCATGGGTCCTCACAGAGACTCGTCAGAAGAAAGAGGAACATTCAAACACATGTTAGAACTCACATTTATATATAAATGAAAGCCTAATTTATATAAAATACACTTAAATTCAGACATATTATTATGGATGAAATATAGGAAACAACGATGAGTTCATGAATTCAAAAAAAATATGACACTTTCTTTTATTTATTATCCCTCATAGTTAGTTTTATTTTCAGATGGGTTCAACTTTGTAGAATCAAGAGGAGAGGTTAGGGCCAGGTTCGTAGGATAGGGACCTACTATCCCATCTCCACCCCTATTCCCATCACATGTTTTCTTTCTTTCCCATCCACGTCTTTCACTTCCACTCCCCAAATCCACCATGTTCAAAATGGGTTCTTGTGGGGGAGTGAGGAATCTCCTTCCCATAAACATCCCTACTTGAGACTCCATTACATCTATATCCTAGTTCTTTTCTTCTCATATGACACAAGAAAATAATTTGATAAGCTTTATAATTGATCTTGATTTGGAGGTACATAATAATTATCTTATATTGTCTTTGTGTCTACTTTTGTATACTTTTGCTTCCTTAGCAACTACTTATTAGAAGTAAGAACACAGAAATTTCATTGTTGATCTTTTAGTTGGATGTAATAGTGTAATTAAGTGTTGTTGGGTCTAATTAAGTCTATATAAAGTTCTTAAAAACTTAATCAATAAATGTTTAATAAAGTTAAAAGTCATTTAAAGTCATGTATAAGAGGAGTTTGTGTGTATGAATGCTGTTGGGTATTCTTTAGTCCTAGAATTCTACAATTTTTTTATATATGTGGTAACTTTTGAATTTGAGTTAAGAAAACTTGGATAGAGCATGAATAACCACATACCCATACATCAGGTTGGGTTGGGCTTGAGAATCATCTTCAGTTTCTTTTTATAGAAGTTTTGACTTAACGATCAAATGACCATTTGCACAACCTATTCATTTTTTGTTATAAAATACGAATTAGGGTTTTTTAATTTGTAATTAGTGAAAAACTAGAAGGACTATGCTCTTCTCTCTATTATGTTTCTTGTTCTCCTTCCTATTAACCATGCTTTTGCTCTCCAATCGATCGGTGACTAAAGTGCGGTCGAAGACAACTTGAGTTGAGGTATGTATTGATGTCGTATTGTGACCCTCTTTCTACCGGGAACTTTCTATGGTTGTATATTTAGGCTCTTTTGTGAGACAGAACAACAACTTTCATTAGATGTGTGAGACCTTTCTTGTGAAGGCAACTCCTTACTTATAATGTTTTGTGGGATTCTCCTAATCAAGATATAGCATGAAAGGTTGGCACACAACTTTCTTTTTATTCAATAAAAATGCTTTTACCTACTTGTGAACTCAAAATAACTCAAGCGAAATTTGCGAACTTAACATTCTTGCTTCCGTACCATGCACGGGCTAGAGTGAAAGCTTGCCTATACTTGGCATGGTTAGGCATCAATCACATTGTCAAACACTTTGTCATGACAACTTTGGTATCAAATCAAAGTTCAATTAAAAGTTAGGAACTTAGAATTGATGGATTAGTATTGGTGTTGAGAGACATCAACATGACAATGGTTTTAGATCCTTTACCAACATTTCAGGGGTAGAACCGACTAAAGAAAGTCAAGAGTAAGAAAGGCACATCTACAGTGGACTTAGATGTTATTTTATAGACATGCTTGTATAAGTTTGAAGAAGAATGTACTTCCTTAAAGTAGTCATTGGTATGGATTGCGGCTGGCAATGACAAGATTAATGTAGAGTTGTTTGACGGTGAGACATCCTTGTGAGATCATATAAATAGTTTTGAAACTGTCCAAGACTCTCTTTTGGTTCATTTGATGGAGGTTGAATAGAAACAAGGTTTTGACAGTACTTTCTCTTAAAGACTTGATATACTTAGACATTTTCATTAATAGTACAACCATGAAAACAATGATAGACATCTAAGCAATGGATATCTTCATCACACCAATGGAGGCAGGCTATTTGGGTGTAAAGCATATGGAACATAAGGGTTTGATGAATGCCGTAAATTTAACACCCATAAAGACTCTGGGTGAGGCAGAGGTAGTGACAATATGAATTAGAAGTTGGGAGGTGTGACCAACTTTTCCATTTTTCCTATGAATGATTATCAGTTGGTTTTAGGGTTGAAGTTTTTGCGGGAGAATGATGTAGATATACAATCAAAATGGGACTTCATGGCGATTCTCAAAGGAGATTCGCCATGTGTGGCAAAGATTAAAACATTTGCAATAGCATTGGAGGAAGGGCTGACTCGTGTACTTTCTATAGTTCAACTCAAGACGAGTTTAAAGAAAGGTAAGGAGATGTTCCTTGTAGCTATATTGATTGAAGATGAGCAAGGAGTTCGATGATGTTATGTTAAACAAGCTCTTGAAGTAACTTTCACCTCGAAGGAAAATTGATTATCAAATTGAGTTATATCTTGAAGCGAAACTGCCAACCATGGCACCATACTCTATGACATCAGTGAAACTAAAAGAACTAAAACAACAACTAGATGAGATGTTGGCTACTGGTATCATAAGCCCTCAAAAGTACTCTTTGGTGCCCGTTCTCTTTGAGATTAAGCATGATGGATCAAAATAGCTTTAGATTACTTGCTTTGAAAAAGATAAGAGTGAATAACAAGTATCTCCTTCCTTTGAATGCGAATTTGTTTGACCAACTTAGACATGTACAAATCTTCTCAAAGTTAGTTTACAATCGGGATACTAATAGGTGCAGATCGTTGAGGGAGACAAGGAGAAGACTATGTGTGTAACTTGTTATAGTGCTTATAAGTTCTTAGCGATACTGTTAATACTAACAAATACTCTGACTACATTTTCAATATTGATAAACAAGATCTTTTATCAATTCCTTAATCAATTTGTCATCATCTACCTAGATGACATAGTAGTGTATAGTACTTTCATGGATCAACACCTTCACCACCTTTGGACAGTCTTTAAACTACTACAGGAGAACAATCTCTATTTCAAACAAAAGAAGTGTTTATTTGGACAAAATGAGATTGACTTTCTAGGCTACATAATTGATAACGAAAAAATACTGATGGATGGAAGCAAGATTCAAGCTATTGACGAGTGGTAACCTCAAACTAACCTAACGACTTATGTTCTTTTCTCAGTTTCACTAACTACTAGTGATAGTTCATCAAAGGATACATTGCTATCACATCCTCCTTGATAGATATGTTAAATAAGGGTCAGGCTTGAGAGTGGAAGGGGACTTGCCAAGAAGCCTTCGATAAGTTCAAAAAGCCTTCGATAGTTCATCAAAAGATGTACTCACCATATGAAAAAAAGATAACAATAGTGATACATTGTCTTAAGCCATGAAGACACTTCCTCTTGGGGAACAACTTTAACGTGTGGATGGATGACATAGCTACAAGTTATTTTCAAACCAAAAAGAAATTGATGGCAAAGTAGGTACCCGGGCGACAATTCTTGACCGAGTTTGACTATACATTGTATTACAAAATGGGTAAGGCAAACTCAGTAGTACACATTGCGTCAACAATCAAAGTTGGCCACTCTCCAAGTTGATGGTGAAACTCAGACGATGCATGCGTAAAGTAATTTGGTGGACCGGATACGTGCTAGCTTGGAGATGGATGAGATGGTGAAACAATTCAAATCGTTAGTCGATGAGAGTAAGACTAGATGATTTTGTGTTGAAGACGGCTTGCTACTGACTAGAGGGGACCAACTCTATATATCAAGGACGAGGACCTTGCAAAAAGACGTCTTGAAGGAGTGTCATGACTCATTGTGGGTGGGGCACCCTAGAGTGAAACAAACATGAGCCTTGTTGGAAGAGGCTTACTACCGGCCTAGTATGGTTGATGATGTTGCAACATACGTGTGGACTTGTCTAATTTGCCAACATGATAAGGTTGATAATTAGAGGCCGGGAAGACTCTTGGAACCGTTACCTATTCCAAGTAGATTCTGGGAGAGTGTATCCATGGATTTCATCTTGAAATTATCTAAGTCCAATGGTTTATTTTGGTGGTGGAGGACAGGTTTTCGAGTATGAGGTGTTTGTGGCAGCCCCGCTAGAGTGCACGACAAAGCACTTCAGCAAGCATGTGATGAAGAATTGAGAACTCCCTTCCAACATCGTTCGTGATCGTAATGACCAATTTACAAGCAACTTCTAGTAGAAGGTCTTTCATGTTGTAGGGACAAAGTTATTATTTTCAACAAGCTGTCACCCGCAAATGGATGGCCAAACAGAGAGATTCAATATCTTAGTAGAATGCTATCTATGTTTGCACAAACCAGAAGGAATGGATAGAATGGATGGACCTTTCATATTTTTCGTATAATTTGCAAGCAAGTGAATCCACCATTAAGAGCCTCTTCGAGTTGGCAACTAAACAACCCTAAACTCCTCACTCACTAGCAGCGAACTACCTAAGAAGAGTGCAGTCAGTGTACTCATTCATGATGGACATACAAGAGAGGCGTGATGTGGCACATATGCTCCTTGTGAATGTAGTCAAGTGGATGAAAAAATGAACTCATCAAATATCATGTTGCCACATTTAGTGTATGGGATTATGTTCTTATGAAACTCTATCCTAAACACTCAATATTTTCATAGACAACACATGAAATATTTTCATAGACAACACATGACGTTGATTTGAAAGTATGAAAATCCTTACAAAATTATTAAATAGATAGAGAATTAAGCACACAAGTTAGAAATATTGACTATGTCTAGACGCACTCTATCTTCCATGTGAGAAACTTGAAGGCTTACCACGCGGATATGGAATATCAGCATCGTAACGATCCAAGAATGGTACTAGCATACCTGAGGATAGTGGGAGCCAAAAAGATAGAGTTGATCCCTGACCATGTACCTGGAACGTTGGTAGCAAGGCGCACGAGGTACCTCATCAAGTGAAAAGGATAAGACACAAACCAAGCTACTTGGAAGAAGGAATACATGCTACAAGAGTTTCTTGAGGCAATCGCAGAGTACAACCAACTGACTTTAATGTTGTATATCTAAGGGGGAATGTGACCCTCTTTCTACCGTGAACTTCTATGGTTAAATATATGAGCCCTCTTGTGGGACAATCCAACAACTTCTGTGAGAGGTCTAAGACCTTCCTTGCAAAGACAACCCTTGTAATGTTTTGTAGGATTCTCCCAATCAAGGTATAGTGTGCAAGGGTGACACACAACAATTTTCCTATTAAATAAAGTGATTCTTTACTTTTCATTGCCTGTGCCTACATGCAAACTCAAAAGAACTCAAGTTAGGCACCAATCATGTTGCTAAACACTTTGGCCTATACCAGGCATGATTAGGCACCAATCATGTTGCTTACCACTTTGGCCGTGACAATATGATCATTTTAACATAAGAGAAAGGCGACGATACTTGTACATGCCTTGATAGCAACATATTGATTTTTCTAAGGTAAGTTCGTGTTGAGATAAGTAATTTACTCATTATGTTTTGTATTTTTTTATCCTGCCTGCATTGTTTACATCTCTGGATATACACTTTTGATTGATATGAATATGTTAATATTCGTTGCATATTATATGTTTAGAAATACACCTTTCCGGTTGTTTCCAACACTTCCAACCTCATTTTGTCATAACCGATTCATCACCTTTGGGAAATGGGTGCTTTACTAATCACCTTCTGTCCTTGTTTGCAACAGGAGGCTGAAGCCTAACACAAAAACATGAACCTATGGCAATCGAACTTACCACCTGCTTCATAACAGTCAGAGAGCCCTAACACATGAGCTCACACTCTGGGTACTGATTGTACTCTTATTGAGGAACAAGTTTGTGCGTCTTCCCTGAGGTTCTCAGGCCTTTAATGAAAGTGAGCTTATCCATGCAAGACGGTGTGGACGTGACTTTCAAGAAACAAGTTGTCTACTGATACCTGCCCCGTCTTTTTCTCAAGTCAGTGCTGCCTTGGCTTCGTTTCCTTCAAAACTCGGTTGTGAGTGCATGAGAACATTAGCCCAATGGCAGGGCGTTCTAGCGCCAGTATTGCTGGTGGGGAGTTCAGCTTTCAGAAGGTGCATGTGTGGGTGCATGTTAGAATTCAACCTCGTCTTATAACCAACAACAACAACAACAACAACAACTAAGCCTTTTCCCATACTAGACGGGGTCAGCTACACGGATTCTTTATTTCCACAGATCCCTATCATGTGCCATGTTAGCAGTTAACTCCCAATAAGCTAGATCATTCTTTATTGTTTCTTTCCAACACTTTTGTGGTCATCCTCTACCTCTTTTAATACTTTCCAAATTTAGTTTTACTAACCTTCTTACAGGTTCTTCTTTTGATCTTCTTTCTATATGTCCAAACCATTTTAAACGATGTTCTCTCATTTTATCCTCTATTGGTGCCACTCCTAATTTGTTTCTAATAACCTCATTATGTATACGGTCTTTTCTTGTATGACCACTCATCCATCTCAACATCTTCATTTCTGTCACAGACATCTTTTGTACATGTTGATGATTAACTACCCAACACTCAGAACCATAAAACATGGCAGGCCTAATTGCTGCTCTATAATATTTACCTTTTAATTTTAATGGTATCTTCTTATCACAAAGAATACCTGATGCTCCTCTCTATTTTAACCAACCAGCATTAATTTTATGTGTAACATCTCCATCAATTCTTCCATCACTCTGAAAAATTGACCCTAGGTATTTAAAACTTTCCTTTTGGGGAATGCAATGTGTGCCAATTTTAATTTCCATGTCCTCTGAAGTAACCAAATGATCAAACTTACATTCCATATATTCTGTCTTTGTTCTACTAAGTCGGAGGCCTTTGCTTTCTAATGTTTCTCTCCATAGTTCCAATTTTCTATTAACTTTTTCCTTAGACTCCACTAATACAATGTCATCTGCAAATAACATACACCAAGGTACTTCATCTTGAATATGTTTTGTTAACTCATCCATCACCATTATAAATAAGTATGGACTTAAAGTTGATCCTTGATGTAACCCAATATTAACTTCAAAGAAGTCTGTTGTTCCTTCATGAGTCCTCACACATGTTTTTGCACCATCATAATGTCTCGTCTTATAACCAAAAAAAAAAAAATACACAGGGTTTTCTCTAAAGTCACCATTGTGTAACCCGTCATGTACGTCCGGTTTTCAAGCCAACATCCGTTAGTCAGACGGTCAGTGCAGAACAATTGCACTAAACAACTCCTGAAGTCTATATTCGAAGAGTGACAATAACCATAAGCGAATCAATGAGGCTGACTCGGTACTAGGCGAACACCAGAACACGGACCATGGTCCTTATAGAGAGGTCACATGGCGCCACATCGAGGTGATTCGAGTTCCTACGTTGAGAACATGGAGACTGACCAAGGAACAGTCACAAATCTTGTTAGTTACTGCCAACTTTCTCAAGAAATGGATTATACTTTTCACTGGTGAGTTTCATATAGTGTTCTTTTTTTACAAAGGGTGGCCAAACCCAGGTATGCATGCCTCAAGAGTCGAACTTGCGGTCTACAACACACAAGTGCAGAACCCTGCCAGGTTCGTAGTGTCTTGAGTGGAAAATTATTGCGTTTAAGCAAATACAAAAAGACCCGTCTCAACCACTTTCCAGCCTCTGCTTTAGGGTTGCGAAATTAAGACCCAACCCCATAATCGGGCTGGCATCCAAATTGAAAATCTGGTCTAAATCTAGGTTTAGGACACACACATATAGAGAGTTTTCAAGTCCACTTCTATTTTTGGGCATAATCACAATAGATATTTTTTTATGTTTTCCAAAACAGTCTTATAACTTTTAAAATAGTACTCGTCCCCCTAACAGCAAAGGAAATAAAGTACGTGTTAGAGGTTGCAAGGAAACGTTTTCAACCAGCTGTTTGTTTTTCCATCTTCGGTTTCTTCTGCAGGAAATTGAATAATACCAACGATTGTTCTTTCCGCTAAAGTTTTTTTGTTACAGGGGGAGGCCGAAACAATGCACCCACCAGGAGTCGAACTCCTGCTGCAGCGAGAGCATTCCAAGATGCGCTGCCGTTGAGCCATCCCTCTGGGGTACTCTTTCCACTAATGTTGATTGCCAGAGTATCCTCAGCTATATCAAAGTCTAGAAGCGCTTAATGTCAAATAGTCGTCAATATCAGATATTGTTTTATTAAGTCGGTTTCGTACCGCTCATCCATAGCACAACACCAATCTCTCTCTCTTGCCCAAGTGTTCCAAGTATGCCGAACTTTATAATTCATTTAGATCAAACAAGTGAATCCAGAGAAACTCATCGAAGTATCTCTCTCTCTCTGCGTGTGCGCGAGTCAATTTCACTCAACCAAGCAAGCTACGAACTGGGACATTGCGCACAAAGGGCGTCGGTTGTAGGTAACGACCGCTGATACTACCTGCCAATCTGCCGTTACTATTTTAACAAAAGAGAAACATATTTCACCTTCAGTCAAGGAGCTTCCCATTTATGTAACTCTCCTTGAGATTCTGCAGTGCTCTTCGCGCTCCCTGCTCATCTTGATTCGAGTATTTCAAGCAAATTAGCCTTTGCACAACTCGATAATCCATCCGAATCGGGTGATAGTGAATGCAGTTAGCTTCCATCCTCAGTGTTTCCTGTCCATTAACCGTCAAAATTTTGAAACAATTTAAGGTTGTCATGGACTCGATACTTTCAAGTACCCATTTTCCAAACTACTCAGGCCAGTTTCTAATCGGAAAAGGAACTAGCACGATTCTGATTCCGGACAAAGTTTCAGGTAGCCTACGGGCATGTTGAAATTCTTTTAGGCTCGACCAAATTGAAAATTCATCTTTCGATCATATGCTTGCCCAAGCTGCATAAATGCAAGCTTATGAAACATTATCAAATAACCATCTGAGATCCTAAACGGGGGAACAGCATGGCAAGAATTGCACCATTCAAATGTTGGGAACCAGTTCCAAAAGAGCTGAATGATCACACCAAGGAGCTGGGTTTATACTGGATTCTGAGTTCCAAATATGGCTGGTCAGAAAACTAGGTTACTAAATTGTCTCTGGACATGGTAAACCGAAGACAGTCCCATGGAACCTGAATGCAATTTCATTGGAACCATGGCTTGGATTCTCGGAACTAGCCGTCAGGAATGTAATTTAACGGAACCGTTATGAAAGAGCTTTCACATATACATTTCTATTTCATCCAATTACGACGGCGAAAGAAGAAAAGGATCACCTAGATGAGAATGGGTATGGAAATTGTTACATCTGGCCAACACCAAATATGAATCCTGAAACCAAATTTTGTCGTTGACAGACTCAATGCCAAAACCCTTTGTGGAACTAGTAGGACATAGTTGTTACGGGTGATCGTTGGTATGCTTCAGGCCAAACCATTAGCTAGTAAAAAAATTGTGTCTAGAAAACGAGCAAGAAAGAAGAGAGATCGGTGTGCAGTAATTCAAGTGAAAGAAAGACCTCGACCTCTGTGTCTAAATTGAATTCTTAACAGATGAATCTCAAAAACACTAAACATCAAATGAGAAAACTTGCACATTACCTTCTTAACCATCTTTTCTGTTATGCTTCTGGCTATCTCAATCACTGAGGTCGGTATGCCAGCTACCCCAGCCAAGAGGAGACCGTAGTGTGGCACCTTTTGAGGCCCATCCATTAGTTGGAACTGGTTTCCAAACAATAATGAATTCACATGGTGGACACAAATAAGGAACCTTCAGCAAACAACATAATCAACAAAAGATTGCAATGATAGGAGATCAGAATGGAACCTTGAAATCTAGCCTATTATTCTTCACGTCAACTTGAAAATGCAAAATCTTGACATTGGGGTAGAGGGTTGCCAGTTCAGTAAGATTCTCCATGTGTGTAGCAAATACAGTGCATCTGATATCAAATCAAAGTTCTACATCAACCATAACTACAAGGAGAAAGTAAGAAGGCCAAGAGCAAAGTTTCATTTTATTAATGAACTTAAAGGAACTTCCATCAATCAAAATCAAATGCGATCATAAATGCCTGATAACATAACGCGTGCAGGAAAACAGAGGTAAAGATGAATTACTTCTGAGATGAAGGTCAAAAACATGAAATGCACCAATGAACCCAAAGGACAATCAAAACGATATTAGATAAAGTCTTAAACAAACTAAACACCTTTAAATAGGTGGAAGCCATTAAACCAACAACAACCAAGCCTTTTTTCCTCATTGGGCAGCGTTGGCTACATGGATTCTTTGATGCCATAGAGCTCGATATTGTGCCACATTAACAGTTAACTCCTGAGGCTAGATCATGTTTAATAGTATAGTATAGTCAAACTTAAGCACTTATAAGTTTTCTGTTATAACCCATGCTCATACAAGTTTGTATATCAAAATATGCCTGAACTTATGTAATTTACTCCATCCAAAACGTTGCCTCAAAGAAGTGGCCTTCTCCACCGCAAGCTATTCTACAAAGTGTGCATGATGGTCAAGAACTTGCATGATGCAAATATAAACTCCTTCATGTGGACAAAGGTTTTCCAGATCAAGTCATAGTGAAAACAGTTATAAAAAGTCCTAGGAGGAAGCCAACAAATGTTGAGAAGTGTGACACCTGGAAGCTTACTTCTGTATTTGTTGTAAAAGTTCACAAGAAACAAATGGTCGTACAACTTCAAGTTGGATAGATCTATTTAACAGCCTGACTGCATTGAATTACAACCTAAGAGTTAAGTGTAAAGAGGAACACAAAGATGTTAGGATGTACCAAAACCTTGACCATAAAACTTATCTTAAGCATCATCTAATTGGATTTTGCATTCTAGTGTGCTGTAAGGTTCATGAATAACTCTTGACTGAGAGATGATTGTCAACCATTGTCAGAACAGTATACAGGAGATGCCTTTTAAAAAGGTACCTCTTATGTAAACCATGACCAAGATCACGATTAGAATAGTCCTGACAATCTCTCTCTCTCTCTCTCTCATGCACACACATGTATATACATAAAAGGTAGTATATAAGCACATTGGACTATTCACTTTATGTAAATATGATTATACTTTAACAAGTCCATGCACTGATGACACATCCTAGCTGATACCAAAGAATGAAAACACGAAGCAAGTATCAATTATACAGAATAAAATGTCAGCTCAAATCAAGAGAAGCCATAGGATAATGTAATTACGCTTGGAGCGACAATAAATGCTCACAGCAGCTCCATGCAATTGCAAATCCATCAGTTGAGGATGTTGCCCTTCCAAGCTCATCAATCACGATAAGACTCCTAAAAATGAAAACAACCAATATTAAAGAAGCAAATACTTCTATTATAGGAAAAAATACGTACTTAATGTTTCAAACCTTGGGGACATATTCTGCATGAGGAAAGCTGACTCCCTCATCTCAGTCATAAACTGTAGCAAGAAAATCAGGCAGTAAAAGGAGTGTATCTAGTGATATACTAAAATAAATCATGAACACAAAATATATTAAGACTTCATGATTGAAGAAAATAAGTTCTTTTATCAAACCACCCCATCCAGAAAAAGAATTCTAACAAATGGACCAGATTGGGGACATCTACAGGGCCACTGCGATAAAGATGGAGTTTGAATCTGTGAATTACGCCTACAGCATACAGAGCTCTGAAATGTTATCCAACATTGCCCCCTAAATGTGCATTTTCAATGTGATCCAAAAATGAATTACCACACAAGTACCTACCTTTGTAAAGCCTTCCCACTCTATTGATATAATAGCAACTAGTTGTTAATGTAATAGGTGGCACGGGCCACTAGGGCCCATGCACTCTGTTGGGTAGGGCGCGGGCCACTAGGGCCCGCAAGGCCATAGCCCATAGCCGTTGGAGCCCCAACGGCTAGTGCTGGCCAAGGCTGGCCAACCAACACTAGTGTCTTATGCTCTCCTCTTTGCTCTTTTGCCTCTCATGTAGATATGTGTAAACTCTATAAATACCTCACTAATTCATGAATAAAAGTATGCTGTCTTGCAAAACTTTTGTTTTTAGTTTGACTTGCTTCCGCTCTCTTATTGAGTTATTTGTATGTGATCCATATTCGGATGTTTTGAGATCTTGGTGCTTTGACAAGTTGTATTGTGGACAATTCAACCTTCGATTATCAACAACAATTTACATGGTATCAAAGCTTCATATTGAATAATTCAAGCACATTGGGAAGCATGCCAAGATTGCAAATTTTGAGAAATTATTTCAAATTTGAGATTAGAAAGTATTAAAAGAGGTAGAGGACGACCACAAAAGTGTTGGAAAGACACAATAAAGAATGATCTAGCTTATTGTGAGTTAACTGCTAACATGGCACACGATAGAGATCTGTGGAAACAAAGAATCCATGTAGCCGACCCCGTCTAGTATGGGAAAAGGCTTAGTTGTTGTTGTTGTATTTCAAATTTGAGATTAGTCTAAATATTTTGATTTTGCATGAAATGGAAAGCAAGAATGAGTCCTTTAGATGCATCTTTTGTCGATTTCATTCAACAAATTTCATTGAAGAAGATTGAAGAAAAATGACATTCAACTCATTCTTGAATTCTGGCATATTCGACACCTTCACTGGGTAGCCGTTTGGTTTTTTATTTCTTGATTTCTGTTACAACCCTAATCACAATGCCATATTTTATACTAATCCTATTCTAACTTAAAAGACACAAATACCCCTAAGTACAAGATATGATTTCCAATGGATCTGATCCGATCCATTGAGTCCAAACACGACATTCACTGAGACATTTGAAATACTACACATACACATTTAAAACATAAATTTAAAACACTACACTAACACTCCCCCTCAAGTTGGGTGAAAGATGAATGTTACACCCAACTTGCTGCACAATCTCTGAAGTAGATCTCTAGTAACTGCTTTAGTCAACATGGCTGCACATGGATGTCCTGATTGCACATGTTCTAACTGAAATTCCTTTGCATGTATACTTTCCCGTATAAAGTGACAATCTATCTCAATATGTTTTGTTCTCTCATGATACACTGGATTTGAGGCTATCTGTATCGCTGCTTTGCTGTCACAAAATATATGTATAGGTTTTCCAACAAATAAGTCCATTTCCATCAATAAATATCTCAGCCATTTTCCTTCACACATACCTGATGCTATTGCTCAGTATTCTGCCGCAGCTGTCGATCTATCTACAAACGACTGTTTCTTACTTTTCCATGAAACTATATTACCTCCAATCAATGTTATATATCCTGTGGTCGACTTTCTATCCTCTGTAGAACCTGCCTAATTAGCATATGTATAAATTTCAATGTTAGTGTGACCATTAGCTTTGTAAGTGATCCCATGTCCCAGAGTTATCTTCAGATATCGTAATATGTGAAACACAGCATCCATGTGATGTTTAGATGGTGATTATATAAATCTGCTTACTATACTCACTGCATAAGCTATGTTTGGGCATGTGATGAAGTATATCAATTTCCCGACCAATTGTTGATATTTGGTCACATCAACTCTTTAAGCTCCATCTTCCATCTGTAACTTGTGATTCACATCCATTGGAGTATACGTAGGTCTACAATTTTCCATCTTGACATCTTGAATTCAGAAAGATATCCTTACCTGAATAGGCTACTTGAATGTCTAAAAAATAATGTAATCTTCCAAGATCCTTAATATCAAATAACCGATGGAGGTCCTTCTTTAATCTTTGAATTTCTTCGATGTCATCACCTGTTACAATAATGTCATCTACATATACTAATAGTAATGTTAATTTGTCCCTCTTTTTAAAGAATAGTATATGATCACTTACACTTTTTCAATATCCCAAATTTATAATACTTCTGTTGAATTTCTCAAACCAAGCTCTTGAAGATTGTTTTAATCCATAGATAGCCTTTCTTAATCTGCATACCTTTTTTTCAGGATTCGAATATCCAAGTGGTAACTCCATATAAACGTTTTCTTTGAGTTCTTCCTGTAGAAAAGCAATTTTCACATCCAGTTGCCATATTACCCAGTTTCTTTGAGCTGTAATACTGATAATAACTCGTATAGATGTAAGTTTCGCTACTGGTGCAAATGTCTCCTCATAATCAATCTCATATGCTTGACTATATCCACGTGCTACTAACCTTGCCTTGTACCTCTTTAATGAACCATCTGCTTTGTATTTATTGTATACACCCACTTGTATGAGACTGCTTTTCTGCCTTCTGGTAAGTCACTGAGTTCTCAAGTTTGATTCTTTTTTAATGCTTGAATTTCATACTTCATAGCTTCAACCCACTGCTTGTCTTTAGACGCTTCAAAGTAGTTTTTCGGAATTTGATGCATCTCAGCATTTAGCATAAAATTATAGTAACTTTCTGATAATCGATTATAGGACATGAATTGAGAAATTGGATACTTACGACAATGATCTTTTTCCTTTTCTGAGTGCTATAGGAACATCTGAGTCATCTAAGTCCTTATTTCTTGTTTCTTCTATACTGTTATTTGAATCAGATACAGGTTCTCCTCCTTGATTCATCATCTTTGTTTGTCTTTTCATAAATATATTTCTCTCCCCCTTTCTGTATATTTGCATTCTGTTGTCTCCTGAGATTTGATCCATTCTTGCAAGAGAGTTTTCTTCCTTCGATTCTTCACTTACACTGATTCTTGGTAAAACAACTGTTTCTTCAAAAGTAGAATCAGACAAATCCTTCGACTTTTTGTAGTATGGAGTAGTTTCAAAGAATGTTACATCCATATAAATATATCTTCTATAAGAATTAGGATCATAACAAATATATCCTTTCTTTTCATAAGAATATCCAATGAAAAAACATTTTATCGCCCTTGGATCAAGCTTATCTCTGAATTATTAATGAACATGCACATAACAAACACATCCAAATATCCTAGGAATGAGATGGAATGGATTATCTTCCGGTTTAATCACCTTGAAAGGAGACTTTCCTGCAAGAGTCATAGTCGGAATTCTATTCATGATATATACTGCTGTAAGAATTACTTCTGGCCAGAAATATTTTGGGACATTGTGTTCAAGAAGTAAAGTTCTAGCAATTTTCAAGATATGTCAATTCTTTCGTTCGGCTACTCCATTCTGTTGTGGGGTGTAAACACAAGATGTCTGATGTATAATACCATGAGATTGAAGATATGATTCCAACTGAGTATTACAATATTCTCCACCATTATCTGATCTGAGTATTTTAACTGTATACCCAAACTGAGTCTTGATAAGGTTATGAACCAGAGAAAAAATCGAAGAGATTTCTGACTTTGACTTCATTAGATAAACAAAGGTAAGTCTGAAAAAATCATCAATAAAAGTAATAAAGTACTTAAAATTTCCATCAGAAGGTATGACACATGGTCCCCAAACATCAGAATGTATCAAATGAAAAGGAACAACTGATCTTGATTCACTACTAGGAAAAGTAGCTCTATGATGTTTTGTTCTTTAACATAATCACATTGAATTACCACATCACTAGGAATTGAAAGGGAAATAAACTCTCTTAATTTTGAAACAGGCAAATGTCCTAATCTACTATGCCAAATTTTTATTTCTTCTTCAGTAGTACTAGCTGCAAATGCTCTTTTCTACCTTAAAATCTGATCTCCAGGTAGTATGTATAGTTCGTTGCATAGTTCACCACGACCAAAGATTCTTCCCGTCCTCAAATCCTGAAAAACACAACCATATGGAGAGAATGTAACTGTACAATTCATATCTCTAACAAATGAACTTATTGAAAGTAGATTTACTGGAAATTTTGGAAAATATATCATTGAGTTAAGTCTGAGATTATCTCTTTGAATTGTTTCCTTTCCTTCCATAGGAATCAAAGAACCATTTGCTACTTTTACATACTGAGGAGTTGAAGTCACTTAATACTGCATGAGATTAGACTTGTTTCCTATCATATGATCGGTAACCCCTGAATCTATTATCCAATTAGAAAAAACTGTAGAATCTTTAAGAGAGTAGTTACCACTAATACTGTAGGAAGCATGATGACTTAATTCTGTCTTTGATGAAGAAGTTGAAGGTTGGTCCCGTAGACGTGTTTCAATTTCTGTAATCCGTTTCTTCAATTATGCCATTTCATCTATAGGATTCATTTCTGCTTTCTTTTCATATATAGTTGTCACATTACTGCCATAATCTTTATATTCTGTGGGTTTCCTGCCATAATCTTTATATTCGGGAGGTTTTCCAATAATTTCCCATCAATACTCCTTTGTGTATATTCTTTTTTCACAATATGTGCACTGTAGTTTGCTCTTATCATCATAATATTGGTTTCTTCCTCTTCCTCTACCTCTAATTGAGTTCTCTTCCTCTCTGATAATTGCTCTATCCTCTACCAACAAATACAGATTTTTCAGCTTGTATTTGTTCACATTTCTCTAAATTCTTCCGATCTTCTTCCCTTAGTAGGAGTGAATATGCTGTTCCTAAGTGATGGAAGTTTTTCCTTGCTTAGAATATTTAACTTGATTGGTTCGTATTTTGATGAAATTCCCCAAAGTAAATCAAACACTTTTTGAATCTCTCCTTCAGTTATTCTCTCTTTTACACAGTGACTGCACTTATTTTCCATAATATGTCTTTCTTCATTCCAGAGTTCTCGCAATTCTCCATAGTATTCACTTATGGATCTACTCCCTTGGCGGCATTTTCTTATTCTTTCAATAATCTCATATTCTTTTGCTATATTTCTCTGTTTGGAGTAAGCTTCTTCCACTGCAGACCAAATTTCAGCTGCTGATTCCATATACATAAAAGTCTTACTGATAGAAGGATTCATGGATTGAATTAGCCATGAACTTACAAGAGCATCATCTTTGGACCATCGTTCATAATCTACACTGCTTCCTTCTAGAGGTGGTAGACTCTGTCTGATAATAGAGGTTTTTCCTCTGGATCGTAATACAAATTCAATAGACTGAGCCCATTCTTTGTAATTTCTTCCATCTAGCCGAATATTTGTAATTTGGAATGGTTCTATCTTTTGATCATTTCCATATGTAGCTGATAATGATTCTTCTTTCAATCTTCCTTTCATGTTGATTCACACTTGTTTGAAACTGAGATTCCTTCTTTCAATGCTTCCACTTGCAGATTACAATTGATTATGTGATACAAGAATCAAAGACTGATATTTCAGTCAACCATGGCTGTCATACCAACAAACAACTATTCGGCTATCAGCAACCTATTTGATTTGTTGCTAACTTGATCAACAACTTGATTACCAACTTGCGGCAGCAACCTGTTTGATGATTTGTTGTTGACTTGATCAACAACTTGATTTCTATTATCAGTGGCAATCAACAGTATCTGATCTGATTTGTGATTCAAGAAAATTCACTACGATCACGTGATCTTTGTGATCTCCAACTTGATTTGTTATAATATAATCAACAACACTTGATCTGATTTGTGATTCAAGAAATTCACAAACTAGTTTGTTCCAGACGTGCACTTTTTTGGATCAATCTTCGAAAAAACTAACAAGTTTACTTACTATTGTATTTCTCCAGGGATAAACGACTTCGACTGGTTGCTAAATCTTCGTAGAAGGCTCTGATACCATGTCGATTTCATTCAACAAATTTCATTGAAGAAGATTGAAGAAAAATAGCATTTAACTCATTCTTGAATTTTGGCAGATTCGACACCTTCACTGGGCAGCCGTCTGGTTTTTTATTTCTTGATTTCTGTTACAGCCCTAATCACAATGCCAGATTTTATACTAATCCTATTCTAACTTAAAAGACACAAATACCCCTAAGTACAGGACACGATTCCCAATGGATCTGATATGATCCATTGAGTCCAAACACGACATTCACTTAGACATTTAAAATGAAATACTACACATGCACATTTAAAACATAACTTTAAAACACTACACTAACATCCTTGACTCAAAATACTATCAAAGTTGGGCAAGGACCATTAAAAAATATTTTTTATTAAAAGATTTTTGGGATTATATTGATGGTACGATAAAAGAACCGATTTTAAACATTGATGATTTGGATGATGATGATATTATTAAAGCACATGAAAAGTATAAGCAAGACCTAAAAATTTGAGAAAAAATGAATGCAAAAATAACTTGGATTATTTGTGAAAATATTGATGAAAAACTTAGAAATAGAATTAGTGTTTTCGAAAATACTTTTGAAACATGGGAATACTTAAAAAAGCTTCACTCTAAAGATGATTTTGTCTTCCAAATTGATTTAATGGAAAGGATGATAATGCTTAAGCAAGGAAACTTAAGCATTAGAGATTATCACAATGAGTTTTCGGAACTATGTATTCAACTTAGAAGTTTTGATAAATTCGAAAAACTTCAAAAATTAGATGAATTTCAAGAGTTTTTGGATAATCAATATTTCTTTTTGTTTATGCGTGGTTTAAGAGACGAATTTGAAAATATTAGATCAAACTTAATACATAAAAAAACCTAGACCAAAAAGAGACTCGTTTTTGGCTAACCTTGTTATGTAGGAAACAATGTTGAAAAATATCAATGTTGCAAAAGAAGTCGCGCTTGCCGCCTCCAAACCGAGAGCTAACATGAAGACGTACAAGCCTCCGTATGCGAAAAACTTCGAAAGAACAAGCAAGAAACCCATGGAACCATGGCCAATCAAGGACACCATATGCCACTATTGCAAAGAAAGTGGGCATATCAAAACCACTTGTCCTCTTCTTCGAAGGAAATTTGGAAATGTGGGAGCCGTGAAAGATAAAGAAGGATGAGTCTTGCCTACCAACATCAAAGCATATATATAAGAAATATTTAAGGAAAAAGCAAGCATCTCCAGAAACGCTCTCTCTACATCTCAAGGTATGTATTGGTTTTTAGATTCAGGTGTTTCTTTTCATATGACTCATTGTGAAAAATCCTTAAAAGATCTTATGATATTGTTGAAAAGCATATATTTACGGTCGATGGTACAAAACTTCAAATTAAAAAAATAAGAAATTTTGAAAAAGAAAATTTTAAAATTCAAAATATAAGCTTTATACCTAAACTCAATTTGAACTTACTTTCGATTGCTCAAATTTGTGATAATAATTGTATAGTCACTTTCTCATTTAAGCATTGTGCGGTGCAGGATCACCTATCAAAGAAGGTGATTGGTCAAGGCCATGGAGAAAGCGAACTATACAAAATGGATTACTTAGTTATGCCAAATTTTGATACTTGTAATGTAGCCCAAGATGCAACGCTTTGGCATAAAAGACTTGGACACTTAGATATACATAAGTTGTGTAATTTCCTTTTGTTGAAAAAAATTAGAGAACAAAAGTTTGAATGTAAAGAGTGTGTGCTTGGAAAAATGTATCATTTTCCTTTGGTGAAATAAATTATGTACCAAACAAAACTTTTGAATTAATACACTGATGTTTGGGATCCTGCCCCTATTGTTTTTAAGGGAGGTGTTGAATACTATTTGATATTTGTAGATGACTTTACTTGGATATATCTTTTGAAGCAAAAGTCAGAAGTGTTTGAAAAATTTATAACCTTTTGTAATATGGTCAAAAATCAATTTTGTTCCACTATTAAGATTTTTAGATCTGATTCAGTTTCAAAAGTTTGTCGAAACTAATGGAATCTTGCATAAAAAATCGTGCACCAAAACCCCTCAACAAAATGGCTTGACTAAGAGAAAACATAGACATATCATAGAAACATGTCGCACTATGTTAATTGTCAGTAATGTTCCTAAGTTTTTATGGGCAAAAGCTACTCTTACTGCAGTATATCTTATTAATAGAATGCCTTCATCCAAACTTGAAAATATTTCTCCCCTTGCAAAACTATATAACCTTCCTCCTTATTATGAAAGATTGAGAGTTTTTGAGTGTAGATGTTTTGCTTATACGGATAAAAATGATAAATTATCCCCTAGGGTCATTGAATGTGTATTTCTTGGTTATGGCATAGACAAAAAAAGTTATAGATGCTTTGATCCTGTCAATGATAAATTGTATGTTTCTAAAGATGTAAAATTCTTTGAGAATGATCCTTACTATAAGTCTGAATCTTTAGAAAGTTCTGAATCATCTATATCTCAAGACTTCTTTGATAGACGATGATTGTGACCCTGAAAATCATCAAGATAGTCCTCTACGGAGTGATAGTGTCCAAAATGAAACTGTTGATCACCAACCCATCATTGAACCCTTCCCATTACATTATATACGACGTCATAGAGAATCTGATGACACATGTCTAGAACCCAGAGTTTCAAAACCTCCCCAACGGTTTGTTTCTTATGAATCTTTTAAACCCCAACGCAAAAATTTGATTGCAACTCTTTATAAGTCAAAGAACCCAAGTTTTACCATCAAGCTAAAGGTATTCTAGAATGGGAAGACGATACGAGGGATGAATTTAGAGCCTTAGATAAAGTCCAGACATGGACAATTGTACCCATGCCTAAAGATAAGAAAGTTATTGAATGTCGATGGGTCTACAAAATTAAAACTCACAGCAATGGTCATATTGAGAGATATAAGGCCAGACTGGTTGCAAAGGGTTATGCTCAAGAGTATGGAATTGATTATGATGAAACATTTGCTCCGGTTGCTAGGATGACCACAATTAGAATTCTCATAACCCTAAGTGCCATTAAAAATTGGGACATATACCAACTTGATGTTAAAAATACTTTTTTGAATGGTTACTTGACTGAAGAAGTTTATATGACATCTCCTCCCGGGTTTAGTGTTCCCTAGGATCATGTTCTTAAATTGCAAAAAGCTTTGTATAGCCTGAAACAAGCCCCCAAGGCTTGGTTTGATCGATTTGAAAAATTCATCATTTACATAATTTTATATCCTGTTATACTCACACTGCTTTGTTTGTATGAAAGATAGAAACATGTATTATTATTTTATTGGACACTCCCGAAGTTCTTGGTACCAAGTTAAGATCCACTGATGGAGAAAAATTAGCTGACCCTATCCCGTACAGACAACTCATAGGTGCCCTTACCTACCTCACTATTACTCGACCTGATATCTCTCATGCAGTTCATATAACTAGTTAATTTCAGCAAGCACCAATATCTGTTCATATGAGTGATGTTTTGCGTATTATTCGATATATTAAAAATTCTTCTAACAAGGGGGTTCTCTTAACTTCTTCTTCGTCTTTTGATCTATCTGTGTATATGGATGTTGACTGGGGTGGAGATGTCAACGATAGACACTCTACGACTGGCTTTTGTGTTTTTTAGGTGAATCACTTATATCCTGAAAGTGTAAAAAGTAACAGAAAGTGTCACTCTCCTCCATCGAAGCAGAATATCGAGCCATGGCTACTGCAGCTACAGAGATCTCTTGGATTACAACTATTCTAGGTGATTTGGGAGTTACTTCCCAACATCCTGCCACTATGTATTATGATAATAAAAGCGCCGTGTACATTGCCTCCAACAACACCTTCTATGAACGGACGAAGCACGTTGAGATGGATTACCATTTTGTTCGTGAAGAATGTTTGAACAAGAAGATAACATTGTGTTATGTCACATCTAAGATGCAACTAGCGGATTTCTTCACCAAGTCTCTCTCTGCCACTCGCTTTCATTTTTTGTTGGACAAAGTCAGTTTAAGGGAGGGTGTTAATGTAATAGGTGGCACGGGCCATTAGGGCCCGTGCACTCTGTTGGGCAGGGCACGGGCCACTAGAGCCCACAAGGCCATAGCCCATAGCCATTGGAGCCCCAACGGCTAGTGCTGGCCAAGGCTGGCCGGCCAGCACTAGTGTCTTATCTTCTCCTCTTTGTTCTTTTGCCTCCCATGTAGATATGTGTAAAGTCTATAAATACCTCACTAATTCATGAATAAAAGTACGTTGTCTTGCACAACTTTTGTTTGTATTGACTTGCTTCTGCACTCTTGTTGAGTTATTTGTGTGCGGATGTTTTGAGATCTTGGCACTTTGACAAGTTGTATCGTGGACGATTCAACCTTCGATTATCAACAACAATTTACACTAGTATGATACTATCTGGTGCTATGGTTATGATTGTTTATGATCCATTAGATTGATCATCATTATTCACATCTTCATTATGCCGACTTTCCAAAAGAACCCCAACGATACTGATGAGGTAATATGTAGCATTTACAAGATGCTCACAGATCACATTATTAAAGGTCCAGAGTTTGGGGGCATATTTACATTATCCTAGTAATGCCACTGCAAATTGCTGCTAAGAGAAATAAAAGAATCAAACCTTTACTTCCCTAAAGGGAAACAAAATTTTTAATAATGGAAGATAATGTGGTAGGAGAATAGAGATAATTGGCAGGTATCTTCTTTATAGGATCAAGAGCAGCCTTCAGAAATCATCAAATATACCGTGCTAGAATTGCATTCAATGTTGTCGCCAACCCCTATTCGTGTAAATATCCGATCAACCACACGCATGGATGCAAAGTTTGCAGGAACATAACAGCCAACATGAGCAAGGATGACAATAAGGCATACTTGCTGAAGATACGTGCTTTTTCCGCTCCTACATGAGAAACATATATTCAGTAAATTGGCCAAGTGTCACATATAAATTTTGCACCTTCTACACATTAAAAGATGTGGGAGATGAATGTTTGCAATATGTTCAAGCACTTCAATGAGTCGGACAATAATATCTGCTCATCCAACTTTCATGATGGGCATTCTTTCACCTTCCAAACAAACCCTAGACTTATTCTCAAACGTACATATTTGGGCCAACAACAATCACCAAGTTTGATGCCTCGGATAGGAAGATATTGTTTGGCTGCAGAAACATCAATGATGGTATCAAACACATATAGAATGTGTACCAAAAAAACTGATGAAAAACTAAATCTAGGAAAAGAAACATGAAACTTACAATGCATTCAGTGTGCATGCTTTCCATGATAGGATGCCTTCCACTGTCAATTGCCAATGGACCATTATCTTCATTAACAATATTAAATAAAGATACTTGTCTGCTCAGTATTTTTCTTGTCATATTTTCATTCCACAGTAAATATCTTGAAAGCAATACCAGTAAATTCTGGCCGTACATAACGATCAACAGGCTTAGTGGAGATCATGTGTGCAAATGAATTCACAATCATGTCCAAGAGACACAAGCTCTCTGCCAAAACTGTAAGTGATGAGACGTCTTCACGTATGGCATCAACGAGTCCTGGACAACAATTCCAACATGTAAACATGAATAACATAGCGGAATAAAAAACATTGTTAGGCCCCAACTTCTAAGTTTACCATCAAGGCATACTTCTGTTCTGGTATGACATTCGGCTGCTGCAGACTTGTTTCTAACATTCAGCTGCGTTGCAATCAGAATTAGCTAATTGGGTAATATAAAATATGATACTGAAAAATTATCATACAACATAAAAGAAGCACATAGTCCAAAGAAATTCTGGAAAAAACTATAGATGGATATGTCAAGGCTATAAGGTGACTATCTAAAACAATAAATTTCACAAGAAAATCCTGTTTTACAGTTGAGAGCAGTAAACTTTCACAAATGCACTTTGGGTGCCAGAGGACCAGTCTAATACTCACAGATGCAAGCTCAAGAGTTGAAAAATGGATGCTTTTCCCATGCTTCACGACCTGTTGTATGTGTATCAATCTCATAAATGTCCATGCAGAAAATAATCAATGCAAAAGGAAATATTGCAAAGGAGTGGCTAAGACCTGAATAAATTGGCCTGGTAGCTTCCCCTTTATGCTTTTCTGTGGGATAGTGAAATAAAATCCTTGCCTGTTGTTAAATGGAATTTTCAAGCCTGGCATTTGGTAGCATTCTCTGTACTCGTTTGCAAGATTATGGATAGCTGCCAACCATTTGGAAACGAGATAATGAAGTGATAACAGTCTAAGTTGAGATGGAACTAAATAAAAACTTGGTACCTTCACTAGTGTCACAAAAGGATCTTCGTGCAACATCTAAATATCCATCAATTCCAGGTTTGACTGCAAAACATTGTTGAGTTCGTGCAATGAAAGGAACTCTTGAGTGAAGTATGTCTTCATCAATGACATCTCGAATCCTGAGAAGATAGATATCTATCACAGTCGTCAATCCACATCTCGTGATATCTCCATGAAAGGTTTTCACTTTTCCACCTCAATTGATAAAAAGCCTCAGGACTTGTTCTTTTTCAATAAAAATAGTATATAACAGTAGTAATAGTCGTAATAATGGTATTATTAACAATAGTTACCATAGTACTATAGTAACAATCAAACACTAAGATTTAGACGAAACAATGTCTTAGAGAATACAGAATAGTATGTTTCTGATATGTTATGATATGTTCTGCATTTTCACTAAAAAACAACTAGATGCAAATGATTCTCCAGATACCATGACAGGACAATAGTGCACTTAGATAAGCCTAAAGGTATCTAACGCTCCAAGTAAAGCACCAGTTCATCCTTTGTCCACTCCCATTAGCAATGGAACCACGTTTAATCATGACATTTCATGCTTCATAGATATTTGATGTGTTTTGGTTATCTCATACCATTGGCTGTGAATCAAGAAAATGAACATCGTCTTACCACTTAGAGATGCTTGCTCGGAAGTTTTCATCAGTTATAAGCTTAAGAATAAAGTAATAAGCAAATAGTAATGGAACTAGACTATTTTGATATAATAGATATGTCCTTTGAACTTTAATATATCTCTCCATCATATACTTTAGGTCATTTCTGCTATCCACACTGATCCAATTCCTATTTCCCTTGAAAGGTCCATCAAAACATGGATCGATTTCTGAAAAATATCAAACTCCATGAGATTGGCTTTCCATGGAATGAAAATGGTCTGATCCATTGGTGTTGCCAACATATGTTTGGAAATGATACCTAGTCAACAAAATATTGTAATGTCAAAATGCAGCGTTTGGGATATATTCGTCAAACTAATGTAGCAACAGCCTGAAGCACAAACAAAAATGTGATTTAGGGAAAGTGCAGTAGACTCCTCCAAGCAGCAAAGGTGTTGGGGAAACCACGGTAAATCTCCAATCAAAAGTATTTTGAATGAGTCCACACATGAGTTCAGCTTAAAAACACATACTATTTACAGGTATAAATCACAACAGTAAAAGGATAGCCACTTTTTATCTTCTGTACTAATTAGAAATGTATTTCAGAAAGTACCGTATCATATATGAGGTAAATAACAAATAATGCCCTTTGAAGGGTCAAAAGAGACATGGCTTGTACAAAATCTGCAATCACAGTCCAGCTTTACCTTTTCATTATGCATTCATATTTTTCATTTTCACCAAGGGTCTTGCAGACATTAGAAAGAATGAAGCTTTTCGCACTCTTCAAAACCTGCAACAGTAGTTAAATAAAACACATAAGTTGTAGAACAGAAGGGCATCATGAAAGTAGATGTGGATGGGAACCTTTAACAGTAGAGGCAATGCCAATAAAGCTGTTTTAAGAAGAATGATGCTTGCTATAATCATTTGACTCTTTCTAGCATCTGGTGCCCCCAATATCTGATTGGTAACTTTCTTTTGCTTGAAGCAGAAGTGGCAAAGCACACGATCTATTTGGAAGAATCAAATTAATGAAAGTGTCTATATGATACAAAGCAGCTCCTTCTTGTAAAAATACAACATAAAAGATGTATAGCATAAAATACCAGTTTCCTTTGGGAATTTCCGCAATGCCTCAGACAAACCAAAGAACAATTCCTCATTACTCAGTAATTCATCCTGAAGTGGATGTTTATGGATCTTTCTTAGAAAAATAAACAAGAGAAATCACAAACCTTATCCACATAAGTACATAAAATGTCATCAGGTAGATAGAGAACTATAAATGAACGATTTAAGCTTAAAATAATTTCTGAATTCATTAAGCATGACATGCAACAATTTTCTAATCAATTCTGGACACTAACACAAAGAATCCAAGATCTTTTAAGTTGAGTGCAGGTATATGATAATAGTATAGAAGAACCAAATAACACAACTATCTAAAGATCATTGAAGGCTAGTAGACAGACAAATATACCCCTACCGACCATCATAAAGTTTCTTCGTGCACTTACCTATGACCATCTTTGCACAGACTTGCATGCATGCAGGCATGAATACTTGTTCATACACACAAAACAAGGTGCACGCACACACACACAGTAGCCATTACTGACACTTCAAAGAAACATTCCTCATGTTGAGCGAAAAGATGAAAGTCACTTACCATCAATCACCGTAATGCTATAATGTAGCATATTATACTACATTGAGTATAACATGTGAAAATTAGCTAATATAGTCATGAACATGAATTCTTGTTATTGGTGGAGGATAATCTTTATGTGACTTACTGGTGTTAGCCTTTCCACGTCCTCAAAACAAACTTTGGATGACCATGGTTCAGTTAAAGGTATAGCACAATCTAATTTGAAATGCATAGAGAACTGCTGGAAAAAAGAAAAAAACAAGTCACTTGATTATTAAAGTCACCGAGTGTAGAGGGTCATGTCCTGTTTGGGATTGTGAGGTAAAAGTGCGGGGAATGGAGATGGAAAGAAAGTTCTGGTCCATTGAATGAAAGAAGGGCCTTTCGAACACTTTCATTTTTCGGCCAAAAGGATTCCTTCCAAAGTCCTACAGTTGCTACTTTTGCCGATGTGCCTTATAACTTTCTTGGTGGTACTTGTTGACATTTGTGCCCGGCACTAGATAAGGGCTAGCGGATTCAACTGATTTTCTCTCTTGCCTTCATAAATCGTGTTAACAGGCGAGCTAGGAAGGAGGAGCGATGGGATGAGAATCGTAATTTCCCCTCATCTTGCACTTTCCTAGTAAAATCAAGCATATCAAGTAGTGAAGGAGGTGGAATGACGGAAACCACCAAGCCCTCCTTCCCTTCTCCCTCCCAACACGCACACACAGTGCATATCGTGCATACCATCTGGTATAATTATCTAAGAAGACTGTAACAGGATGCCTGGATTACTAAATACGCTTGACGCAAATCAAGTAGTGGTCATTTACCAAGAGGGAAAAAGAAACCTTCTTTTTAGAAGAAAAAGTATGCTAGTCGGTCCAAAGCTGCAGCAACCATACTTGAAACAAGAACTTAGGAACAAGAAGGCAGGCGGAAGGAAATAAAACATACACTAGCACAGTTTTACCTTTCACATTTTTATGGTTACAATGGGAGGCTGAAGCCTAAGACACGCACACACGCATGCACCCTCCCCGGAGTTAAACTCACCACGTGCCGATGGGCATCAGAGAGCCCTAATGGAAAGCTAACGCTATAGGTGTGCGTCATCTTTCACATTTTTATTTGAGGATATATGTCGGAAACAAACACAAGATATTTACCATGGAAAAAGACACTGCAAGAAATATGAAAAGGGCATCAGAGAAAAGTTGCAGAAGTGCATCTATACCATAGAATGTTTATATTGACCTTCAGTACTAACGTTCATTTGTGAGAATTGATGTCTACCATCCCCGACTTATGTTACCATGTCGCCTCTCCTACCATAGTAGCTGAGGGTACGCTTGGTGCAGGTACACATAGAGAACAAACTTTTGAACCAAACAAAGTTCTATGTTTATCCCTTTAAATGCTGCCAAAATGGTCCTCTTCCTACCTTGGAAAGAGAACGTGAAAATTGATGACTTCACTCAAATGTATTTCTTTTTTAAGCAATAGGCAAAATGGCTCATCTATATCCTACGGTATCTGAGACCGCAAGACAACAACAAAACCATCCAGCTAGCCCGTCATTGAGTCTCCTAGAAACTCCTTTCACTTCCACATTCTTATGCTTTTTTTCAACCATTCACTACCTTTTCTTACAGTGCCTTTGCAGGTAAGCAAGCTATAAATAGATATCTGAAAAGGACTCTGTGTGTGATCTTCTCCTTGTTTTATATCTTAGAAGACAGAAGATAAATAAGAGTAAGAAAAGGAAGCAAGTTATCACTTTGTTTCCATTATCATTCTTATCTTTAAACAACATAATTTAAAGAGCAGTAATTCATGCAAAAAAGTGCTACCAGCTTACTAACATGCTCACCTAAGAAGTACTCTTATATGAAAAATAACTAAAGAATACTTTTATCTCAAATAATATTTTCTTGATTTTAAACACCTGACTTGTTCGCATCACCCTAGAAGAAAACTACTTACACCAACTAGAGTGGTTCCCCATGTCAAATTAGCAGAAGATGGAATATAAAAGTAAATTCAAAGAAAACTTTCTTCAATTATGACAAAGATTATGGTGCAAAAATTGAGATTTATAAATTGAATACAGAGAAGGAGATAAATTGTTCCCACTAAAATGTAAATCATTGTCACATTTTCATACAATTAGAAGACTAACCAGACAATCTAGACGCGCATTGATGGTCTCTATGTCCTTCAATGGTTGCAATAGATTAGCCCTCAGAAGCCTTGTCCTGTAAAAACAGGCCATTACAACGACACAAGAAGATGATACAAAAGTTCTATATAAATGTGGGATTACCCGCCAATTGTTTTTGTTGTCTTCAGCAAATGAAAGAGACTTCTCTTCTTTTTACTCCCACATCCTGGAGCAGAATCAAGTGGCTCAATAATCTCCAGGTTCTGCACACTAAGCATTTCAAACTGGAAGAGGTTAACACGAGAAACATGTACCACAAAAGTTGCAGCACAAATAAAATGAATTAACAACCTATAAACATAGAAAGGCAATTAAAAAGCATATATCCACGAAATACTTTTCCATTGCAGTTGCAATGCAAAACCCAGTATGGAACACCACATAAATTAACCTAATATGACAACTTGGAGACTGAATAAGCATATCAGAAGTCTGAAATCAACAAGGATATAGTTTGATATTGAAACATATAGACGTATGCAATGATCTAATTTGTAAATAATGAATATGTTCCATCATTTTAGAAAAACTAAAACTACGGCATAAAAGGGGAGGAGACAACATCACAAACGTGTGAAAAGATTGACCAAACTATGTAAGTATCAAAAAGATCTGAGAGCACTCTTCAAGTATTAAAAGAAATTGCAAGTAGTAGCAACTGAATACTGATGAACATTCCTATAGCATCAATGACGCCTATAAGCAAAAGAATACCTTGTGGCATCGATATTCATATGGTCTGAAGAACCATTGAAAGTTACCTGAAAATCACCACAGAAATTCTAGAAGCAAGGAAAAGAAGAGAGGCCAAAAAATTCAATCACCATGGTCCATGAACCCAGTGAACAAATCAGGGAAGATACACAGTCAGGTGTATTATAAAACTAAACTACTAGTGTTTGATACCAACTTTATAGCTGCTCCAAGGATCTGAGAAAGTGACCAAAAGAGTTCGTACTGAGAAAACTTAATGAAGTAGTGTATTCTGAAACTAGAAGCATAGTATAGAAATGAATGTTATCCATCGGCCACATATACTTCATGTCAAACACCACTGGAGAATTCTCTCCAAGAAGCAAACAGAAGTAAAAGGATAGCAACATGTGAATAAAGTTAACCAACAAATATGGTGAAAAGAGATATCTAGAAAGCAAGCTGATTCCTACCTTTTAGTATTACCACATTGGATTATAATGTCACGAATAAAAGGTTGATATGTCAAAAAAATGAAATGATTAAGAACTGAAACACGTATAGATATGTGCATACACCAACTAATGATAGGGTGCTCTTGAGCATCTTGGAGAAATACAGGGTTCTTAGTGTCTATTAGAGTGTCTTTAGTGTTTATTTTTAAAGGTACTTTTAAATTAATTTCATTAATGGCAGTTTGGTAATATACCATCTTGTAATTCTGTTTATAAAGGAAAACCCTATCAGCTGTGTAATCTAAGTAAAAAAGAAAGAGAATAAAAAGAAAAAAGAGGGTGGCGGCTCCTTAGAGAGACAGTGAGTGCTGATTTCATCTTCATTGATTTCTTTCAATTAAATCTCCTTGATTACTCTAAAATCAGAGTGGTATCAGAGTCAAGTAGAGCATCCCATCAAGTAATCAACGGTTGGTGGTGGCACATACAGGGTGGTTGCGAAATCATGACCGGTGGAACAATTATGCAGAAAATTAATTGTGTTTCAATGCACATAAAGAGAGTTGCACCAACCATACATGGTACTACTAGAAATCTTGAAATATGAATCATGTAGGTTGCTGCGGAAGACCAGAAATCATGGAAGGAAAGCACAAGGAAGAGTTTTTGAACTCAACAGGTATGATTGATTTAAAAATAGAACCATACTAGATTACGAACATCAAATTAAATAGAAAAACTATAGAGAATTAATAAGATCAATAAAATTGGTCTCAAATCAAGAGAAAAACTAATATTCGTCATAAAAACACAAGTACGCCTGTATAAAAATGATCTAGATTATGAAAGGTGGTTAAAAAAAGATGCTCTCGTAAGATCTTGGCTCTCCAGAAATGAAGATGTTGAGATGGATGAGTAGTCATAAAAGAAAAGACCGCATACATAATGAGGTTATTAGAAACAAATTAGGAGTGACACCAATAGAGGATAAAATGAGAGAATATCGTTTAAGATGGTTTGGACATATAGAAAGAAGATCAAAAGAATAACCTTTAAGAATGTATGAAAAACTAGATTTTGAAAGTATTAAAAGAGGTAGAGGACGACCACAAAAGTATTGAAAAGAAACAATAAAGAATGATCTAGCTTATTGTGAGTTAATTGCTAACATGGTACATGATAGGGCTCTGTGGAAACAAAGAATCCATGTATCCAATCCCGTCTAGTATGAGAAAAGGCTTAATTATTGTTGTTGATTTTACAAGATATACATGGATGTATTTGTTGAAAGCCAAATCTGAGGTATTTAAAAACTTTGTAATTTTTCATAACATGGTTAAAAACCAATTTGACTCTAATGTCAAACTATTCAGGTCTCATTATGGTGGTGTGTTTACTTCCAAAGAATTTGAAAACTATTTTGAAAGGAATGGAATTCTTCATTAAACATTATGTACTAGAACCCCTCAACAAAATGGAATTGCAGAACGTAAGCATAGACATATAGTTAGGATTGCTAGAACCTTATTAATATCTAGTAATGTCCCTAAAAATCTATGGGCTGAAGCTGTTATGACAATTGTATATCTTACAAATAGAATGCCTTTGTCTGTGTTACATAATACTTCATCCATTAAAAAACTATTAAAAATTTCCCTTAACTACTCCTATCTAGGAGGTTTTGGATGTAAATTTTGTCTTTAATAACATAAATGATAAACTCTTTCCTCGTGCTATTGAGTGTGTTTTTCTAGGATATGGTATAAATAAGTCTTCTCGTGCTATTGAGTGTGTTTTCTTACGATATGGTATAAATAAGAAGGGATATAAGTGTTATGATAAAAAAAATGACAAACTTTATTTATCTAGAAATGTTCAATTTCATGAAAAAGAATCTTACAATAGCAATGATACTACTGAATTTGAGATAACTCTAGATCTTCTTTTATGATTGATATATTAGATAACGAGGAACATGAAGGGGATGGAGAGATTTAGAATGATGAACTTCAATATTCTAGAAACAAGATTGCACCATTTGACAGGTATTACACATGACAAACCTTAGAAACTCCTCTAAGAAGATCAACTAGAGAATCAGGACCTCTCAAAAGATTTGTCTCATATCACACATTTTCACCAGCATATGGAGTTCTACTGACTACCTTGTCCATCCTTAAAGAACCTAAAACCTTTAAGGAAGCCCAAACCTCTCACCATTGGATTGATGTTATTAATGAAGAATTATGTGTCTTGAGTAAAGCATAAACTTGGAAATTAGTTGACCGACCGAAAGAAAAAAAAACTATAGGATGTAGAGTATATAAAATTAAAACAAAAAGTGATGGCAAATTAGAAAGATATAAAGTTCGATTAGTTGCAAAAGGATATGCACAAGAATATAAAATAGATTACGAAGAAAGATTTGCTCCCGTAGCAAGAATCACTACAATAAGAACCCTTATTGCTATTAGTGCTCTTAAAAATTAGAACATATTTCAAATGGATGCTAAAAATGCCTTTTTGAATGGATTTCTAAAAGAAGAAGTCTATATGGAACCCCTACCCGGTCTTAACATTCTTAACAACCAAGTTCTTCGACTTAAAAAAGCTCTATATGGACTAAAACAAGCACTTAAGGCATGGTTTGACAAAGTAAGTGAGTTCATGACTAAACATGGATTTATTACATGCTATACAGGCATTGCACTATTTATAAGGAAAACTATTGCAAGGATTGTGATACTTTTGTTATATGTCAATGATATTATTATTACAGGGGATGATGATACATGTATTCATTGTATTAAACAAAATCTAAATAAAGAGTTTGATACGAAGGATCTTGGTTCGTTGCATTATTTTCTTGGTATCGAGATAACAAGAAATAACAAGAAATAACTCTAGAGGTAATCAATTAAAAAATGAGACTTGGAGATGGAGAGCCACTACCAGATCCTACTCCATATCGATAAATGGTTGGAGCCCTGACTTATTTTACTATTACTCAACTTGATAGTTTGCATGTGGTTCATAATAAGTCAATTTCAACGTGCACCCACTATGGTTCATATGAGTGTTGTTATGAGAATAGTTAGATATATCAAAAATACTACGGAAAAGGGAGTTCTCTTACCTTCTTCATCTTCTTTAAAATTATTTGCTTATACTAATGTTGATTGGGAGGTGATGTCAATGACAAACATTTCACAATAGGTTTTTGTGTGTTCTTAGGTGACTCCCTCATTTCATGAAAGTACAAGAAACAATCGAAGGTGTCACTCTCATATAGAGAAGCAAAATAAAGCGATGGTTACTACTACAATAGAATTGACATGACTTGGACAACTCTTAGGCGGCCTACATGTAAAATTGGAGTCTCCACCTCAGATGTACTGTGATAACAAGAGTGCAATATACATTGCCCACAACAATGAATGCACAAAGCATATAGAGATGGATTGCCACTATGTTCGTAAAGAATATCTGCAATGACACTCAGATCTTCAATATGTTCATACCGAGTATCAACTTGCTGATATTTTCACTAAATCCCTTCTAGCTCCATGGTTTCAACTTTCAAGGACTGATTAGCAAATTGCCAGTTGCCACCTTGTTAGTTTGAGGGGGGTGTCAAGAAGGACTAGGGCCATAACCTAGCCCAAGTCAGCTGGTAGGGACCAATTTATTTGGTGGATGCTGGCCAATGTCTCTTTACTCCCTAATATAAGCACCTTAAGTGATGTATTGTAAAGTAAGCATGTGTGGCTAGGCTTGTATGATTTGTCTTGAGTTATTCAATAAAGATTTTATTCTTTATTAGTTGCTTGGTTCACTTGTGTGGGTGATTGCTTGTCGATATGATAAGAGATTTTGTTAGACCTCAAGGAAGCACTTAAAGGTGTTTTATTGTTGTATTGCTTTATTACAATAACTCTGCCCATCTAAGGGATCAACCTTGCATTGCCGGTCCCAAGTCTGGATAAAGGAGGATGGTTGTGTTAGACTTCCGACAACCATCATAAAACTTCATCGGATTTTTATAACATGGATTACAAAAATTATGAGCATTGCTTTGGGGCATTCTCGCCTAGCGATGCGCTGTAGAGCCCGAATGCAGTGATAAGTAAGCAAATGCCACTACATTTTCATCCGAATGTAGTGAATAAATTGTAGAGAGGGTTCTCACGTCATGGACAAGTGTGGGTAAAGAAGTTAGTCCCGCTACATTGCTACCCAAATATAGTAAATAATTTTCAGAGAGGGTCTCCGCATTTTGAATATGGACGGATGTGGGGGGTAAGGAAGCTAGTCCTAGATAATAAGATTCGTATTGGTTCTTGGAATATTGGAACATTATCCGGTAAGCTAATGGAGGTGGTAGATACTATGATTCGGAGAAAGATTCATATTCTATGTTTATAAGAAACAAAATGGGTTGGAGAAAAAGTAAAGGAGATAGAGGATACAAGTTTTAAATTATGGTACTTAGGTAAAGAAAAGGCTCGAAACGGAGTTAATATTATCATAAATAAAGATTTAAAGGATAGTGTAGTAGACATACAACGATATGGTGAACGAATTATGACGTTGAAATTAGTGTTAGGAGCAGAGATTTTGAATATAGTTTGTGCTTACGCACCCTAAGTAGGACTAGAAGATAGTATAAAGGCAACTTTGTGGGAAGAGTTAGATAAGGTGATTCAAAAGATTCCACAAAGGGAGATGATTTGTTTAGGAGGAGACTTAAATGGACATGTCAGTTAAGAGGCATTAGGATATCAAGGTATTTATGAAAACTTTGGTTTTGGGGATATAAATGAGGAAGGTAGGGAGATTTTAAATTTTGCTATGGCATTTGATCTCTTTATAGTCAATATAATCTTCAAAAAATGAGATGAACATTTAATTACTTATAAGAGTGGCTTATCACAAACACAAAATTGATTAGTTTATTTATAAAAAAAAGATAGAGCGTGTTGTAAAGATTGCAAGGTAATTCCAGGAGAAAGCTTAACCACCCAACATCGACTTTTAGTTATGGATTTATAAATAAAAAAATAGACAAAGAAGAAAAAAGTGCATCGAGCTATTTAAACTAAATGGTGGAACCTCAAAAGTGAGAAAAGATATATTTAAACAAAAAGTCCTTCAAGGAGATGTTTGGAATTATGTTGGTACACCCTGTGATATGTGGAACAATATGGCTATACATATTAAGAAAGTGGCGAAAGATGTGTTAGGTGTATCTAAGGGAGGTGTACCGCCACAAAAAAAGCTTGGTGGTGGAGTGAAGTAGTGTAAAATAAAATCAAGGCAAAGAGGGCATGTTACAAATTACATTATGCTAAGAAAACTTGTGAAACTTTAAAGGCTTATAAGAAAGCAAAGAAGAAAGCGAAAAAGGCCGTGAGTTAAGCAAAAGCTAAAATTTGAGAGGATTTATATAAAAAACTTAACTTAAAAGAGGGTGAAAGAGATATTTTTAGGATAGCTAGGGATAGAGATAAGAAAATTAAAGATCTTAATTATGTTATATGCTTCAAGGACGAGGATGAAAAAATTCTAGTGGCAAATGATGATATAAGAAATAGATGGAAAAACTATTTTTATAAGCTTTTTGATGAAAATAAAGTTGTTAGTATTAGCTTAGGAGAGTTAGCCAAATCAGAAAAGTATATAAACCATAATTTCTAAAGACGTATTCAAAAGAATGAAGTCAAAGAGGCTCTTAAGCATATGAAGGGTGGTAAATCAGTAGGACCAGATAATATTTCTATAGAAGTTTGGAAAATACTAGGAGAAATAGGAATCACTGGGCTCACAAGACTATTTAATGAAATATGGAGAAACCAAAAGATGCCCGAGGAATGGAGAGCGAGTACACTTATACCCATATATAAGAACAAGAGAGACATTCAGAATTGTGTGAATTATCAAGGTATCAAGTTAATGAGTCATACTATGAACAAGAATTATCGAACATAGGTTAAGACAAGTATCAAGTACAATAGAGAACCAATTTGGATTCATGCCAGGCAGATCTACTGTTGAAGTGATTCACCTTTTGAGATGTCTTATGCAACATTTTAGAGCAAAAAAAAAAAGTCCTTCACATGATATTTATTAATCTAGAAAAAGCTTATGATAGGGTACCGAGGGAGGTTCTTTGAAGAACTTTGGAAAAAAGAGGTATCCCATTGACATACATTAACATTATAAGAAACATGTATGATGGTGGAAAAATACGTGTGAGGACTCATGAATGAATGACAAACTTCTTTGAAGTTAATATTGGGTTACATCAAGAATCAACTTTAAGTCCATACTTATTTATAATGGTGATGGATGAGTTAACAAAACATATTCAAGATGAAGTACCTTGGTGTATGTTATTTACAGATGGCATTGTGTTACTGGAGGAGTCTAAGGAAAAAGTTTATAGAAAATTAGAATTATAGAGAGAAACATTAGAAAGCAAAGGCCTCCGACTTAGTAGAACAAAGACAAAATATATGAAATGTAAGTTTGATCATTTGGTTACTTCAGAGGACATAGAAATTAAAATTGGCACACATTGCATCCCCCAAAAAGAAAGTTTTAAATACCGAGGGTCAATTTTTCAGAGTGATGGAAGAATTGATGGAGATGTTACGCATAGAATTAATGTTGGTTGATTAAAATGGAGATGAGCATCAGGCATTCTTTGTAATAATAAGATACTATTAAAGTTAAAAGGTAAATATTATAGAGCAGCAATTAGTCCTACCATGTTTTATGGTTCTGAGTATTGGACAGTTAATCATCAACATGTACAAAAGATGTCTGTGACAGAAATGAAGATGTTGAGATGGATGAGTAGTCATATAAGAAAAGACCGCATACATAATGAGGTTATTAGAAACAAATTAGGAGTGACACCAATAGAGGATAAAATGAGAGAATATCGTTGAAGATGGTTTGGACATATAGAAAGAAGATATGAACAACTAAATTTGGAAACTATTAAAAGAGGCAGAGGACAACACAAAAGTGTTGGAAAGAAACAATAAAGAATGATCTAGCTTATTGTGAGTTAACTGCTAACATGGCACACAATAGGGATCCGTGGAAACAAAGAATTCATGTAGCCAACCCCGTCTAGTATGGGAAAAGGCTTAGTTGTTGTTGTTGTTTCTTTATTACAATATCCTTCAAGATCAGATCTAGATAATGGGATACACATGGTGTCCAATAAAAAGTCTCATAAGTATCAACTAACTCTTTATAGTTAGCTTTATTATTTGTAATTAATTGGACTACATTCTCAAGCCCAACCTCTAATATCGCCTTATCAAATTCTTGTCTCAGAACCTCTACAATATACTATTCTTGTGACATGTCTAGGGATTTCAAGAACATAAGCCTTTAGGATAATAGATAAGTAAGTTAACAAAGTCCTTCATCACCGATTTGTTCATCTATCTGCCATGATAGTGCATCCAGTCTCCTTGCATGACTCTCTCAAAGTCGAATAATATTATTAGACTTGAAGGACAATCTTATCTAATAGTTTTTCTCTCAACTTTTGATAAGATGACATCTTATACCCTAGACCAATGTTAGCAATGGTGTCTGTCATTACCTGAAAATAAAAAGACTTTTCTGTAATAAATGAAATGCATACATTATAAAACTATCTCCCCACTGCAAGGTTTGTATGTTCATGCAACTGTTCTAAAGCAATAGCAGCACAAATTAAAGGTTGAGCACCATGTGTAGTACTACGAGGAAAAAATGTTAGTATGCCAGAATAAGATCTTCCTCTAGCCCTTCCTCTTCTATCACTTACAACCTCTTCAACAATCCTCTTTCATCTGATTGGTAGTTGAGAACTACTACTACCAATCTTTGTCCTAGCATCAAAAGAGATACTATCACCACCACCACCACTACCAAGTCCAACATCATCTTCCTGAAACATCCCTACATCTTTTTTTCTTGCCTTCTTAATTATACTTTCAATCATCTTTAGACATTGTCATTTAATAGCTTCTAACACTCTCCTAACTTTGCCCGCGCAAGGAGCAACCTCTTTCCTAGTCCCTGCTAGGTGATATTTTAAACGAAAAATTTTACCACTAATCACCTTCTCACAAAAAACATATTTGTTTTCAATATGTTTTCTTCAACTACCATGCCAAATCATCAGACCGTGATTGAGAGTCCCTAACACCTCTTCTTGCCATATTAATTTATTATTTCAATCTTAATAAACTTAAAAATAAAAGCACTTCATAAATCTCTAATCTTGATTTTATAAACCACCAAAACACTCAAATAGACTATTATAGAGTGTCTCCCACTTCACAAATACAATGAAAAGATATTCACGTACTTCGTCATTCAAAAAAAATAATAATAATAATACAAAAAAATACCAAATACATGAAGAAAAAGCAAAAAGAAAGTTATACCACAACCACTATATCGTTAATGTTGGAGACCCTTACCATTGGAGATACCTCACCCAAGCTAGAAGTCACTTTGGAGTAGTCGGAAGACACAGATGGAACCCAAAACCCCACAAAAACATGAGGTTTTATTCAGCCAATAGACCTTTATAAAAGGTTCATGACGTATCGCCTATATCGTATGATACGTATGACAAAGGCGATACGCCATATATCATGTGATACATGTTGTATCGCACAATACATAACGATAAGTTATCTCATGAGATACAACATGCTGTATTGTATCGTGAAGTCCTGCGATACGGATAACACTCACTTACATGATACATCATGTATCTCTTGAAGCTCTAGAAGGTTTTGCTTTCTTTTTTATTTGTTTGGACCTAAAAAATTAAAGAATGTGAAACCTTGCTGTCAATTCCTCCATATGAAATTAGTTGGGGGATGACCATTTGTTTCTTCAGCTTTAAATTCCGTCTTCATTGAAAAAAACTTTGTACTGGACAAACTGCACAACTCTTCAACTATCTATCAAAGTTAAGTCAAATGCAGAACAATTTCCACAAAAGTACTTGCGGCTTGAATGGAGCATATTTTTCTTCTTTCATATCATGGAGCATATTTTACTTCTTTCATATCATATAGCAACTTTTGAGTTCTAAAAGAACCAATTCACTTGTCATTTTTACGTGAAAATAACTATTGGAGAGAGAGAGAGAGCCTATTATTGACTAGGTGACCTAGTAAGGATAAGTGGATCCTTGAGCAAGTCACCGGAGATCAGGCCTATGACTAGGCATAGATTTGATTATGGGTTTTGTTACTCTGTACACATTACCTTTTACCGCGATGCATCTTCTCTGGAACTTACACAACCCATAGGCTGTGTACCACAAGAACGTACACTCTTGCACACTTCTTCTAAATTGCATAGATTTCTGACTACCTCTTGCCAGGAACTTGTGCATGTGAAATTGACATGTATCAAGGCTTTGCAATTACAACAGTGAGGACAAACAAAACAGAGCACCTTGAAAGGAGCCAGAGGGATCAAAGCCCCCCTGCACTCAATCTTTGATGTTCAAGTTTCACTTTTCCAGAACTAGGAAGATTGCAGTCTGAAAGTTAATTTTGTTATCTGTGAGCATCACAAACGATTCAGATTAAGTAGCATCTGCATTTGAGAATTGATTGGGCTTGAGACTTACAGTTATCACTTCACATGTCATACAAAACAAGTATCTGCAAAAATTCTAGTGAATCTGAACTTAATGATCGATATTTAGGTTTTCTTTCACAACATGCAGTTGTTAGTTTCTTGCAGTATTTTTATTCTTAAAGCATGACATAACAGAAAGTTAGTTGGCATTAACTGAAAGGATCATGCTCCCTTTCGTGAATTGATGTTCTCAAATTCTCAGTAATAAGTTAAATACTATAGTTTGGTAAAAGAGAAGAACCTATAATAAAATAAATCAAAAATCATCTTGTAATCCTACTGCTGTGAAACGAATCATATACATGGTGTCTATTGCAACATATGAAGAGGTCAAAAAAGCAAGTGTAGACAAAAAATCGTCTGTCTCAAACAGAAAAGCAAATATTTGAGTCAGTTATCATACCACCAGAGAATGGTTAGTGACAATTACACCTTTCTCTGCTTCTACCCTGAAAAGGCTAAGAATTAGCAGTGTCCAGATATTCTTTGAATACATTAACACGCACATATTAGAAGCCAACCAATGAAGAATATAACAATTTACACAACTGCTTACTTCCAAAGGCCATGCTAATGTCAAAAGGAAAAATTATGTCAATGGTTGCTTCCATACCACATTGAAATTATAAGGCACCGCCATTGGAGGCTTTGGATTTTACATATATTCAAAGTTTAATCACCAATATAGGAACAGAAACCTGCCCGTTTTTTGTCTAAAGAAATAAACTACTTGAAAATGAAATAAGGCATCCGTTATTCTATTTCTCTGAAAGAAAGAAACACAACTAAGTTTTGGACACTAGAGGCAGGAGGAAAGGTGAAATATACTGCAAGATATTGCAAAAAGAGAAAAGGTCAATTACATGCTTTGCAAGATGATATAGCCAAAACAAGAATGTACCATCTTATGGTTGCTGCAACAGCACCTAAGCAAAGATAGTATTGCTTGCAGTATGTATCAAGACCAAGTGCAGAGGGTTCACGAGCTGCCAAACTTTTAGTAAGCACGGCACCCTGTATGATAAACAGGTACAGAAAATGTGAACAGATCAATAGAAACAACGAAAAGGAAAATCAAAGGTGGCACATGTAGGAGTGTACAACCTTGATATCATCAAAGCAACCACGAGCCATTACAACCTGGAAAAGAAAAGATGCAAGGCCATTTAAATAATACGGCTATGTCTAGAGAACTGGATGGCATTTCAGCCTTTTCGCATTCTTTTCAATACTAGAGAAGAACTGGATATCATCACCTTAGAGGCAGATGAATAAAACCTGTCCACTAGTTCAGAAACACCAACCATGCCATCAGCTGCAAGCTTGTTTGGTGGGACAATGATTACTGTGGGATCATAAAAATGAAGAAGAGTCCTCGTATTCTGATATGAACTGCTTGTTTCTATATATTGGGAAAGATGCAAAGAAGCTGATCTCAAGTCAAAGGCAGCTAATCCAACCTGGATGTAAAATATGAGCGATGAAATGTATTTCTTTCTAATGCTTCAGAGAGAAACTTCTACAAACAACAACAACTAAGCCTTTTCCCATACTAGACGGGGTCGGCTACATGGATTCTTTGTTTCCATAGAGCCCTATCATGTGTCATATTAGCAGTTAACTCACAATAAGTTAGATCATTCTTTATTGTTTCTTTCCAACACTTTTGTGGTCATCCTCTATCTCTTTTAATACTTTCAAAATCTACTTTTTCATACCTTCTTACAGGTTCTCTAAACATAATTATCCAATACCGATTACATGACTGGGATACAATTCCTTCTTTTTTTTCTTTATCTAACTAATGCATTGTCATGGATGGTACCAACAACTTGGGACCTTAATTTCTCTTACAAATTCTCAGTAACCTAGAAGATCAGGAAGACTAATGCACCTAGTGTAACATCACCAATATGTAGCAACAGTAACCTCCAGCGAGTGATCCAATTTCCCATTTTTTTCAGTAAGTACTGAACATGATTATAGAGACGTGCCAACCACACGATTTAACTGTTTATCAAGATATTAATATTTGTGAAAGAAGTAGCGCAAATTTTATCAGTACTCATTGCAATAGCACGAAATGCGAACTATACAGATTTAATGGCACAGAGATTGTGTCTCTCTCGTGGGTATCATAAAACAGAGATTTCTGTCAGAGCACTCCAGGGAAAACATAAATCATGACGTAGCAGAATTCAACGTTGAAAACTGGTATCAACATCGCCACTACCCTAAAGCTCTCAAGACAGTGCCACCAAAATAAGAAAAGGACAAGCTTAACATCTATTTAGGAAAAGAATCAAGCAGACATGACAAGATACATGTTGGAAGATGAAAATCTACACATACTCAAAGAGTTTCGCATCCAAATGAGAAAAAAATATAAGTTCGACAAAATAGCAGTCAAAAGGAAAAGGAAGTACACCTTGTTGGAAAAATATCACAAAACTGTCAGTTTTAACCGTACGACACATAAGCACTGAAAGCAGAAAATGCTCAATATCTCATTTGAATAATTCAAATAAAGATAAGAATAAACATCTTAACATATTTCAAATGTGTAATGCATAAATATAGTTAGTTTGTGATAGAATAGAAAACGCGATTATCAGTATATGATGGTTTTGATGTTGCTTCATGTCGGACACGTTTTTTCTCGTCTTTTTTTTTTGTTACACCGAGGGGTCAGAGCCAGGTGTGCACACCCTAGGATTCAAACTCACCACCTTCATTTTCTAAGTAGAGCGCCCCGCCAGGTGGGCTAATGCCTAGTGCCATTTCTTTTAGACAATTTTAGAGATAGTTGCCACATAAATAAGCACACTATTTATTTTAGTTCCCGTCATATGAGTAAAGAGATGAGGCCAAACAACCTAAGCCAGTTCGTTCAATTCGTGTACCAGCTCTATTTGGATTCCAAACAAACCCGTCAATAATGACAAATTTACATGTAAAGCACGAAAGAAGACCATCAGAATGATTTATTCAGAACCGAAGAAGACGTTCGATATAAATATAATCGACGTCTTGAGAGAGTACTACTTCCATCATGTATTACTGCTCCTTCCACCTTCATAAACCACACGAAAAGGATGAACTCCAATATAGACCTACTTTAAACTCTCAATGAAGGAACTCTATGCTGACCGTGCAGTTATACACTGAAACAGATATCGGTAAGTATCAACACGACGGAAGTCTTCAGATAACTAGCAGTCTGCACGCCAAAAGTAATACATATCTTTCCGATCGATTAACGGCGCCCTGCTCACAGGGACAAGAAAAATCTATAAGGGAATTCAAAGCAGATCCAGCGGAGAATGGCGATTCTAGAACTTACGAATGCAAATAAAGGGAATCAGATAGTCGATAGCAGTAACAATGTCAACGCTAACAGAAATTAAATCACGATCGCCTACCTCTTTCGCTCTGTTCTCTATGAGCCCGACGACGAGACTCGATCTCTCTCGCCCTTCCTCTTCCATTCTCTCGCTCGCTCGCGAAGGCGGGAAAGATGGGCGATTGAATATTTTACGGTAACGACCATTTTACGGCGACGTCAAGCGCTTCGCTGATTGACTCGCGTAAATTACAAAAATGCAACACGTTTTGTGAGTCAACGACTAACATAGACTTCGGTCTCGAACATAGCTTTGGGCTAAGCTCCAACCGGTCCTCGAGGAGGTTTTCACTTTCATTCCCAAACCCCACACCTCGAAATTACTAAGTATACATCCTCATTTTCGTCTTACCCTTAACTTCAACTCCCTCTTCTCTAATCACACAATCTCTCTCTCACCTTACCGTGTGACTTCTCTCTCTTTCACCTCGTCCTCACATATCGAACAACCTCTCTCTCGTAGGTCCCTTCGAACATAAAGTTTTCTTCTCATTCTCGTCAATTTTCATGCTATTTTTTCATAATTTTTTACAGAGTTACATCTCTTTACAAGGAGAGATGCTCATTGCATGCACCTCTCCTTATAGAGATGCAACAAGTGTGTATTTCTCCTTATAGAGAAATGCATCATGTATATGTCTTTCTTTATAAAAAGATGCAACATATATGTGTATGTTTCAAAGGAGTGATGCTCATTTCATGTCTCTCTTGTTATGATTGTATGTGTCTTTCTTTATAAAAGGATGCAACATACGTGTGTATGTTTCAAAGGAGTGATGCTCATTTCATGTCTCTCTCTTGTTATGATTGTTAAACAAAATATCTTATATTTTTTGTACTATTTTATCTTAATATTGGATAAAAAAATTATCTTAATACTAGATAAAAATGGTGTATAGTGGACATATAGAAGGTCGTAATATTTTGCAATGATTCGAGTAAATGAAAGTTTCTTTTTCTATTTGAGGTGCAACCTGTTAGTTGGTATAATATTGTGAAGCAAAGTGGGTGTTAGAGCAAGGAGTATTGCTTTGAGATAATAAATCATTCCTTGATAAGCACATTTATGGAATGTTAGCAATCAAATACTAATAGTTTTCCCATGTCATGAGGTGAAATATCTATCACCCTTCATGATATGGATGAGATTTTTGGTGTTCATATGGGTGGAGAACTCGTCTCTTTGATGACAAAGGTGATGGAGTGAAGCAAAGAAGGCATTTTATCTTATTTTCTTGAGTTACCTCTTGATGAAGTGATGTAGGAGATTAAGTCAGTATTAATTAAGCTTAGTTTAATTAGAGACTAGAAACATCAAAAGTTTTTGGTCTTCCTATGAGTAAAGAACTTGTCTTCTTGACGACAGAGATGATAGAGCGAAACAAGAAAGGCATTTTATCTTATTGTCTCGAGTTACCTATTGATCAAGTGATATAGGAAATTAAGTTTGAATCAATTAAGTTTAGTCTAATTCGAGAATAGAAACATTAGAAGCAACTATCATTGGAAAAGATAGATATATTATTCTTCTTGTATCAAATTATGTGTATCATATATCAAGACAAATCGAGAGGTAGAGTACCAATTGTTATCATGCAAATATTAGGGCACGATATTTTGAGGCTTGGTAGATACGCTTGGGGTGCAACAACATTAGATTATTTATACATGGCTTACTTCTACCTCATCGTAATCTATATGTTATTGTAGTTTGTTTTTTTGATAAATAACATATTGATGAAATATTTTTTTAGATATGGATTTATGAGTATTTTTTAGCGTTTAGAGTGAGCATGTGATCTGAATGTGTTGATGGATAGGTACGAGCAAGGAAATGAATAAAAAATATTAGTAATAGGCATTCTCCTACTAAATGGCTTACTTCTTACCTTCAACAAATAGATTTGATGACTATGGATAAGATACATAATCATCAAAATAATATATTGTAACACCAATTACTCATTTGACACATTACTTTTATAATTGTTATTTACACGAAATATTTATTTCATAGTTTATCTAATGTAGATTGGGTGTTAGTCATACACTCATGATAATTGCTTGAACTCCAACATATATAAGATCTCACAATACCATGGTTGTATTCGGTGCTTAGATATTGCAGACTTGTATATGCCTGATCGTATAGTTCAATAATTTGGCCACCAATAGATGATTTCTTTTGTACCAATTAAACTCACATTTGCACATAGGCTTGGGAAGTCACATGCTTATAAAGTGCACTACGGTCCACGAGATACTACATGGGAGAGACAAAGCTCATACTGCTTTTGTTTACAACACTTTGGTATTCGAGCAGAGTATTAAGATCAGTGTAAGGACTCCTATATGGATTGGTTTGCTCCCTAAACACAATGGTTTTTTTATTAGAGTCCAACCATGTTCTTTCTCCTATAAACATGCACCAAGGAATATCAATCTTAGTGTAGGTATTCTTAGTAATCACGTCTTTTGGATTTGTGATAACATATATATCATATATCGTACACAAAATGTCTATCAACATGTGATATCAATGACAAATAAATAGTCTATCCAACCCTAGAAAGTAACACTAATACTATGTTCCAATATGTTGTAATGATGAATCCATATCTAGCATGGAGATTCACAAATTAGGTGTATATGCACCGGTGCATAAAATGACATCAACACTACTCTCTACAATAAAAACTCAAGAATAAATATTACAATGTGCTTGGACATCCAACAAACATTCTCTATGAACTTACGATCAATATGAATCTCCCTTATTTAGAATTTCCCCAATTACTTGATAACTATAGTTTTCTTTTCCTACAACATCCACCATCGAAAAACTTATAGAATAATAAACTAGCATAACTCAATCGCAAAAGATGCATGTTATAAGTCCAATCTTTATAATGGTTATGGAGGTATTGGGGAATTTGAATATTGATGTACCGAGTCAACATCAAGAATGAGATTAACACTATCTTATAAAGAAGAAATTCCATGTGCAAGAGATACCCTCGCGACTACGACCAATGCTTTGCCTGGGCTTACTCTAAGCAATACTCATCTCTACGTACTCCTATGATAACAAGTCTTTCTTCATAGACTTTTTAGGTAGTCGACCTTTGGGATAATAAACTGATGGCTCATGTAGGACCATGAATTCTAGATGCAAGCAATTGCCTAACACTTCAATTGCATACCTTTATCACTCTAAAACTAGATAATCTTTCAACTGTTGAACCAATTCATCAAGTTGAGTTGTCTCACTTATTTTAGTCTTGTGATTCTCAATTATATTGGATAGCTTTAATTTCATGTTTAGCTTTTTCCAAAATAGATCAATAGATAACAACTGTATCAATTGGCTAGCTTTGAGTAATATATTCAGTTGATGAGCACATGGAAATCCATGTAATTAGCCCAACATGCAACCACATGCTAATAGATTGGTTTCTTATTAAATCAAGCACATGACATGATATTATTTTCTCCACATGCCAAATTATTTTTAAAAACTCTCTAAGACAATGTTGATTGATGGTCCTCAACTCCTCAAAAAACTTCTTAGTTTCTGTAATTTGTAACTTAATCAACGAATAAAGTTGAGTCTACAACATATAAAATCTTATAGATTAAGATGCCAATAAAGCCTTTTAATCTCGTGTATGCACTTTCAACTCTACACATTGATGAATATAGAAAAAACTCCCATAGTAGTCAAAGACACTAACAAAGAGTGATGAACATACCTATTAGTAGAACGTGTGTCATAATGATGATATTGATCATTCCATGCTGACACTATCTTCCCCTTGTAAATATTCAACCATTATTCCCTAACATAATGTACAATAGAAAAATTCTTCCACTTTGAATCCATGATGACTAATTGCTCATCATACATATGATCAATTGTCAATGAAATAACTTTCTACCAGTTGATCATAAATGTTGTAGCTATTTCCTTCTTTCATGTCAACTGAATAATATATCCTTCATATTGCTGTCAATCAGCCTATTTCATTGACAAGAATTGAAGAAAAAACTTTTATTCATCATACTTTCTATTTATGCAAGAATCAACTCCTTATTGGGCAGTCGTCTGATCTTTCTTCTTAATTGATTACAACCCTAATGAATCCCAGACTTTATACTAAACATAATCTAACTTAAAATACCCAATTACCCCTAAGTATAGGACATGATTCCTAATGGATTTGATCCAGATCCATTGGGTCTAAACACAACTTTCACTTAGACACTAAACACGACATATATTTGAAACTTTTACAGGACATTAACAAAATAAGACACATTAACATAAACACGACACATTAACACTCCCCCTCAAGTTGGGTGAAAGATGGATGTTACACCCAACTTGCTACACAATCTCTGAAGTAGATCTCTAGTAACTGCCTTAGTCAACATATTTGCACATTGATGTCCTGATTGCATATGTTCTAACTGAAATTCCTTTGCAAGTACACTATCCCGAATAAAATGACAACCTATCTCAATGTATTTTGTTCTTTCATGGTACACTGGATTTGAGGCTATCTGTATCACTATTTTGCAGTTACAAAATATAGGTATAGGTTTTTCAGTGAATAAGTCCATTTCCATCAGTAAAGATCTCAGCCATTTTTCCTCACATATACATGAAGCTATTGCTCTGTATTCTGCCTCAACTGTTGATCTAGCGACAATCGATTGTTTCTTACTTTTCCATGAAACTATGTTACCACCAATAAGGGTTATATATCCTGTGGTTGATTTCCTATCCTCTGCTGAACTTACCCAATCAGCGCCTGTATAAATTTCAATATTGGTGTGACCATTAGCTTTATAAGTGATTCCATGTCCTAGAGTTGTCTTAAAATATCTTAATATGTAAAACACAATATCCATATGATGCTTAGATGAAGATTACATAAATATACTTACTATACTCACTGCATATGCTATATCTGGACGTGTGATGGTCAAGTATATTAATTTTTTAACCAATTGTTGATATTTGGTCACATAAACTCTTTCAGCTCCATCTTCCAGCTGTAACTTGTGATTTACATCCATTGGAGTATATGTAGGTCTACAGTTTTCTATCTTAACATCTTGTAAAAGATCCAACGTATATTTTCTTTGATTAAGAAAGATACCATTTTCATAGTAGGCTACTTCAATGCCTAAAAAATAATGTAATCTTCCAAGATCCTTAATGTCAAATAACGGATAAAGGTCCTTCTTTAATCTTTGAATTTCTTCGATGTCATCACCTGTTACAATAATATCATTCACATAGACTAATAGTAAAGTTAATTTGTCCCCTTCTTAAAGAACAATGTATGATCACTTACACTCTTTCGATAACTCAAGTTTATAATACTTCTACTGATTTTCTCAAACCAAGCTCTTGGAGATTGTTTTAACCCATAGATAGCCTTTTTTAATCTACATACCTGTTTTGTCGGGTTCTGATATCCAGGTGGTAATTCCATATAAACTTCTTCTTTGAGTTCTTCTTGTAGAAAAGCGTTTTTCACATCTAGTTGTCACATTACCCAGTTTCTTTGAGCTGCAATACTGATAATAACTTGTATAGATGTGAGTTTAGATACCGGTGCAAATGTCTTCTCATAATCAATTCCATATGCTTGACTATATCCTCGTGCAACTAGTCTTGTCTTATACCTTTCTAATGAACCATCTGCTTTGTATTTTATTGTATAAACCCACTTGCATGAGACTGCTTTCTTGCCTTCGGGTAGATCACTGAGTTCCCAAGTTTTATTCTTTTCCAATGCTTGAATTTCAAACTTCATAGCTTCAACCCACTGCTTATCTTTAGATGCTTCAAAGTAATTTTTAGAAATTTGATACATCTCAGCCTTTAACATAAAATTATGATAACCTTCTGATAATCGCTCATAAGATATGAATTGAGAAATTGGATACTTACGACATGATCTTTTTCCCTTTCTGAGTGTTATGGGAACATTGAGTCACCTAAGTCCTCATTCTTTGAATATTCTATACTGTTGTTTGAATCAGATACTGTTCCTCCCCCTTGATTCATCTTCTCAATTTATCTGTTCATAAAAATATTTCTCCCCCTTTCTGTATACTTGTACTCTATTGTCTCCTGGGATTTGATCCGTTCCTGCAAAGGAATCTTTCTTCTCTATTTCTTCACTTCCACTGATTCTTGGCAGAACAACTGATTCTTTGAAAGTAGAAGCTGAAAGATCATTTGAATTTTTGTAATATGGAGTAGTTTCAAAGAAAGTTAGATCCATAGAAATATATCTTTTATGAGAATTAGGATGATAACAGACATATCCTTTCTTCTCACAAGAATATCCAATGAAAATACATTTGATCGCTCTTGGATCAAGCTTATCTCTGAATTGTTGATGAACATGTATGTAACAAACATAGTCACATATTCTAGGCATGAGATGGAATGGATTATCTTCATGTTTAATCACTTTAAATGGAGACTTTCCTGCAAGAGTTACAGTTGGAATTCTATTCATAATATACACTGCTGTAAGAACGGCTTCTGACAAAAAATATTTTGGAACATTATGTTTAAGAAGTAGTGTTATAGCAATTTCCAAAATATGTCGATTCTTCCGTTCTGCTAATCCATTCTGTTGTGGAGTGTAAACACAAGATGTTTGATGTATAATACCATGAGCTTGAAGATATGAGTCCAGCTATGCATTACAATACTCTCCACCATTATATGATCTGAGAATTTTAACAGTATAACCAAACTGAGTTTTGATAAGATTATGAACTAAGAGAAAATTGAAGATATTTCTGACTTAGACTTCATTAAATAAACAAAGATAAGGCGAGAGTAATCATCAATAAAAGTAACAAAGTACTTAAAATTTCCAATAGAAGGTATCACACATGGTCCCCAAACATCAGAATGTATTAACTCAAAAGGAATAACTGATCTTGATTCACTACTAGAAAAAGTCGCTCGATGATGCTTTGCTCTTTGACATACATCACATTGAAGAGTCACATCACTAGGAATTGAAAATGAGACAAACTCTCTTATTTTTGAGACAGGTAAATGTCTTAATCTACTATGCCAAACTTTTATTTTCTCTTTAATAGTACTAGCTGCCAATGCTCTTTGACATTTTGGAATCTAATCTCCAAGTAGTATGTATAAACCATTGTGTAGTTCACCACGACCAAAGATTCTTCCCTCCTCAAATCTTGAAAAACACAGCCATATGGAGAGAATGTAACTGTACAATTCATATTTCTAACTAATGAACTTACTGAAAGTAGATTTATAGGATATTCTGGAATATATATCACTGAATTAAGTCTGAGATTATCTCTCTAAATTGTTCCCTATCCTGCCATAGGAATCAATGAATCATTTGCTACTTTTACACACTGAAGGGTTAAATTCACTTCATACTGCATGAGATTAGACTTGTTTCCTACCATATGATCGGTAGCCCCTGAATCTATTATCCAATTAGAAAAAACTAGAGAATCTTTAAATGAATAATTATCATTGATGTTGTAGGAAGCAGGAGGACTTGATTATGTTTTTGATGAAGAAGTTGAAGGTTGATCCCGTAAACGTGTTTCAATTTCTGCAATCTATTTCTTCAATTATGTCACTTCATCTATAGGATTCATCTCAGTTTTTTTTTCAGATATGGTTGCCACATGACTACCATAATCTCTATATTCTGGAGGTTTTCTAATAATTTCCCAACAATGTTCTTTTATATGCCTATTTTTTCCACAATGTGTGCATTGTAGTTTGCTCTTATCATCATAATATTGATTTCTACCTCTTTCTCTACCTCTGATTGAGTCTCTTCCTCTTTGATAATTGCTTTGTCCTCTACCAACAAATGTAGATTTTTTAACTTGTATATGTTCACCTTTCTTTAGATTCTTTTTATCTTCTTCTCTTAGCAAAAGTGAATATATTGTGCCGAGTGACGAAAGTTCTTCCTTGCTTAGAATATTTAATTTGATAGATTCATAATCTGATGAAACTCTCCATAGCAGATCGAACACTTTTTGAATATCAACTTCAGTTGTTCTCTCTTTTATACAATGACTACACTTGTTTTCCACAATATGTCTTTGTTCATTCCAGAGTTCGTGAAATTCACCATAATACTCACTTATTGATCTGGTTCCTTAGCGACACTTTGTTATATTCTCAATAATCTCGTATTCTTTTGCTATGTTCTTCTGTCTAGAATAAGCTTCTTCCACTACAGTCCAAATTTCAGCGGTTGATTTCATATACATAAAAGTCTTACTGATAGATGGATTTATTGATTGAATTAGCCATGAACTTACAAGAGCATATTCTTTTACCCACCGTTCATAGTCTGCGCTGCTTCCCTCTAAAGGTGGTGAATTATGTTTAATAATGGATGCTTTTCCTCTAGACCGTAATACAAGCTCAATAGACCTAGCCCATTCTCTATAATTTTATTCATCTAGCTGAATGTTTGTAATTTGGAATGGTTCGATCTTTTGATCTTGTCCATATATGACTGACATAGTTTCTTCTTTAAATCTTCCATCCATCTTGATCAAGATCTACAAGTATTAAAAAATTAATTCCTTCTTATCTAATACCTTGATTGATGATGGTAGTTGTACACGTTTTCAATAATATTTTGTATACTCAATACGATACTCAATCTGATTTGTTGTGTTTGCAACGTTCTTCAAATATCTCTATATATGTTCAGTAGAAAAATTATCTCGATATTTCTAATACTTTCTTTCCCTTTTCTCAGGTGGCTATCGATGATGATATTAATGATTGCATACAATTAATTTTGTTGTCAACAATCTAATATTCTTCACTGATGTCACACGACAAATTACTAATCAATAACAACTGATCAGACAAAAGACGACTTGATTATCAATTCAATCTGATTTGCTATCATTGATTTACTCTTGATTCAAGGGAGAAAAAAAACTTTCATTATTCACCCACTGCCACTGATGAAGAGTCACCCGCTGTCACTGATGAAGAGTTTTTCCCTTTTATTACTCGTGATTATTCACCCACGGTTAATATCTTGGTTGATTTAATGACTGATCAACCTTACTTCACCAAATAAGGGGTGGTCAACACTCTGTTTGATAAATTAATACAGTCTTCTTCTTTTTTTATCAAACATTCAAGGAACTAATATAAACTTACTTGAATTTTTTTTCAGGAATGAAGTACCTTCGTTGTTTGCTATATTTGTGTGCAAGGCTCTGATACCATATTGCTATCAATCAACCTATTTCATTGACAAGAATCGAAGAAGAAACTTTTATTCATCATATTTTGTATTTCTACAAGAATCGACCCCTTATTGGGCAACTGCTTGATCTTTCTTCTTAATTGATTTCAACTCTAATGAATCCCGAACTTTATACTAAACCTAATCTAACTTAAAAGACCCAATTACCCCTAAGTATAGGGCATGGTTCCCAATGGATCTGATCCAGATCCATTGGGTCCAAACACAACTTTCACTTAGACACTAAACATGACATACATTTGAAACTTTTACAGGACATTAACAAAATAAGACACATTAACATAAACATGACACATTAACACTTCAATGTTTTTCACAATGTGATGTTTAAATAAAAGATGTGTGGTCTTGAAAAAGATATTGTCAATTGCAATCATCAATACTAACTCATGATCAATACATATTAGATTCGAGAGTTTATTTGAGAAAAATAACTCCCTAATGTGTCTCAATACTCATTCATAATTATCTTCTTTTTCTATGCTCATAAAAGCAAATGCTATAGATACACTTTTATTGGTTGAGGTAAATCCAACAATTTAAAAAAACATCTAATACCTATTATTCTTGTATGTACAATCAAACTATATAACTTTTGGGAATACATGCAATAATTAAAGTGAAGATAGATGAGCAAAAACAATATTATCAATATAATCAGTCCCAAGTAGCTTACAATATCATGCATAATATCGGCGAAGGTTAGTTTGATATAATAATTGTTATAAAACTGATTGACCACTCGTTTCATTTTTTTTGTAACTTAATCCTCACATGATAGGTATGCCTCATCATGGACATATTTGAGTCTATCTCCCTATTTTATATGAGACAATTTATAATAAATTTTGCCATATCCTTAGTCACTTGATATTCAACAACAGGCAACCTGGTTGCATATGCATGTGCTTCAAGATACAATCCCAAGAGATGATTATGTGTTCCATTAGCAACTAATAACCTCCATAAACCATTATTTCACAATCTCTTTTAAGTAAAATTAGGTATTTTACTTTTTTTGATAGAGATAAGTCAACTGCTCTTTTCGTCAATATATTTCTTATTTCTATACATACCACTTATTTCACATCCAAGTCATACCTTAAAACTTCCATCTTTATACTTCGAACAAAAAATTATAAACATAATATTATATTGCTTTTCAGATTCTCTTTCATAGTTAAGCAACTATTATGGGTTACAAAATACTATTTAGTATGAAATAATGGTGATTAGTCAATTTCATCTCCCTCACAATCGAAGAATATAATTGCCTTTGAATCATCACTTGAATTAGTTGACGTCTAGAACAAATTGAATAACATTAGCATCACAAACATTCACATAGATGTGTGTAATGAACATCTCTAAGAAGGGTGAGATGTGCTAAGGCCGTGTCTCTTTAAAGATAGAGATGTTGTTTGGCATTGTTTCATTCAAGCAAGAAATGTGGTCAGGTGACATCTCCTTCACACAAGAGACACAACTCAAGTATGTCTCCTTTTGGTAAGAGATATGACTGGTCAACGCCTCTTACCAGAAAGAGACGTGTTTAGATCACGTCTCTTACTAGAAAGAGACACTATCTTGACACGTCTCCTTCTTAGTTCAAGAGTAAAAAAGCTTACATGTCATGGTTGGTGGTGATCTTTGAGGTGAGGATGATGGTGGTGGTCTTGAAAGATGACGAAGGATGATAGATAATCGATGATAGAGATGATGAAAAAGACATGCCAAACAACAACCAAGAGAAGAGAGTGGTGGAGGAAGCGAGTCTTAAGAAGCATGAGTTGAGGGAGACGAGAGGATAGAGATGTTTGCAAACAAGGGTAAAACGGAAATGAGGGTGTGCTCTTAGTAATTTGGGGTGCGTCTTTATTAATACCCTTTAGTTTGTCTTTGGTTTACGTTTAAGGGCGGTTTAAAACAATCCAAGGGAAGTTTGTTGTCTTGACTCTTAGTCATGTAATTAGTTGGCCAAATGAATGTCACATGTGTTGAAAGAAATGAGGTTTACATTGATTTTAGGAAGGTTTCATTCAACAAAAGGAGGTTTAGCCGTGTGAGTATGTCTTTGGGTCTTGTAGCTGATTTGAGTCTCAGTGTGCATGGGGCTTAGTCCAAATCAAGGTGATGTCTCGCCTTAGATGTTTGTGTTTGTGAGTCAAGGTCTTGCTTTATGCATAGCTCGTCTCCATCTAACCCAGAAATATAACATCATTGTTTTAGGTCCCAATTTCTTTCTCTTGTGTTAAACGATAAGAACTTTCGCAAGACACTTTCACACTTTGAAATATTTGAGATTGATCTTTCGACCATTCCAAAGCTTAAATGGACTACTTCCCTTATGCTTATGAGAAATTATACTCAGAATATGACAAGTTGTATTCAAAGCTTTCCCAACATGTAGGTAGGTAACCCAAATCATTAAATAAAACATTAACCATATTGCACAAGGTTCTATTTTTTCTTTCAGTTATCCCATTAGACTGAAGAGAATACGGAGCAATAACCTAACGAACAATACCATTGTTTTGACAGTATACTTGAAAAAGATTTGAGATATATTCTCTTCTCCTATTAGACTTTAATCATTTAAGTACCTTGCGAGTTTAGGTTTGTGCCTCATTTCTAAATATTTAAAACTTTTAAGTAAGTAAATATAACAATATTTACTGTAGTCATCTTTATTATTAGCATTAAAATTCATACAAGAATGAACAATTGTTTCTAAATGAATTTTAAACAGATTCTCTACATCACACAAATAGCCCTTTCTAAAGAAATACCTTGTACTAAGTCAGGTAATTTCGACTTTTTTATATTTGTAATATAACCTTAACTCATCCCCAACTAAGTAAGGCCACTAAGGATATTTCAACAAATCATTGGAATATGTTTAACTTTCTAAACAGTTAAAATTTTGTCAAAGAAAACTTTCAGTGCACATGCCCTTCTTCCTTGACTTCAGTAGTTGAATGATTTTATAAGGTCACAATTATGCCACAAACGACTTGGTAAGACATAAAAAGATATTGGTTAGCACAAACGTGTACAATTGCTTCATTATCTACAATTCAGTAGTGTGACTCATAAATGAAAATGAGATAGGGATTAAGAGATAAATACCCGTCACTAGTATGCGCAATGGTCACCATGTTTATAATAACTCCTTCAGCGGTCATAGGTTTCTTGACTTTCTTTGAGGGACAATCCCTCACCCAATGTCCAACCTAACAACAAAGCCAATTCAGTTTGTTCTTCAGTTTCTTTTGGATCTTGACCATTAATTTATGCTTTGCCTGCTTTTTCCTAGAATCATTAGGTTGTTCCCTTCCGACCATCAGGTTTACCCTAAGAGTATTGTCTACATGTATAATGGGTTTATGACTTTGTGCTCTTCCTCTATTGTATATCTACCGTTAGGTTATCAGGATTCATCGTATCCTTCTTATCCTTGAGATCTAAGATGAAGCCCTCCAAAGACTTAGGAAATTTTTCAATAATAGATATAACAATAAACTCATCAAGAAGCTCCATGTCGACTTCCTTCAGACCATGGCATAAAAACTGAAACTCGTGGGCTTGTTAAGTCACATATTTTTCTTCTATCATTTGATACTTCAGGAACTAGGCCACAAAATACTTTTCAAGCTCGAGTCCCATAGATCTTTTACTATTGTGGAAGGAGAAAAATTATAAACACTGAATAAAACATTCAATAATGACGATAATATACAATAACGATATAGTGTGTCCTTTTTCTTCCACCCAGAGATTTTATTCAAGCTTCTAGAGTCAGTATCATCGGGTTGGGGATAATCTGACTCCCCTAACATGGTTAATTTTATTTTCATACGTTGCTATCAACATTTGAAATGAGACCAAAAACCTTTTTCGACATCAAGGTCAAGTCGACCTTTAGTCGGAGAGTAGCAAACAAAGACATTTATTGATTTCTCCAAGATTGTTGGGAAATACCATAGAAATACATGCATAAGAAACCAATATGCAATAATTATAAACATGCTACAATCAAATACAATCACATATCCAAAGTAAGCCATAAACAAACCATACAAGAAAACACAAGCAAACAAAATTAGAATTTATTAGCGTGAGTCGCCCTTGCAGACTTGTGTTAGAGAAATCATCGCTCCACTAAGTGCGTACGAGTACCTACACTTTCCTCCTAAGATAAAACACACATAACTGAAAGCAACATACCTTGCTTAGAGTCGATCTCGGCCATGCCTGAGTTGCCTTTGACTAAAGGGGCATGATGACAGGCAACCTCCACGGGCAAGGAACACCACGACTAGAGGGGGAACGCAAAGAGGAGAAGGGAGGAGAGAGTGTTTATCACATAAGTACAGATTAGGGATCCCAAATCTCTTATTTATAGGATACGTGATGGATCATGGATCTGATCCAAATGACACACCTTTTCGTCCCGTAACTGTTTTTGCATAGACATACTTTTGACCATGAGATCAAAAGTTTTTCGTGCAAAAAAATAAACCAAAGAGAATTCCCAAGCCCAATATGGCTCGACTGAATGCACTTGTATAGTATAGTATGTCCTTCATAAGCTATTTGAACTAAAGTTCATGAGCTATCAACTATATAAAAGGATATGTGAGTTTGTCTCATTCTTCGATATGAGACTAAACTTTGTCTTCTTTTGATCTTCACATAAATAAGTCTCTCACATGTGACTTTTTAACTCACATATATTAATGATGCATTAGGGACACTAAACATGAATTAGATGTTATTAATGTACGGTTTTCAAATACCAAAACCTCCCTGCAATTAGAAAAGTGTTACACGATGGCTGACAAACTAGCTGGTCGTGACCCACAAAAGGTTTCCCTTCCAATTTTGGGTAAGGACAAATCTAATTGGATAAGGCCCAGTGATTTGAGATTCAAATCCCGTATTTGAATTTAAAAAATCTTCATGAATCAAGGGATGGTTGGAAGAAATGACAAGTCCAACCGACCTACATTTGGGAAAACCTCCCTTCATTCTTCGAGGTCGACTATAAAGGGAACGGAGGCACTAGATGAGGACTCCTTGACATTTTAAAAGGAGGTTCACAAAGAAAGAAGTATCTACAATGTCAATCATGATCCAGACCATGTCCTTGTCCTCTGCCACTGACCCCCAAAGACACACATGTAGCCATTGATTGTCGTGAAATGCATGGCATTTCCAAAAGACAAGATATATCAGTTGCACCCAGGCCCCAACCAACCCGCACGCACCCAATTGTAGGTGATGTTGTTGGTTGAGGCACTACAAACCTTACTCTGCCCGATAGACACCGGGGTTATTACACTTGCACTCCGGTGCCAAAGATGTCCGAACCCAAGAAATTTTTGGGTGTCTAGGACACGAAGACAGTGGAAAACTGAATTTATAATATCGAGACATATTTTGATGCGGTGCAGATACTGGAAGATGACCGGTTGCTTCAAGCAGGTCCCATGCGAGTTGGTAAGCCTGCAAGACCCTAATTACGATGGAGGACACGATGAGTGTCTATGAGTATGTGTGACAATTTAACACTGTTTTGTTGGCGATTGATGACATGCTGGACAAGGAGAAGTTGTTCTTGTTCGTGCATGGATGTCTACATGACCATGATTATGGCCGAAGGTTTGATGGATCTTCAATGTGACCGTAAAGACAATAAGGAGAGTTCCAATCGTGGTGGGGGAGAACAGAATCATAGTGGTTCCTAACATGGATGTAGATGGTTGAATCAAGTGTCAACCGAATGCGGATGCTAATGGTGAGGAGACTTCTTCGAACGGTTGGAAGGTGACACTAATTTGAAAATATAAGGGATCAGGATCGTGCAATGCTTGTCAAGGTCCCCATTGGATGTATGACTGCCCTAGAAGGACACATGTTGTGGTAAGAATAGAAGAAAAGAATCTTTAGTATGATCTTAAGTAAGGACATTGCACATGTCGCACCCATCTAGCTGCTCAACACGGTGGAGATGTAGGAGGACCCGAGCGTCAACATCATCTTTGTGGAGGAACTATTCAACTGGCATAAGGTGCAAGCCATGACACTCAGGCACAACCCACTGCATCGTGTCCACTGCCACGGCATAGAAGGTGGCTTGTATTTGGAGGCATCTAGCTGGCAATCAGAGGGCCACACCTAGTGGTGGGTATTGTTACACCTAGTGGTGGGTATTGTTGATTTCTTCGCTTGATTCCGACTACTTCCGAGCTTTCGGTTGTCTACCTTTAAGTTCTCCCAGGTACGCCTACTATGGAACAGAAGGTAAGTGATATCTTATTTTTGAGGTTTCCTCGCAATGGAGTTTTTAAGGGAAAGATGTTTTTCTCTTGATATGTTTTTCGTTATGCACTACTCTTTATTTATAGAGTAGCGTATGCTCCTTCTTTTTTGGTTATCCTACTGGGCTTCCCTCATCTGGAGCATTCTTATCCAAACTGTTATCGAGATTTTCAGTAACGGTCCGACTATTATGGCCATCATATCTTCAGTCCGAGATACAGGTAACAGACTGGATGGCCAGTCCAACCGTTACCTGTGCTGGGTTGCCGAGAATAGCCACAACCTAACATCTCCTACTTGGTCATTCGAGTGAAGTGTACTGACATACTAGTTTTACTCCCACTTTTATAGGGTTTACCTAGTAATGTCCTTTCATGATTGTTGCTGCAATCAATACCCGTTGTGTGGTTATTTCTCTACACAACAATCAAACATACCTCAAACCCATGTTCGTAACATGTTTTGAGAAAAGTCCCTTTGTTATGCCTTTAGTCAAGGGGTCTGCCAGCATATCATTTGCTGGCATGTATGAGATGGATATTTCCTTTCTCATAACCATATCATGAACATAGTGGTATTTAACAATTATATGCTTGCTTTTTGTGCAATCAACTCCACTCTTGGTAAGAGTAATTGCTACATTGTTATCATAGTAAATGACAACTACCTCGTCGGTTATTTCTAACTTCAAATCATGTATGAAGAGGCTTATCCAGACAGTACTCATTGCAACCATATAGCAAGCCACATACTCAGCTTCCTGTGTATGGAATGCTACATAACCCTATTTCTTACATGCCCAAGAAACAACACCACCTCCAAATAAGAATATTTGCTCTGAGTTATATTTGCTATCATCTTTGCTTCTAGCAAAGTCAGCATCTGAGTATCCTACTACTTTTAGTTCATCCGCTTGAAAACACAGTTTCAAGTCTCTTGTTCATTTAAGATATCTTAAAATCCTTTTTACAGCTATCCAATGTTGCCATCTAGGATTACTTTGATATCTACTTATAAGACTAACAACAAATCTGATATCAGGTTTTGTACACAACATAACATACATCAATCTACCCACAGCTTGTACATAAGGAAAGTTAGGCTTATCATCTCCTTCACCGAGATAATCAACCTTACTTACTTTAACCACTTTTACAACGGGTGTATCAGCAGACTTGCATTCACTCATTTTGAACTTTTTGAGAATATAATCTATATATCTCTCCTGACTCAGGCATAATAGTTTAGATTCTCTTTCTCGAGAGATCTTTATACCCAGGATATAGGATGCTTCCCTCATATCCTTCATTTCGAACTTTGAGTTTAATCATGACTTAGTTTTGACAATCATCTCATTGTCATTCCCAATCAACAATATGTCATCTAAATATAATGATAGGATGACAAAGTGGCTCCCACTGTTCCATTCATATATACAGTGATCAAGTTTATTAGCCACAAACCCAAGTTCTATAATGATATTTTAAAAAGTCAAATACCATTGGCGAGGTGACTGTTTCAGGCCATATAGGGATTTTTTCAACCTATACACTTTATTGTTTTAGCCTTCAACTATAAATCCTTCGGGTTGTAGCATGTATATAACTTCATCTAAATCTCCATTTAAAAAAGTTGTCTTTACATCTAACTGATGTAAGTCTAAGTCATAATATGCAGATATTGCAAGGATTATTCTTATGGATGCAAATTTTGCATATGTCTCAGCATAATCTATCCCCTCCTTTTGTGAAAATCCCTTTGCAACCAACCTCGCTTTAAACTTTTCGATTGAACCATCGACTTTGTATTTCTTTTTCAAGGTCCATTTACAGCTTATATCTTTCATTCCTTTTGGCAAATTAGTCAATTCTCAAACTTAGTTTTTCTCAATAGATTCCATTTTCTCATCCATGGCTTTCCCCCGTTGCTTTCGATGAGTTCATAGCTTGTTGATAAGTATCAGTCAACTCATCTAAATCTACCAAATTACACACTTCTTCTGCAAGATAAGTGTGATAATCCTTTAAGTAGGACAGAGTGGCCTTAGGCCTTTTATGTCAACTTAAGGTTTCAGTTGTTTTAGGAAGATCTTCTATAGGTTCTAATGATGATTGATGTAGATCTACTAGATCATCAGTACATTCATCATTGTTTTCCAGAATATCATTCTTAGTATCTTCTAAGAACTCAACATCTCTGCTTTCTCTCAGTCTGTGGCCCTTATGATAAAATCGATATCCCTTTAAACCTTTTGGATATTCAATGAATATACATCTTAAGGACCTACTATCTAGCTTATCTCTAGACCGATCAAGGATCTTTACATGTGAATGTTAATTTCTTCACCTGATTTCGGCTACTTCCGAGCTTTCAGTTATCTACTTTCAAGCTCTCCCAGGTACGCCTGCAACGGAACAAAAGGTAAGTGATATCTGGTTTTTGAGGTTTCCTCACAGTGGAGTTTTTTGGGGAAAGATGTTTTCACTTGATATGTTTTTTATTATGCAATGCTTTGTATTTATAGAGCAGTGCGTGCTCCTTCTTTCCCGGTTGTCCTATTAGGCTTCCCTTATCTGGATTATTCTTATTCAGACTGTTATTGAGATTTCCTATAACGGTCCGGCTGTTATGACCATCGTATCTTCAGCCCGAGATACAGGTAACGGACTGGATGGTGAGTCCAACTATTACCTGTGTTGGGTTGCCGAGAATGGCCACAACCTAACAGGTATGGCAAGGGATGTGTCGAATGGTAGGTCTCTTGGACATGTTGGTAGAAAATTTGATGGGCTTTCCAATAGTTCTTGGTTGCAATTTCTTTCAGGCATCCAAGACAGTAGTAGGTTTCCACCTTGATGGTTTAGTGTACATAAGAGGTAAGCAACTGAGCACCAATAGGAGAGGCAGTCGACGAAAGACTACCAGTGCAGCCAACCAAAGCAGGTGACGGGGGAAACTATTGGCCAAAGAACAGATGACCCTCTCTTTAAGCAAGAGGGTAGGTAGTTCAAGCAGACATCATGCCTAGAACAAGAACGGTACATGAGAGGTTTCTGCACACAAGAAAAAACCTCCCGATAAGGTGGCATGGAGGACACTACCTTACTAGGGTTGAGGCAACCTCGGGCTTACATGGGAGAGTTGGAGATTGGTGATCTCAGAGGCCACCCCCGTGGTGAATCGCAAATGGTTGTTGGGCAACAGTGGGGTATATGTCACATTAGGAGGAAATGGAAGCGGTTGAGGTAGAGCTCTAAAGGAGCACACACCAGGCCAATCAACAATACATTGGCCAACGAGTGTTGACATGACAAGCCGAGTGCCATGAACCTGCAAGGGGCAAGCAGCTGGCACTGGAGACCGATAAGGTGCAATGGCCTGTTCACCATGAATCAAACTGGTCGGTCGGGTAATCTGCAATAGTCACACTGTGTCATGATCGGCTTGTGGTGAGCACAACTTGGAGGACTCAGTTCAACATCGACAAAGGCATGCTCGTATCGGAGGATGACGCATCAAAGGAGGCAACACTAGATGGGAGGAATCGGTTTAGCTAGGGGAGCTCATGCACAGATGCGATGAAGTCCAAGAGACCTCGAGGGCAAGGTTTCACTCAACCGAGAAGGATTGTGATCCCATTGATTTTGACGGTTCGATCAGCATGTGTGCCGATTCACACTAGTCATAGGGTCAAGCTCTGTTTGCTTTTGGATTCTGTTCTAGGGGGGTTCACGCCAACGTAAGGGGGGTTTGTAGTTTTGAGTTGAGTGATGTAATAAGCAGGCCAAATGAGCTGCATGTTTTAGCTGAAAGGAAGTTCACATTGGTTTTAGGAAGGTTTCATCTGACAAAGGGAGGTTTAACTGAGGGAGTGTGTCTTTGGGTCTTGTAGCCAGTTTGGGTCTTCATATGCATGGGGCTCAATCCGGACCCAAGTGGTGTCTGTGGGTTATGAAGCCACTGTGTGGGTCCTCGAGGCATGAGGGGTCCAACCATACCCGAGTTGTATCCCACCTGAGGTGTCCATTTGTGTCATGGTGTGTCGTGTATACATGGAGGTTGAAGAGAGAGGAAGAAGGGTCTGGGACTCTTCTTTGCCGGTCAATAACTTCCAACTTCACAAGCCGCATGGGTAGACATGATCGGTTTTGACCCAACCCGGAAGCTCAAATCGTAACTGAACCGGCCCACAAACCATCCGAAACCGGAACCAAGTATGGCCTGGTTTGGTTACCGTGTGTATATATACAAAACTGGTCCGAAACCAAAACCACTATAAAAACTGGCAGTTTTGTTCCAATTCAAACCGGCGGTTCTAGATCCAAACCCATAATCTGAAGTTCGATGGTTTTGGGTTTGATTTCGACCTAGATCCAATGATTAAAAGATATATAAATTAGAGTGTCACGTGGCACTCTCTTATTCATTATTATATATTATATACTACATAATAAATATAATAATTAATAAACTATATTATATATTATTATATTAGATTTTTAATATATAATATATAAATAACAATCAATGTGACAACAGTTGTCCTATCACAAGATACTTGGGTGCCACATGGTGCCCTAGTATTGGCCAAGCGGTCTAGGCTGTAAAGTGGGCACCATGTGGCGTTCGTTGTCCCAAGTTGTACTCGAGTGTCATGTAGCACTCGGGTATTGGCTAGCTGCTAAATATTTTTAATACTACTAAGCTAATTGTTTGAATGATCGTTTGTTGTTCATGAATAGTATTTTTGTTCTATAAATAACATATTTCAAATCCGAAATCATAAAACCCACATGCTCTTGCTCTTGTAGCCTTCATATACCTCTTGTTCTTGTCTTGCTCTTACAACTTTGTTATATAAATAGTAGTATTCTTAATTAATTTATTATTTTTTGTTAAGTGAGTGACTTACCATGGTGATGGTTCTTCTAGTTTCAAAAACAAAAGAAAAGTCATTTTGAATAGAAGTTGAAGTTGCCATTTTCCTCAAGGAGTGATGTCAATACCAATCGATCAAGAAAGCACAATAAATATAAGTAGCGCCAACGATAGAGGTGCTAACGTATTATTTGTGTAGGAAACCATTTTGGTACTGGAAGTTAAAAAAATAAAACTTATATGGGGAGGATACCCTCCAAAAACTAAGTCATGAGGATTTAATTTATTTAAAATTCACTTTGTAAAATTATATTATGAACAAGGCAACGTGAATCAGAAGAAGTGCAACTATTATGATAAGATATACAATTTAAGCCAGAAGACTATTATAGCACATTAAAAAATCATGTTATGAAAAAGCATCCAATCATAATTGGTTTACTTGTTCATCAAACTCAATTTTTTGCACAGGAAAGTTCATTTGGTAGTGGATCTATTTCCATGGGGCTTTCTCACTACAATTTCACTCAAGATAAGGAGGAGTTTACACGTTTTGTGAGAGTATAACATCTTTCTTTTAATTTTAATCAAAAACTTAGATTTGTTGATTATGTAAAATGCTCATAATACTTTAGTTATACTTATTTTTAGGCAATTTATTAGTAGACATATTTGTAAATTATATAAAGAGGAAAAGAAAGAGTTAGCTAAATTTTTTTGTTTAATTTGAGCATAGTGTGTCACTATATGCTGATATATGGACTGATAATTACAATTGCAAGTATATATGAGGGTTACTATTCACTTGATAGACGAGAATTGGTCAATCCAAAAACGCCTTCTTCCACTTCATTGTTTTGATAAATCATATGTTGCACAAAATATTTATTATGTTAAAATTGATTTTTGAAGAGTATCAATTATCCTGTAATTTTTTTTAATTTTACTTGATAATGTTGATGCAAATACGTGTGCTATTTGTAAATTACAAAGAATATGAAACTAATCCAAAACTACTATGAAACTGAAATCAAAACCATATCCGAAACTACCAAACTAGAAACCATTTGCTGAACGGTTTGGTTACAATTCCAGTTTCTGAGTAATTCGAAACCAAATATGTCTATGCACGGGTGTAGCCGAGCACTAGTGAGATCATAACCCTAGGCTCCTTAAAAGTGGTGCATGGACTCCTTGTGGCGGTCATAACCATTGCACACACAAGGTACCATGGTGTGTGTAACCAAACATTTGATAGAATGAAAGACGTGGCTGGTTAGTGTTGGGCACCAATTCCATCATCGAAAACCATCCGATGACAATCTCAAATGTTGCTTTGGGGCATTGTTGTGGGATCCAGCAAATCGTGGAGATGACAATCTTGACTTGCCTTGCTGATATCCAGTCTACCCCGCCCTTACCTGGGGCGGGTTTGTTGGAGATTCCTTGCTTCCAACGACGTGCTTCAGTTCTATTCCATCTTGTAGCGTTTGTTCACCTGGAAAGTATGCAGTGGAAATTGATTGTGTTTGAGGTTTCCACATAGGGGTTTCCCGGGAGAGGAACTCGATTTGTTTTTCTTTTTCTCGGACTAATTTTTCAGTGTCTTTTCTGTATCAGATGCTTCGTTTAAATAGGCAGCATACTCCCCCCTCTTCTTGAATTTTCCTCCTGCGGCTTCTCTCATCTGGAGCGTTATCCAGAGCATTACTGAAAATCTCATTAACGTCCTCTGGTTATGATCCTTCCTTATTCAAGATACAGGTAACTGTCTAGATTGTCAGTCCAGCCGTTACCTGTGCTGGATGAGTCGAGAATGACCACAATACATCATCTCCTACTTGGCCATTCGAGCCAAGTGTACAAACATACTGGTTTCCTCCCACTCTTACAGGGTTTCATCTAGTACTGTCTTTCCATGATTGCTACTTCAATCGATGCCCGTTGTGTGGTTATTTTCCTACACAACAATTTATTCGTTGTATGTTGTTAACCTATACAAGCAATATGAATTCTATGTTGAATATCATGTGTAGTACTAGGAGGAAAAAATGATTGTATGTTCCTCTTCTATAACTTTCACTTGTAATATCTTCAATAATCCTCTTTCCTTTAGTTGATAGTCGAGATCTACTACTACCAACCTCTGTCTTACCATCAGAAAGAATAATATCACCAAATCCAACATCATTATCATCATTTTCCTTAAACATTTCTAAATCATTCTTTTGTTTTCTCCTCTCAAGTATACTCTCAATTATTTGTATACATTATCATTTAATGACTTCTAGCAATTTTCTAACTCTGCCTGTATAAAAAACAACTTTTTCATAGTCCTTATGAGATAGTGATTCAATAATGAAATTTCACTACTAGCCACTTTCTTACAAAACAAATATTTTATTTTTAATTTGTTTCCCTCAACTGGTGTACCCCATTGTCCATCAGACCGAGATTGCGAGTCTCTAACACCCCTTCCTGTCATCTCAATTGAACACTTCAATCTAATAAAAAACTTAAAAATAAAAGCACTTCATAAATGTCTAATCTTCACTTAATGCTGAAATAAAATGTCTCTCACTTCACGAATACAATAAAAATCATATTCATGCACTTCATAACCTCATATATTGTCATTCAAAAAAAAAAGAAAAACACAAAAAAATAATAAATAGAAAGATTTTTTTTTAAAAACTCAAAATGTATATCACAACCTGAGTTGGGAGCCTTGCACACACGTCGTAGAGAACTTTGGGAGCCTTGAACACCTTGGAGCCATTGAAGACTACCTTGAGAGCTTTCAACATACTTTAACAAACACCAAAAACCTGTAGAAACATGAGTTTCTGTTCGTCGTATCGCTCGTATCATACGATATGGCGATATAATTTATAACATACGATACAACTTGTATCACACAATATGACCCGATAACTTTATCTGTGTGATGCACTAGTGTGTTTCGTATCGTGGAGCTTTATGATATGATATGTATCGCACCGTATCGTACGATATGGCGTGATATGAATAACACTCATTCTAACTTAAAATTCAAGACCTTACAAACTCAAGCGTGCCTAGATGATTAAACAAGAAAAAGGTGTCGAGCACAAGAGTGTGAAAAAGTATCAGTTGACATATATACCGAATATTATACTACTAAAGGAGGAATTGACACGAGTATTATTTATACGAATCCCACACAAACATAGAAAAACAATGATGATTAAGTTCAAAGTCAATCATTTTAGGTAAAGGGTTTCTACCAAAAGGTAAGAGAACTACATGAGCTTTAATTCCTCTATGCCCAAAAGGATATGTATGAGACATAATTCATTGGTGAGTGAATTATAGTCAACCTCATTATTTCTTTTATTACTATTACATAGTTTACATATATTTTATATTATAATATATCATGTATACATAAATTAATGAATGAATGTAATACTTATAAGTTATAACTTATGAAAACTTATATAATGCAACTATACTTTTTCTAATATAATATAATACATTACTATAAACTTATATAGTCTTATATAACTTATAGTCTTATATAGTTTAAATTGTTTAATAGTTATATAACTAAATCGGATCTGGAGCCGCCCGAAATCAAATTCAAAAGCATTCAAAAATTGGATCTAGAATCACCCATAACTAGATCCAAAACTGGCCTGAAGTTGGATTCAAAACTGTCTAAAAAACGAATCCGAAACCACTGAAAATCATATCCAAAATTGTCTCAAAACCATATTCTAAGCCATCAAAAAATTGGATAAAAAACCACCCAAAACTGGATCCAAAACTACCCGAAACCAGATTCAAAACTATAATAAACCAGATCCAAAAATCAGTTAGAAACCGGATTCAAAACCAGATTCAGAACTACTCGAAATCAAAACCGGATCTGAAACTAATCCAAAACTGCTATGAAACTGAAATCAAAACCAGATCCGAAACTACCAAACTAGAAACCATCTGCTGAATGGTTTGGTTACAATTCAAGTTTCTGAGTAATTCGAAACCAAATATGTCTACGCACGGGTGCAGCCGAGCACTAGTGAGATCATAACCCTAGGCTCCTTAAAAGTGGTGCATGGACTCCTTGTGGCGGTCATTACCATTGCACACACAAGGTACCATGGTGTGTGTAACCAAACAATCGATAGAATGAAAGACGTGGCTGGTTAGTGTTGGGCACCAATTCCATCATCGAAAACCATCCGATGACAGTCTCAAATGTTGCTTTGGGGCATTGTTGTGGGATCCAGCAAATTGTGGAGATGATAATCTTGACTTGCCTTGCTGATATCCGGTCTACCCCGCCCTTACCTAGGGCGGGTTTGTTGGAGATTCCTTGCTTCCGACGACGTGCTTCAGTTCTGTTCCATCTTGTAGCGTTTGTTCGCCTGGAAAGTATGCAGTGGAAATTGATTGTGTTTGAGGTTTCCACACAGGGGTTTTCTGGGAGAGGAACTCGATTTGTTTTTCCTTTTCTCGGACTAATTTTTCAGTGTCTTTTCTGTATCAGATGCTTCGTTTAAATAGGCAGTATGCTCCCCCCTCTTCTCGAATTCTCCTCCTGCAGCTTCTCTCATCTGGAGTGTTATCTAGAGCGTTACTGAAAATCTCATTAACGTCCTCTGGTTATGATCCTTCCTTATTCAAGATATAGGTAACTAATTGTCTACATTGCCAGTCCAGCCGTTACCTGTACTGGATGAGTCGAGAATGACCACAATACATCATCTCCTACTTGGCCATTCGAGCCAAGTGTACACATACTGGTTTCCTCCCACTCTTACAGGGTTTCACCTAGTACTGTCTTTCCATGATTGCTACTTTAATCGATACCCGTTGTGTGGTTATTTTCCTACACAACAATTTATCCGTTGTATGTTGTTTACCTATACAACACTTTTATCTGTTGTGTGGTTATTTTCTTACACAACAATCAAACGTACCTCAAACTCATGTTAGTAACATTTTTTATAAAAGTTCCTCTGTTATGCCTTTTATCAAGGGTTCTGCCAATATATCATTTGTTGGCATGTATGAGATGGATATTTCCTTTCTGATGCATGAACATAGTGGTATTTCTTAATAAGAGTAATTGTTGCATTGTTATCACAATAAATAACAATTGGCTCGTCGGTTATTTCCAACTTCAAATCTCTTATGAAGCGGCTTATCCAGACGACACTCGTTGCAGCCATACAGCAAGATACATACTTAGCTTCCTGTGTATACAATGCTACACAACCCTGTTTCTTACATGCCCAAGAAACAACACAACCTCCAAATAAGAATATTTGTCCCAAAGTTGATTTTCTGTCATCTTTGCTCTCAACAAAGTTAGTGTCTGAGTATCCTACCACTTTCAGTTCATCTGCTTGAAAACACAGTTTCAAGTCTTTTATTCCTTTCAGATATCTTAAAATCCTTTTCACAGCTACCCAGTGCTGCCAACTAAGATTACTTTGATATCTACTTACAAGACCAACAACAAAGTTGATATCAGGTCTTGCACACAACATAACATACATCAAGCTACCAACATCAAGCGATTTTTTTTTTGTACAGGATCAATGACGATGCTCTGATATCAGATGTTGAAGATTCCTTGCTTCCGGTAATGTCTATTCACCTAGAAAGTATGCAACAAAAATTGATTGTGTTTGAAGTTTCCACAAAGGGGGGAGAGGAACTCGGTTTGTTTTTCCTTTTTTCAGACTAATTTTTCAGTGTCTTTTCTATATCAGCTGCTTCATTTAAATAGGCAGCATGCTCCCCCCCTCTTCCCGGATTTTCCTCTTGTGGCTTCCCTCATCTGGAGCGTTATCGAAAATCTCGGTAACGTCCTCTGGTTATGATCCTCCCTTATCTAATATACAAGTAACAGTTTGGATGGCTAGTCCAACCGTTACCTGTGTTGGATGAGACAAGAATGACCACAACACATGTAACGATATCGATTGCAGTAGCAATCATGGAAAGACAGTACTAAGTGAAACCCTGTAAGAGTAGGAGGAAACCAATACGTTTGTACACTTAGCTTGAATGGCCAAGTGGGAGATGATGTATTGTGGCCATTTTCGGCTCATCCAGCACAGGTAATAACTGGACTGACCATCCAGACCGTTACCTGTATCTTGGATAAGGGAGGATCATAACCAGAGGACGTTACCGAGATTTTTGGTAACGCTCTAGATAACGCTCCAGATGAGGAAAGCTGTAGGAAGAAAATCCGGGAAGAGGAGGAGCTAATACTGAAAAGACACTAAAAAATTAGTTTGAGAAAAGGAAAAACAAACCGAGTTCTTCTCCCAATAAACTCCTGTGTGAAAACCTCAAACACAACCAATTTCTGCTGCATACTTTCCAGGTGAACAGACGCTAAAGGACAGAACTGAATACTTTCCAAGTGAACAGACGCTACAGGACAGAACTGAAGCACATCGCCGGAAGCAAAGAATCTCCAACAGGGTTATGGGCGTTCACAGCCGCAGTTGTAGAAGTAGAGCAAGCGGGGCTGTCATGCGGAGGTTATTCCCAACTTTGGCAAAGGAGAATTGGTCCATCGGCTTTTCCAACTTCGGATATCATGTACCTTCCTCGCATTGGTAATCCTTCAAGCACCAAATCATGATCGACTTGTTCACGACTTCTTAGGTTCATGATCGTAATTGGGGCAGAAAATGAAGTGTGTCCGGCTGAAGCCTCGCTCTAAAAAAAATCGAATTTATGAACCGTTACTTATTATAACCTCACAAGCCCATGTACATCTACGCAGTACTAAGATATTATTATGAACATGAGAGCTAAAACAAACACACAACGAGTTCAAAGCACAAACGAATCCAAATGAATTATAATTCGACTCATTATTTATATAAAAGCCAACTCATGAACACGGTCAAACGTAAATTGTTGGTAAATCAATGAACACGAGCGAGTAGGAGACGAGTTAACATGAGCAGGCCATGTTGAGATCAGCCCCCAGCAAGAGAGAGAAAGAGAGAGAAATCGAGCATCATTTTACACCGTAAAATATCTAGCTACAACTCAGGCGTAGTTGGTCAATTGTCACAGAAAAATGGAACCTCCATAAAAGAAATCAGGTTCCAAAACTACAAAGGCCAAAACTTCAACGTTTGTCCTCCCCTTCATGTCATGCTATCGTCTAAAGTTTCACAGACACGAACGAACAAAGAATCACAGAAAAGGATGAGAAAAGAAAAGAAAGTTCCTCATAGCTCATCGTGCGACTCTTCGTCTTCATCACCACTTGAAGCGCCACTAGGGCCACCAGATCTCTGGTAAACCTTCGAGATGATGGGATTGCAAACAGCCTCCACTTCCTTGAGCTTCTCTTCATAGTCCTCCTTCTCAGCACTTTGGTTGTCATCGAGCCACTCGAGAGCCTCCTTCACTGCCGATTCAATCTTCTCCTTCTCGTCGCCTTCGAGCTTGTCAGCCAGTTTGTCTTTGTCATTGATGGTGTTCTTCATGTTGTAGACGTATGTCTCTAAACTGTTGCGGGCATCAATCCTCTCCTTCACTTTCTTGTCTTCCTCAGCGAACTCCTCAGCCTCCCTCACCATCCGTTCGATCTCCTCCTGGCTGAGCCGGCCCTTGTCATTGGTAATGGTGATCTTCTCTGACTTGCCGGTGCCCTTGTCCTCGGCCTTCACATTCAGGATGCCGTTGGCATCGACTTCAAATGTGACCTCAATCTGAGGAACTCCCCTGAGAAGATTGATGGCAAAGAGCAATAATCAGTAACAAACAACTTTGAGGTGTTTGGAATGACATAGAAGCAAAAAAGGTATGAGCCAGAATTTTGATGCATACACTATCGATGCAATGCCAAACATCCAAAATTTGAAAATATGGAGCATTTGAGGGCTCCTAAGTTCCTAGTTTTAGTACGCATAATTGGATTAAATGGACACGTTTTTAAAGAACCATTTGTGGTATTATAAATAGACCAGTTGTAAGTATACATCCACAACCTTTATCATAGAGGGTCAACAATACAATAAGCAAATATACCCCAGATAACTTATCATTTCATGATGCGTGTGTGTATATACATGTGTGTGTGCGTGCACACATGCGTGTGCACATCCCAAAAATATGCTATGATATGGATTACTTCTGTATTTTACTGTACGCCTCCATATTCTAAAACAGTGGTTGTTAAAATCTTCAGTTGAATCTTAAATCTACAGTCATCCGATCCCATGAAAGTTGAAATTGCCAGATCCCAACTGAAGGAACCAAGCTCAGGATCTATGTTGGATATGAATGAATGATCAATTGCAAATGAATATATGCTAAAGAGATCAATATCGTAGAGCCTTAATATATGAATTCTACTCATGAATTAGAATTATAGAATTATGTACATATTATATAATGTTTAAATTTTTTTTAATTTAGGATCTTTATGGTCCTTCGCATTCATCCTACAATCCTCAATCCTCGGAATCCCATGAGATCTTAGGTATGATCTAACATTTTGACAAGCTTACTTAATATATCATTGCAACCTACTCAATCATATCGTATATCGTCACTGATATGCCGCACATTGGAATGCATCACAGGAAACGAAGCAAAGATACCCAAATGGCGGTACTGCCTATACACTCGTGACCATTTAGTAATTTAATGAACAATACCAAGTACGGTAGAGACAATATGTACCTTGGAGCAGGTGGGATTCCAGTAAGATCAAACTTCCCGAGCTGCCTACAATCCTTTGTCAGGCTCCTTTCACCCTCAAATACCTAAAGCAGAGACAAATAATATTTACTCCAGATTCTAGCAAGGAAGACTAAAGACAGTGTAGAAGCTCCTCACTGAAACTTCAATTATACCTGAATAGACAGGGTTGACACCCTTGTTGGGCTCCTTGCCATCAAAGAAGTCCTTGAGAAGCTGCTGAACCTTGGGGATCCTGGTGCTTCCACCAACAAGAACAATCTCATCAATCTGATGCTTCTCCAACCCCGCATCGTCCATGGCCTTCTTGACCGGGCCCATAGTCTTCCTGAAGAGGTCGTTGTTCAACTCCTCGAAACGAGCTCGGGTAAGTGGCTCGGAAAAGTCAAGACCATCAAAAAGTGATTCAATTTCAACGCGGACTTGGTGCTGATTGCTGAGTGCTCTCTTGGCACGCTCACATTCCCTCCTCAGTTTTCCAAGAGCTCTGTTGTCCTTGCTGATGTCTTTTCCGTGCTTCTTTTTGATCAGCTTGATGAAGTACTCCATGATTCTTTGATCGAAATCCTCACCTGAAAAAGGGAAGGAGAAATAGCAGGCATTAATAGCAGAAGGAAATTTTTATGGAAATAACAAATTTCTTCTATATAATTTCATGTTATTCTGTCTTATATAAAAAGTACTCACCTCCAAGATGAGTGTCACCGTTCGTGGCCAAAACCTCAAAGACACCATTATCAATGGTCAAGATACTGACATCAAATGTGCCACCTCCAAGATCGAACACAAGGATGTTCTTCTCTCCCCCCTTCTTGTCAAGACCATAGGCAATTGCTGCTGCAGTGGGCTCATTAATAATTCTAGCAACATTCAGACCGGCAATGACTCCAGCATCCTTGGTGGCCTGCCTCTGAGCATCATTGAAGTAAGCTGTAAATTTGAAAGAAAAATGAGAGAAATTAGAATAAAGACAAAGGCAGGAAGAAAACAGTCAACATAGCAGGAGAAATAAGTTGTAATTTGCTCATGTTACCAGGGACAGTGACCACAGCATCATGAATTTTCTTCCCGAGGAATTGTTCAGCAGTTTCCTTCATCTTAGTCAGAATCATGGCACTGATTTCCTCAGGGCTAAATACCTTTGTCTCACCATCTGTAATTTTGACTTGTATGTATGGTTTCCCATCCTTGTTCACAATCTTATAAGGAAAACTGTCCACAAACACGGATTATGAAAAAGAAACCTTGGTGGAAACCCAAGATTCCTGGACACTTACTTTCTACCAATGAGTCTCTTGACATCGAAGACGGTTCTTTCTGGATTTACTGCTGCTTGATTCTTAGCAGCCTCACCCATGAGTCTTTCACTGTCTGTGAAAGCCACCCACGATGGGGTAATTCTATTTCCTTGGTCGTTGGCAATGATTTCCACATGACCGTTTCTGTAAACACCAACACAAGAGTATGTTGTTCCAAGGTCGATACCAATGACCGTTCCCAGCTTGGCAGCCTCTTCTTTGGCAATGGTGAATGCAAAAAGGCATCCTGATCAAAAAGATTACAGAAGATTAGTTACGAGTTCGCATCCTTCCTAAAATTTTAATCGAAAGGGGGTAATCATGCACGCAGAGGGCAGGTGAATCTAAGAAAGTACGATCTCAGAGAACCACTGCGAGCAATCAGTAATTTAAGCGTAACAACGATTAGAGAATCGAAATCAAATTGTAACCATGGGCAGCTGAAGCCCAAGTAAACTCAAGTGATGTGGAAATGATTCATGCGAAATAATCGATGTCTCTCCCATGAATCTTTTTCACGGACAACCTATGGTGCCCTCAGTTAAATGTCGTTTGCCCTACCAGATCAAGCAATGTCATACCTGGCTAGGCCATTATATGGAAGGAACGTGCTAGAAAGTCCATTAGGAAAACAACCAAAACAAAAGGTTATATCTAATATAACTGAATGGATGCATTAGAGCAGATAAGCAGAAACATCATGAGAGTAGACGATAAAAAGCACCGAGATTTTTTCCTCAGAGCGTCGAATAATCAAACTTCGCAGGATACCGATTCACATAAGATATAAAAAATCCAGGAGTAGAGCGAGAGCGTCTTACACCAGACCCTAAACTTTTCCAAAATTTAATTCAGATTTGTAGATTATAGAAGTAGAGAATTACAGAGCGTCTGTTGTGCGTGCGTGCGTGCGTGCGTGCGTGAGAGTGTGTCAATTGCAAGCTAAACTGAGAAAGATAGAAAAGCAAAGGTAGTCACAGCTCAACAAGGAAAAGTAACTCGATCTTACTCTGCTCATACAGAGAAGCGAAAGCAACAAAGAGGAAGGACGAATCAACTAACCTAGACAAAGTGTAAATCTGATTTCCTCCAAAGAGGGGTAAAAAGGAAGAAGGAAAACTTCAGGCATTCCGATCTCAAATTTAACCAAATTTGGTTCACGGATAAACCGCGAAATGAAAGAAATTGGCTTGATGGAGGATTTCTCATCAAAAACAGAGGAAATGGCTCTTTTCTGAAGCAGAATAACACAGATCTAAACGAACAGAAAGTCACGTAACAAAATCACAGAGAAAGAGAGGAAGAAAGAAAGTACCGAGCGATATAATGGCCAGGAAACAAAGAGAATGCAAGTTCCTTCTGGAGCGATCCATGCCGCCCTAACTCCGTGAGCGTCACACAAAGCGTAGGTCTGACAATTCGCTTCTCTCACTCTCTCTCTCTCCTTTTGGAGGACGAACTGTCATGGAGGTCATTTATACGCACTGAAAGTAGGGGGAAAACTTCGTCACCGAGCGGTGACGCGAATTCGGCATCATTTTGCTGCCGTGGACCAATGAAAACGAATCGGGCCACTTCTTCACCAATCAGGTGAGCTTGTGCGTTGGGGCTTCGATGACCGTCGGATCGAAGAGACTCTCATCTGCGTCCCTCCTGATCTCCGTCCAAAAGGCCTCCTCGGGACCGACGTGCGGGCCGGCCTTCACTTAGGGCTGTAAACTGGGTCCGTTTCGGGTCGGTTTAAGAGAGATGTGCAAATCGGGTCTGAAACTTAAATCCTAACTCAATAGCAAGGAAGTAATCGGGTCGAGCTGACCGTAAACCCGACTCGGCTTTGTTTACCCATTGCTTACCACTCTTCATGCACAAGCTCAGTCTGGAGGCTCAAGATTGGCTCCAGCTACATTTGTGTGACTCGAACTCAAGGATCGCTTACTTTTAAGCTTGAGCGGGCTCATGAACGAGCTTGATTAAGATGAGCTCGACGTTGTGCTCGATGGGCTCAAACGGAATCCATGTTGGTTGGGTTCGTGAATGAACTCGAGATAAAATTGCCCAACCAATTAAAACCTCCATCCCTCAGGGCAACTTATTAAAACCTAGCACGATCCGCCATGAAACGTTGATTTTGGGATTCAGATACATGAAGATACACCCACTTGGGCAAACAGGTTGGGTTTAAATGGATATGTTCTGAAATTCAGTGTAAAGTTAGTGACCCAAACCCAACCCTCTACAATTTGAGCAGTTTCATTTGAATTTGAGGTATGAGTTAGGTTGGATCAAGGTATGACCCGAACACAACCCTCTATAATAAAAGTAATCTTCATAATGGGCACCAACTATGAACTTTACATTAAACCATAAAAGTGTAAAATGAAGATTGAATCAGTCAATACATTATCAGAAGCTGAAGAAATAACTCATGGTTTTCATATTATTAATCTAGTTTAATTGTAATTATACAAAAAACAGTTTTAGTTTCGGGAGGTGTGAAGGCATAAAGGGTTTGGGTTCAGCTCGGTATGATCTGTTCACAAATGTATTTGGTAAGAACGAGTTCATGTTAAAAAAAAGTCTCGATCCAAACATGTTATACATAAAACCCGACCCACAACTGAAATAGGCCCAAATTTGAGACCTAACCCAGATAAACAGGTTTGCTGATTCGGCTTGAGATCTGCGCTGGAGTTGGTAAACATGACCCAGTTAGAGTTTCAATCTTGGTCTATTCGCCTGGTCCCAGTGTCCATACCTATTCAGGATTTCAGAAATTAGTGTGGTTATCTTATGCATTTTGGAAAAATATGTGTCCTTAGCACCCATAGCATTAGCTCAATTCGTGGGGTGTTGAGGCATCCCTGCTGGGGATAGGGGAGTTCAACTTTGGGCTGGGGTGGGGGGGTGCACGTGAGACACACACACACACACACACACACACACACATATATATATATATATATATATATATAAAGAGAGAGTCGGAGCTGCTAAAGAGCTTCTAATGCTAAACATTATTTGATCATTACCATCGTCTGCGCGATCAATTGAATGATAGTCATTGCGTTTAATGCACTGACATCCAACCTTATATCAAAGTTGATGGGCGACTTGATCCGCATCATTAGCACGATCGCACGGATGACATAAATCACCTAGTAGAGTTTGACATGAGAGGGTGTCTAGCAACTCTCAGTTATATATGTATGTGTTATGAATGAGCCATGGCTTTTTCGCGAAGGGCCAATTCAAACGAATCGTCAAGTTGAAGGTCTCAAGTTTGGATACTGGGGTGTGCGTAGGTAGGGGCCTGCTTAACCACTTGCGATAAACAAAAAATGATGCATTGTGTTCCCACCTACCAAACCAGCTCCTGAAACTCAACATCAGCAAACTTAACACAGTCTGTACATTGTGTTCACGAGCCAACCCGAAAACACATTATTCATATCCAGCTCAATTAAGGTCACGATCAAACATTTCTTCGAATGATTGAGGAACGAGCCGTATTGAATTGAACCGAGACAGACTGATCTACAAGCTGCTCAAGCCCTTTTAGGAGATGTTTGATTCCATAATTGGAGCGATGGAACTGGAACTACAATTTCAGTTCTAAGAGCCCACCCCCAGGATGGGCCTCGTAATCAGGTATGACCCCATGCCTGCCGAGACCGTCGTTTGATTATTATAGGAACTGGTTCTATATTCCCAAGCCTTAGAACTAAACACCGCCTCAAGAGGGCTGAAACCAACAGGTCCATTCAATCAGCAAAACCAACAAATAGACTTATTTCATCTAACGAGCCCAAGCCAAATAAGTAAACAGATCGAATCCGAAAATTGTCAGTGTGTTTCAATTATCCATATAATTCTGTTCAGCTCTAGTTCTTAAATTCCATGATCGTTCATAACTGATTTTCGGTCCATTAAGTTGTTTGATTGCGAGGCCTAAACTATGGAACTGGAGTTATTTTAGTTCAAAGTCTCTGGTTTCTAGTTTAAGTCCTCAACTTCTCGGAACAAGAAAAAAAATCAAAATTTTTAAATTATTTTTTTGTTTGAAAAAGTGAAACCAGCGTTTGAAACTACAAGTTCTGGTTCCATAGAAGGTGGAACTAGAACCATACCGGTGGTCCATGGTTCCATGTCCGTTTTCATGGATTCCAGTTCCAGCAGGTACCTAGCTCAGTTTGTTTTTTCGGTTGAAGCCATGGGGCAGGTCCAACCAGTTGGGTCTATGTGAACCTCTTTTTCTTCAAGTTGAGTTTGCAAACACTGCGACTTTTGTATGTCCAAAGCTATATATAATCGCTTCTAGAATTTCTAACATGACCAAATTTACCTAGGCTTTCTAGTACAAAGATAATGTTTAAATTTTCTTCGACACCTTTGGGTAATATATTACTCCATTTTCTCCATTCAAGTCGAGACTAAACCTGTGCTCAAGAGATGGCTATTTCTTAAGAAAGAGGAGCCTTGGTGGGGACTGCTCGGATCCCATGAGGGAATAGAAAGTTGGATCTATATTAGATCTCAATCATTCTTATAGATTCTCCAACATTAGTGTTAAGGTATGAGTTCAACTGATCTTCTAAAGTATTCCTTATAACATTTTACATATGTAACTCAGGGACCCTTCACGAGTGAATTTTTGTATCATAGTTGTATAACCATACTCTTGGATGAGAATCACATGATAACTTCTAGTACTTAGTCTTGGGTCATACTTCAAACACGGGGCATCCGTTGTTTTGGTACTCAATAAAAGTCTCACATATGAGTTATAAGTGTATCGCGAATCACACACCTTTTTTTGCTATCAATACAATCTTACATTGCTTTCTTATTTATTCTTAAGTTTCCTTACTATTACCCTCAATTGATCCTCCTAATCATCAATCTTAAGCTTTTACTAAACCACTATGATAAAGGTTTGCTAAGTTCCACAACTTAGTACCGATCATGAGTTTCAAGTTATTGAGTGATTCCAAATTCGGGGCATGACAACTTTTGTATTAGAGCTGATTCAACTCGAAGTATTGACGAGTAAGGTATCTTTCAAAGTGTTCTTGCATGACAACCTTATACATGGATGTTTCAGCTTGAACCTGTTCATGGCCAAATATAAACTGCTTTTTATGTAAGTAAACATAAGGCTTATCACGCAGACATGAAATGTACATGTTGTAGCTACTATGGATACCTACATCTTAGAGGACAAGAGATGCAAAAGATGAACATAAAGGGAGTCAAGAAGTGGATTGTGTATCGAAGTTCTCAAAGAAATGCAACAACACTACCAACAAAGCTTGCCGAGGTTGTCAAGCGCTTAGTTGGGGAGAATGTGACCCGCAAACCTTGCATAAGTGAATTTTTGCATCGTGGTTGTGTAATTAGGTCTCTATATGGGAATAACATGATAACTTCTAGTACTTAATTTTAGGTCCTTTAGATATGGGCACCATTGCTTTGGTACTCAATAAGTGTCTCGCATATAAGTTATAAGCATGTCGCAGACCACATATCATTTTTATTATCAATATAATCTTATATTGCTTTCTTATTTATTTTCAAGTTTTCTTACTTACTCCCAATCGACCCTCTCAATCATTTGTCTTAACCTTTCGCTGGACCACTTTATCTTTGGTGAAGGCTTGCTATATTATGTACAACCTAGCGTTGGTCATGAGTTTCGAGTGATTGGGTAACAATAATACAATGAAACAACTGCTCTATAGGTTTTAATTCAATCATTCATAAGAAAGTGCACCACCAAGATGGATCAACCCACTTGTTTCGAATCTAATTCCCAACACCAAGAATGATACAACGAAGTTTTACCTTTTTGACAGGCAACTTACTTGACTGCTAAGCATGATTGATGTGAATTCCATCTCTTAAAGTAATGCAAGATCGAGAATCAAACATATCAATCCAATTACGAAGAGTAAATATACCAATGCATTGGCTCTTGTTGATTATGAGAAGCTTCAATTTTTTTTTAGTTTAACGTAATTTGATATAATTATCTCCACGGTTAGAGAGAATTTTCATGTAAAGGCCATGAATTCTTTTTCGTTCATGTCTCTCTCACACACATATTTTGAGCTCCTTTAATTCCTGATGAACTCCACCTGTCAGAGCCATTATGCCTCTCTGTAACAAGCCTATGTTCGTTAGTGTCAAACTCAGTTGGATAGGTTCTTGACTAGAGTCCTCTTAATGCCCCTCAACTGAGTGACCCATTGGACAACCACCAACCGTGCTAGGGTCCAATGATGGTTCAAAAACTTGGTCCAATCAGCCCCTTGGTTCACCACCATGGGTATGTGGCTTGTGATCCACACTTCGTCTAGCCTCTCCTTCCTCCACCAACTCTATCATTGTCTCCGGTTTGAGGACATTTTTGTGGTGAACACACTCATGCACTTGTGTACCTGGTAAGGATGGAGAGAAAGACAATGATGAAGATCCTCACTCCCACCGATATTTTTATTAATCAAGTGGTGGTTGAACATTTACAAGACCTTAAAAAGGAGGTTTACGTACTCAGTTCTAACAAATAAAATCAAACCCTAATGACCCACAGTAGATCCAAACTGCATGTAAAGTAAATGAACTTGGATCTTAAGAATTTGTTTTTGTACAAGGGTTCAAGCTAGACACTAAACATATACTAGTGCCGGATCCCAAATATGCTTATTACAATAACTCAAAACAAAAGTAAATATTCCTACATTAAACCAAATGTTGGCGGATGAACATGCTTAAAAGATAAATGTGGCAAGGTGTCCATCGAGACTAGCCTCGAAGCACCTGACTCCCTTGCAAGGTGCGGCATGCATGAGTCGAACCCCCTATGATTGCCCGATAACAACTCTTCCCCTTTCGAGGGGGACATTGCTCTCAAGATCCTAAGGAGACAACTCCATGCTTGCATCAGCTGCCCTGGACATGCCATTGTCCTACTTTATTTTCCCAGCCTTTTACCCCTCGATAGTGAGCCACACCTCTAGTCTTCGGTCCCCCACCCAATTGGCTGGAAGTCTCTCACAATATCCTGTTATAGCACATCTAGGTAGAGGTTCCTGTCATATATCCATGACACATCCTGATATGCACAAACCCTATCATGTTGTAGTGCCAATTTCAAGTGCTTCACATATGCGCGACATGCATGATGCGAAAGGCTCACGCCCTTTGTCATGCCTTCGAGAAATTTGCTTATGAGATTTTGTATTTGCTTTGTATATAAAATACGCAGTTATTGTTGGAAACGTGGTTGCTCAACTAATAATCAATAATAAGAAACATGAACAAAAGATGAAGGAGAAAAACATAGAGATCGGAGGAGGGGGCAGACCTCCAATGGAGGCCGCCCCCCCTCTCTCTCTTTCTTAATCTTAGCAACTTAAACCCTAATACAACCTATCAGCCCTTATATAAGAAGCTGTAAAATATAAAATAACCAAAATACCCCTAGTATAGAAAATTACTAAAACGCTCTTATGACTTTGAACAATTATAATAATACCTAAAATATCAAATTTACTGTCCTAAGACATCAAATGTACTAAAAATAACTCTAAACTCATATTCTTCAACACCCCCCTTAAGTTGGGAGTGAGATACTTCGAACTCCAAACTTGCCAAAAATTCTTCATCTGTCTGCAACATTCTTCATCTGTTTTCATGACTGATCTGATCTTCAGAACCTTCTTTGGTTGCAACATCTTCAACCTAGTCTTCCTTGCTGATCATCTCAAGCTGCATCTCTGGCTGCAACATCTTCAACCCAGCCTTCTTAGCTGATCATCTCAAGCAGCATCTCTAGCTACAACATCTTCAACCCAACCTTCCTAGCTAATCATTTCAAGTAGCATCTCTGGCTACAACATCAACTCAGCTATCCTGGCTGTTCATCTCAAGCATCATCTCTGGCTGCAATATCAACTCAGCCTTTTTGGCTGATTATCTTAAGCAACATCTATGACTGCAATATCAACTCAGCCTTCCTAGCTGACCATCTCAAGCAGCATCTCTGACTGCAATATCAACTCCACGTTCCTGGTTGATCATCTCAAGAAGCATTTCTGGCTGCAATATAAACTTAGTCTTCTTGGCTAATTATCTCAAGCAGCATCTTTGGCTGCATAAAAAAAAATTCTTCAGTACTCATAACTGCAATCTTTAATATAATCTCTTTTCTATAAACTTTCTTCATGTTATTTTTCCAATGGAGACATTAATCACGTATTAATCTCTTCTTTACTATTTTCTTAAATTTTTTTATCCCTCTTAGACATTTCTTCAAACACTTGATACTCAGGTAAACATCTCTTTTTGAGCATTTCTACAAACACTTGATATGCAGGTAAACATCTCTCTTAGACATTTCATCGAACACTTGATGTGCAGTTGAATATTTCTCTTGGACATTTCATCTAACACTTGATGTGTAGGTAAATCAACTCTTCTTAGATATTTTGTCAAACAGTTGTTGTGCATCACTTTAGATTACAAAAGTTGATGATTGCTTCACTAATTGCTTGTACCATGTTGCTTGGTATGGGATCTGCAAGCACAATCATGTCCTCTAACAGAACCTCTGGAATACCCCCAACTCTCGTGTTGACAGTAAGCAAACCACAACTAGCAGCTTCTAGAATTGCTATGCAGAAAGCCTTAATAAGGAAACTATTTACGAAAAATGTGGCCACGGATGAGCACAGATCTTACTTGTGCATGTGGAACTGCTCCCAACATTTCAACTCTATCTTGTAAACAATGTTTCTCCCTCATCTCCTACAAACGCACTCGCTTAGGTCCATCCCCTCCAATTATAAAGTTAACATTAGGGTGCAAGCTGCAAACTTCAGGTATAACCTCGACCAGCAGATTCACACCCTTTCGATACACCAATCTGTTAATGACGATGATAATAATTTTGTCATCGTTGATTTCTCCAAAGCAGGCTTGAACATAGTGGTGTCCACTACATTCGATACCAAAAGCACCTTTTTAGGAGGCAAACATGAGTGCAATACTATGTTTTCCTTGCTTGTATGAGAGACACATATAGCTTGGCTAACATCTGCTAAAGTAAATTGCAACACTTTATTCATGTGAATGCTCCCAATATCAACAAACCCACAAAGAGAATGATCAGTGAATATAACTTTGTAACCCATCATTCTTGCATGCATGAAGGCCTCATGACAAAGAGTTGAAAATGCTTGATGCCCATGTACTAAAGATATCTCCTCACGAATGAGAATTGTTCTTATAATCGGAAACGTTTTATAAAATGTTGGTAAGGTGCTCTACATCGTAAATGGCTTCCAAGGTATATAATAAACCTTCAATCCACCAATCATATATCGCACCCCAGAGCGCAAACCATATGCATGCGTTAAAACCACCACCTTGTGTCCATGCTCACCGCACCATCACTGCCAATATCCGTTAATAGGCTCTGATACCATGTTGAAAACGTGGTTGCACAACGGATAATCAATAATAAGAAACATGAACAAAAGATGAAGGAGAACAGCATGGAGATCGAAGGAGTACAACCTATCAGTCTTTATATAAAAAATTGTAAAATATAAAATAACCAAAATACCCCCTAGTGTAGAAAATTATCAAAATACCCTTATAACTTCAGACAATTACAATAATACCTAAAATATCAAATTTACTATCCTAAGACATAAAATGTACTAAAACTGACTCTAAACTCATATTCTTCAACAGTTATATATGGCTAGTATTAAGGTGTTGCTTATTTGGGTATAGTTTAGGTTCATTTGGTTTCAATTTGGAATGATTCATTAGAATCCATTTTTATTGATTAGGGTTTTGATATTTAAGCTCTCATTGAGCTCCAGTAATGAGAGTTCAACCATTAATAGAGATTCTATATTTGGAGAGACAAGGTAAGTTCTTCTCCTTTCATCTCTACATGCATATGTGTACACATTAGAGAGAGCTCCATCGACTAGAGTTGAGTAGGTTGATCTTTGGGGATTCCTAACCACACAAAGGGTGTGCTAATGATGGGCTATTGGAGGGAAGAGTGGTTGTTCCATGCTTGATTATTTCATTGCATGTTGAGAAGAAATGGATTGAGGCAATCAGGTGTAATTGTCGCTATCACTAGGCATTTCTACAGACTATTTTCATGGACCTAGTAGAGGGATGGTAATAACTTTGTATTAGAGCCTTTGGGATGTGTGTATTGACAAAAGGTGGACCTTCAAAAGTGTCTGTTTCAATAATTTCATGTTCTACCGCATCCAACCAATTGTGACGACATGTTGGTTCATGTGATAGTTATAGGTAGTTCTACACAGGGTAGAGCAACCTAGGAAATGGTGGAACCTAGCTAAGTTATGGTAGAAACTGGAAGAGGAGATCTGTCCATCAAACTGATTCCATGTTCTGGTACCGAGTTTATAGGAAACGACATACCTTTCTCATAGAACTACACAATGGTGACACTTCACATAGTTGCACTAATATGAGTTTTCTCATGGACACTTCTAAGCACTATCTTGGTGCAGATACGATGGATGTCCCAATAGAGAGGAGCCCAAGGATAGTCTTGCAATGATCATGATACAACTTAAACGGTACCTTGTGAGTTTTTTAATATGATTTCGGATGAGCCAAATTCAAGGATTATCTTTGTGGTTGAGGAGGCTCAAAGTATGATTTCTTACCTACAGTAAAGACATTGGTGGCACTGCATCTCAATGGACTAGTATGGATGGATGATGAGTATGGAGGCTTTTTTCCATAGTGTAGTTTATAGAAGACCATCTTGGATACGTATGTTGCCTTCTTCTTTAGCACTAGACTGTGGCTAAAGAGGATCCATGGCAAGGATAGCCGATCTTTGTTTAGACCATATGGTGGTGGTTTTCAACATGGGAGAGGACTATGACCATCTATGTGAGGTCGAAGATTTGTTTCAGGTGTAGTAATTGATTGGGGTACCAAGCTGAATCAGAGGCGGTGACATATGATGCATGAGTTGTAGTGGGGTGGTTGCAAGAGAGTAAGTATGCTAGAGGTAGAGTGTGTGATGCACCTGTAGTATGGTGCAGAGCATGTAATGAGCTGGTAGGATGATAGTTGCGCATGAAAGGCCTTGGAAGTGATGTGACAGAGAGACCGATGATGTGTCTCGAGATCAGACAACTTTGATAATGTCGTACGCTAGATGGGACCTAGTGGTAGGGTCGTCGTGGTGGACATATGAGGCAATTGTCAATTTATCTAGTGGATGTTGGCGCATGGTACACATATGAGTGTTCTTATGTATGGGTACTGGTCGACATTTTAGAGGTTGAAAGTATACAACTTGCAGTGGAGCTCAACTCAACAATGAAAGCAATACTATAGTAGACTTCTTGGACTTTGAGGGTGAGGTTTCTCTTGGTCGAAGTAGAGATGTTGCAATGCTAGGTATGAATGTTCCACATACATACATCACATGTGCCAGAGTTTAGCTATTGGCACATTTGAGTAGTTTTGTTTAGATCTTTTGTATTTGCTTTGATTATGTAATAAATAGTAATGTGTAACCAACGTTAGGATGTTTAAAGATTATAGGTTATTTGGATTTAGTTTGGTAACATTTGGATCATTTAAGGAGTTATTTGGTTTGGGTCTAGAGCGACCCATTTGGATTCATTTCTATTTGATAGGACTTATTCATTTAAGCTCTCATTTAGCTATTATAAGAGAGAATAATCATCAAATAAATATTTCACATTTGAAAGCAAAGATCAAATTATTCCTCTTGCTTTTAATCGGAGCATAGGTGTGCATGTGTAGTTTGAAAGAAGGGTGGGCCAAGAGGTCACAGGTAGTGGGCAATTATAGCTACGTAGAGTGTCGGGTCGTGGTCTATTGGGAGAAAAAAGGCTTTTCCAACAAAGATTATTCTATATATGTTTAGAGATGGTGGCATGATTTAGGGTATAATATGTCACTACCCCTCTACTAGATCTATGAAAACGGTCCCTAAAAGCACTAGGTGATGGTGACAACTGCCCCCAATTATCTCAATATGATTCTCCTCAACACATGTTGTGGAATAACTAAGCAAGGAACATCTATACTTCCCTCCAATAGCTCATGATCAATATGCCCTTGTGTAGAATAGGGATGCCTCATGGACTGACCTACTCATCTCTAGACGATAGAGCTTTCTAGGGTGATACACATATTGTATAGATATAGAAGGGAAGAAGAATAAAAACTTTTCTTTACTTTCTAAATGTAGATTCTTTATTAATGGTTGAACTCTCATTACAAGAACTTGTCCTCGAGGTCTTGACAAGCGAACTCCACCATGATGGTTGTTCCCTCAATTGAGTCGGTATCCACCTCCAATTGCATGCTCACACAAGGACACTCATCTATGCACCATGTACCATCACGCACTTGATACATTGATTATAGCCTTAACAACCTAACTATTGACCCCATTTGATCTACACTGCTACACAAGTTGGTCGGCTCCAAGCTGAACTATTAGTTGCTCTATTGTAGTATCTCCAAGATCACTCGTGTATAGTGGTCATCTGGCCAGCATGCCATGTACCCAATGTTGCAACGTATGTGCACCATGCACCCTGCCTTTAATAAGCACACATGGCCCTACAACCACCCCACTATAATGCTTCCACCATGTGTCACTTCTCCTAGTTGGGCCTAGCACCCCAATATGTTGTTACGCCTATAATTGGGCCTCGTACTACCGATCGTGGTCCTCACACCTTAAACCAACATCTTCAAGATGACAAGCCTCCTTCTAGCTTGAATCAAGGTATGATAATCAGTATTGTACATGATTCATCAACCGGTATACTACTCAAATCCATGTAAGGGATGAATCTTAGTTGCCTCTTGTTCATGAATATGACTCCTCTAAGATGTGGGATGACCATCAACTTATTGGAGAGCAAGAATTCATACCCAAGAATAGAGGATATAAATCAAGCTCCATCACCATTTAGTCATGCTCCCCTAACCAACATCCAACTTGAAATCAACATGCTCATGTAATCCCACCAGTCTACTAGGTGTCAAATTTATTGTCTTCACGATCTGAAGTCGTGACCACCAAGCCCATAGAATATGCAATGGCGTGCAATATCAAGGAATGTGCTGTCCTAAAATCAATCAAGGCATGAATAGCATATCATCCCACCCAAGCCTCCATGTAAATGTCTAGTTGATGTGTCCCAACTCTCATTTATATGACAATCAAGAAGTGATAAAAAAACTGGTCCAGTCTTACCAAGATCCTCAAGATTCTCTTCACCATCATCGACCTCTCTTGCATCAAATGTGGCTCTTGACAAATAAAGTAAGGTCCATGTTGCTTCAACAAACCACGTATTAGAGGAGTTTTTTGGCCACCTAAAGAAATACTTGATTGTTGTCCTGAAGACATACCCGATTGACTATCTCACTTCTGATCCATACATTTCAAAGGTTGATTAGGTGCTCTACTACCTCTACTAGATCCATCATTTCTCTTTGTGTGGGCTACTCCTCCATCTGTCTACGTCAAGTCCATGAAAGACATATGATGGATGAGAACAAAGGTTGTAGCTCCACTCATACTCACAACACTTGCATAAAACTCTACGGGACTCGGTAGTGGTAGAGTTGATTGAGTTGTCATCATCAAGCTCATAGCATTTGCTAAAGTAGTCATAACTTTCCTTACTGTATCCTACTCAATCTTCATGTATTTAACCTTCTCCATCTGTTGAAAAATCTGCCCAAGAAGAGCATTCACACAGCCCATGCGGTCAATAGGGGTTGGTCCTCCAAATTATCACTAAACCCATAGTTGTCCCTCGAACCATCATCGCACGAGTAAGAGGGGCTAAAATGCATGTTTCAAATAAATCTCTAATAAAAGAGATATCACACCCTTCCTTAGAATGATTAAATGTATAGTAAAACTTTATTCCACATGGCAACTTTATAATAAACCAAATACAATAAAGTTTTCTATCTTACATGGAATAAATTTGTAATAATGTTTTTCCTCATAGGACAACTTTAATAAACCAAATATATACTTGTCAATCATACTCAAGTCCCTACAAATCATGGTTGATCACGACCTCAAACTAGTGGTTTCTACCTAAACTAAAATTATGCAACTTAAAGATGGTGGAATTCAGCAACAATCAGTTGAATTTGCCAATTGTTCAATATTCGCAGGAGTGGCAGCCTTTAGAACATGGAGATTTGTCTCTAATTGATCAGATATCCCAATCATCTTCACGGTCTGCACCATCTCGCTCATTATGCTTGCCCTAAGATACTATCCTTCAACACTCACACTAGAACTTGTAATCCCACTAGCTATAGCCACTCGAGCCTTAGTGATTAGTGCCCAAATGATTGGCACACTGATTTATCTACACACATTGGCAGTAAACCAAATTTTGGAGGAATAAACCTTCTTGCAAGTTGAATGTGGTCAGTGCCCATCAAGCTTAGCCCCAACATACTTGACCCCTATGCCACATGCGGCACGTGTTAGTTGAATCCCCAACAAAGCACCCCATGACAATGACCCTTACCTTGAAATGATTGCCTAACGCCTCTTTTCTCTGAATCAATTCAAATCAAGGGCATGTATATCGAAATCTAAATCACCCTGTAAGAAAAAAAATCAACCTGAACATGATTGTCTCTTTTAGAGCGTGATTGTTGTGTTGTCAAACCCAAACTCCACTAAATCCCAAACCAGCTCAAAAAATTTCCAAGCTAATTTTCTTGTACCAATTCAGACCCGTTTGAATGTGACCTAGACATGCAATATAAAGGACTGAGTTTTGATTGAAAGTGAACCATAGACACTTCTATCTGGCATTCAAAGGCATCCACTTTGGCACGTAGAGCATGTTCTCAACTAGTGGGTCTCTCTGACTCCCACAAGTTAGATATTGGGCTCAACTCACAAGGTGTGTATTAGGCTTCAACCTCCTATTGTAACAAAAAGAAAAAGAGCATTCGATTTGGCTCAAAACATGACCTGCTTGGCATGTTTGTTTACCAAAAACCAAAAGAAAGCCAAAAATTTTACCTGAATATGGTGTATTTGAAATCCAATATTAGCCCAAACCAGAGCTTATAAGTAGTGTGGCCACACATGGAAATTCTTTCCACATGATCATACGAACAAGGTTAGAACTTTGAAACTTATGAGGATGTTGATGCATAAGAATACCTATTGAGTGATCAATGACATGAGAGCCATATGGAAGCTTCAAAGAAGATGTATTACCCACGGTTATATGTGCAGGCTATACAAGCATACTAACCCCGTTCCTAGATATGTTTGTTCGGTTGGTTTTGTGGACCATGAATGATTCACCGTACACTAAAAAGTTTTCTAAATCTATGAATCAGTGACACCTTAAACAATAGATCCAGACATATATCCCAATATCTAGATCCAAAAGCACTTGACTTCTACTAGTTTTCTGGATATGGACAATAATTTCACTACAAGTCATATAATGATATCTTTTTGCTTTTCAGGAAAACTATTATATTTATATTTTTAAACATATGAAAAAGTAAAAAGTTCTCATCATATTTGGTAAGAAATAAAATTGTAACAAATTCCGTTTTCAGCAAATTAAATATCATGAGAAAATCAAAGGATATTTACTACACATTGTAAATTTGCTATGGAACAGTTGAGATGTTTATGATTTCATAAAACAAAAGTGCCTCCATCAAAAGAGTTTACTGCGAGGACTTATAATGTAACATAAATGCCAAAAGCACCAAATTGAAATGTATATTACCATGAAAAGTGCTATAGCTTCTACAGGGGCTGATTCACAAGATGTGTCATGAGTTCGATTTTCCAAAGGAGATACCATTCTCATGGCTAATGATTGTGACAGAAAAATCATTCAAGCTAAGATTAAAAGATGGGTAACTTTGTTATTAAGTCTGGAGCAGTAGGCGCATGGTGCAAGTGCATGGTACGCATGTGGCAAGGTTTTCTATGACAGAGCTGCACCCGGGCCGGTACCTGTCCCTTGGTCTCATGTAAGAGTCTAGGACGGGAGCTGGATCCATATCCCATCTCCCATTAGGATCCATGTATAGGTCCCTTGGTCTATAAAAGAGAATCGTGTAGTTCATTTTAAGGATGAGTGCTTGAGAGAGAGAGAAAGATGGGAGTCAAGGACTCTATTGTCGGCCGTCTTCTTTCTCGTCTATACCTTTGAGGGTAGAACCAGATACCAAGTGGATTAACCCATTAGGCATTATCATTGTGGTATTGCGTGGACTCCTCTCTAAGCTTCTTGTATTTGGCCAACTATAGATCAATAAAGGAACTCTTTTGAAGATTTGATATTTGTTGTATTCATCCTTTGCATCCTTAAAAAGGTATGTGAGTTTATTCTTCCGCTTGAGTGATAACAATGCTATAATATATATTTTGGCGTTTGGATAAAGGGTTGGTTAGTGCGTTGCTAATGCCGGTCACTAGAACTCGCATGGTGACAGATGTGGTATTAGTGCATAAAGACCAAATTTAGTGGTCTTTGGTGGTGGAAAACTATTAGAAGGTGGCCAACATAATTTCGAGTTTTCACGTTTATGTTTGGAGTTGTTTCGAACAATTCCGACCTTGGAAAACTATTAGAAGGTGGCCAACATAATTTCGAGTTTTCACGTTTATGTTTGGAGTTGTTTCGAACAATTCCGACCTTGGAAAACTATTCTGTTTGTTGTTGTTTGTTCGTGGATAGTCCGTCCTTGGGGAGGCTAGGAGCACAGTCAGATTGCAGTGGAGGGTTGATGTTTGTTGTGGAACCTTGCAAGGACCAGATATGGCTATGCATTAGAGTTTTGGAAAAATTGCTTTTTTGGATCCGATCTTCCATCGATTCGTAGATGATTTTTCATGGAACCTTTTCCTGCCCAAAGGTTTGATCTTGCAAAAGATTACAATCTCAATTTGTTACAGAAAAATGACGGAAGTTGGATGTTTTGTTTGTTAGAAAAGTAAGTATTTTGCTAGTTGTTTTACAACCACATTTCTGTTTTTTGTGTACACATTTGGTTTGATATAGATTATGGGTGGAAGCAACCAATTTTTGGTCGTGAAATTGTTGCTGGAATACCATCACACCTGGATGAAGTCAGCTTGGATTTGCTTGTATAGAAATCTGATAATTTGGAGTGTGAACAGGCAGAGGTGAAGAGTCAGAGGTGGATTTATCTCATATTTGTGAGCGATCTTGCAAAACTCATTGTGGTCATACCCATGCATATTTTCTCATAAGACTTTGTAGGGAGTTGTTTGACACTTTCACGAATCTATAAAAGTATTTGGATCAAATCATATTTTCTTTCACTAGGAAATCATGATTTTTCAAAATTTTATCACGCTATATTGAGAGCAAATTCGGCTTTGTGTTGGCCAAACTTCACTGACGTGACTTGCATGATTTCAAGCAAAAACTATCATCTTGGGAAAACGCTTATGGTTTGGTTCCATCTCATAGTATGCATTTGGCGGACATTTGGTGGCAGTCACAACCATGCTTGGTCACATTTGATTGACATTAGGTGACTATGCACTATCTTGAGCCACTTCGCTGCATTTATGTGCTTGGATAGGCTGTGTATCTACATTTGATCACCGTTGCTGCATGTGGGGCCCATAGTTGAGGGTGTTGGACCCACATTTGGTTGTTGGAACCACATTTGATTCGACGAGGTCCATTTGGAGAGATTTTTGGGATTCCATTTTATTTCACTTTGTTAAAAGTAGCATGGGTTTCATATTTATTGAAGTTTACACGAGGTGAATCAATCAAGGAGGATTGCTTTGGGGTCATGCTAACCTCTCTTGTCGAAGACCGTGACACTGGGAGGTATCCTATTGACTGGGTTCATCTTGTCTCTCACTTGATGCTTGACAGCCACCATTAATAGCAGACAGAGCGAATAACATTCTATCAAGGTTAACATTATCATTGTACACAATGGTCAATACTAGGTCGTAGTCTTCAACTACAGTACCAGAATCAATCCTTGCATCCATGATTGTCTTGAAGTAGATAGCCATGCTTGAGGAGCAAATACGACAGTTGCATGCAGATTTGAATGAAGTTCGAGCCAACCAGGCATCAGCTAGTGCTTTTAAACTATTACCGTAGGTAGTGTTGTCAGCTGACATTCTGTAGACATTGCCTTATCGGTAAGGTTTTTGGGTGCTCGGAGTTTCAAAACAATGGAGAACTTGATGTGTTATGACTCAGGGACCACACTGAATATTTCCTTTGGTTGTATAATTAGGCCCTTGTATAGGAACATCTTAACAATTCTAGTACTTAGTTTGGTGCATTGCGCTAGACAGGAGCACCCCTTTGCTTTTGTATTCTCACATTCTGAGTTATTCAACTTGTTCTGGACCACACACCTTTCTCCTATCAATACAACTTATTTTGCTTTATTTAAGTTTATTTGCTTACTTCGAATAGACCCTCTACAATCATCTGTCTTAAGCTTTCATTGAAGTGTTACAACTTATTTTGCTTTATTTAAGTTTATTTGCTTACTTCGAATAGACCCTCTACAATCATCTGTCTTAAGCTTTCATTGAAGTGTTGCCATCTTGGTAAAGGCTTGGTTGATTAGAATCAATTAAGCTTTGGTAGAGAGTGTTGAGTCATTGGGTATTTTAGTGCTTGATATGTAACACTTTGGCATTGGAGCCAATTCGACTCAGGATGCATCCCTTCCTGTTGATAGCAAAAAGGTAACTCACTCTCATCGACGTTCTTTATGTTTACACTATTGCCATTGATCCTTAGATAGTTGGCAATCCCATTCGACCTTGAAAGGAGAAGTCGAAAACCATACGAGCGACCGACCCCACTGAAGCGTCAGGTATCATGTCTGATGTTGGCGTGCGGTGCGGCTTACCAATGGAAGCAGTTGGTAGTCACATTGGATGTTGTTGTTGCTTATGTTGCAGAAAGTTTCAATTGATTGATGGTCAAGTTTAGGATTACAATTTGAACAATGTATGGTTGCTTGTGGGTGTGTGCAACGTCACGAGAGATTGTTTGGAGTGCTTGGGACAATACCTTTAACAAATTGAAACCAATGTGATAACCCAACTAGAGAAGGTTGAGAACATTGTTGCCCAACCTCTTGAGAGACACTCTATGGACCAATATTACCCTGATTGGTTGGAGTTGAGTGCAAGTTAACAAATGAGCATGGACACAGGAATGTTAGGGAAGCAAACCTATTTATAGCATCAAGGCTAGAGAATCATAGGTCTTTGCGAGTAGTCATGATACATAGGTATTAGAAAACTTTCTTTATGAGATGAATCTCTACCTCAAGGTTGCACAACTTGAGGACAAAGACTCAAAAGTGGCAGTGGTTGTCACATTTTTGAAAGATGACGCCATGCTTTGGTGGCATCGCATGAAGAAAGATATTGAGATAGGGCAGTCTCACATCAAATCTTGGGATAAGTGCAAGCGGGCATTGTGAGAACGCTTTCTCATGCAGAAAAGATAACTGTGAAGAGGAAACTAGACGACTTCAAGCATAATAGATCATTGCAAGAGTAGATCAAGGCATACTAGACCCTTATATCAAGCATTTGGACGATGAGCTTAAAAGATTGTTTATTCAAGTCCCTTCAGGGATTATAGCCATAGGTAGTTAAGGATCTGAAAAAAAATGATCATGCATACCCTTTCTAATGTTATTATGGTGGAAAATTTTATATTTGATAATCATCAATGAATTACTCTGAATAAGAATGACAATGACACATATATGTAGAATGGTAGAAAGAATGGAAATCAGTAAGATACATAGAAAGATATCTGGTTAAATCTTCTAGATCGAAGGAAGAATGGTGACCATGCAAAAAGGATAAGGCTAAGAGATCCTTAAGGAGAGAGCGTTGGTATTGTGGCTGCCAACACTACACAAATGAGTGAGAATAAAAGAAGGCCAATTTTGTTTGCACTGAAACTATCATGAAAAGGACAGATAATTTAAGCAATGATCGAGGGAAGAACAGATGAGGATTGGTACGTTGAGATGGTTGAATGCATTGGAAGTGGATCAACATCGCGCAAACCTATTGACAAGTCTCTCATGTACGTAACATTGACTCTTAATGGTAAGAATACAATGGGGTGGTCAATACTAATACTACTCAAACCTTCATGATGCCCAAAGTTAGGGGGAGTCAATTGTTATACCAATTCAAGTGAGAAGTTGACAAGGAGAAACCAACTTCATAATTGTTTTGTTGGATGAGTATCATATGATATTGGATATAGAATTCTTGAGGACAAGCTACATAGAGATATGACCAACCATGTGTTGCTTGTACGGTATCTCTAGATGATGGTTAGGTTTGAAAGAAATCAGCACTTCGAGTGGAGAAAAGTTACAACAAGGGGTTGTTGAACAACATTCTAAGACATTGCCAACCATACACTTTTGCGTTGATCAACTACAGTGGCATGATTTTGCCTAACTGCGGTATGTAAAGTGTGAAAGAGTAGACATATTAGATGTGGTGTCATGGCCTTGTTGTTAGGCAAAATACTATCATAGTTCAAAGAGATTACGGTACCTAGTCGATCATCATGAGGGTGGGGGATCTAGTACTTCAATTGGAGCTCGTTAATGACTAATTGCACACTAGTTTTCTAGCGAGTAAACTTAAGGCTTATCATGCAGATATGTAACGTCCAAGGCAAATCGATTGGAGCTCATTAATGATTGACTACATGCTACTAGTACCTACACTCTAGTGAATGATAGGAGTTGCAGAAGATAGAGGTACATTGGGTAGAGAAGTGAACATGTACAGAAGCTTTAAGAGAGATGCAAGACCATGAAGCTTGTTGAGGTCATCAAGTGCTTAAGTGAAGGAGAATGTGACTCGGGATCCTCTATACTTAATTTTTCCTATGGTTGTGTAGCCAGAAACCTACTTTGGAATACCTTGACAACTCTATTACTTAGTTTTGAGTCTTGTCGTTAAACAAGATAGAGAGAATGTGAACATGTACCAAAGCTTTAAGAGAGATGCAAGAGCACCACCATGAAGCTTGTTGAGGTCATCAAGTGCTTAAGTGAAGGAGAATGTGACTCGGGATCCTCCATACTGAATTTTTCCTATGGTTGTGTAGCCAGACACCTACTTTGGAATACCTTGACAACTCTAGTACTTAGTTTTGAGTCTTGTCATTAAACATGGCTACTCATTTGCTTTCGTACTTAATAAGAGTCATGCATCCTAGGTTATTAAGCATATCACGACACAAGTTACTTTACTTTCTTTAAGTTTCTTTGCTTACTCTCAATCAATGCTTAATCATCAATTTTAAGCTTTCATTGAAGTGTCATCATCTTGGTGAAGACTTGCTTAATTGGAATCGATTAAGCACCAATCATTGAGTGATTCTAACACTTGGTATATAATAACTTTGGTATTATAATCGGTTTGATTCATAGTACAAAGAGTGGGTCAGGACACCCCACCCTCTTGTTGATAAAAAAGGTAACTCACCCTCATCAACATTCTCTATGTTTATACTATAGCCACTAATAATTATAATTAGATGGTTGGAGACTCTGTTCAACCTCAAAAAGGAAAGTTGAAAACCATACTAGTGGATGACATTGCTGAAGTATCAGGCATCTTGCTTGACTTTGACATGCAACTTACTAGGTTGGGGAAGTTGTTATCCACACTAGATGTTGTTGCTCATACTGCGAAAGGCTTTGACCGGTTTATGGGTGAGTTGAACACCACAATTCAAAATTTATTGAACAACATACGGATGCTTGTGATTATAGGTGTGACATCACAAGTGATTGTTTGGGAAACTTCGAGCAATACCACCAACATATTGAAGTAGATGTAATGAGCCAACTATTACAATGGTGAAACATCTACTTGATAATTGTCAGCTAAATAGTTCAAATAAGAATGATAATGACACATTAGGTAGAATGGTGAGAAGAATGAAAATAAGTAGGATATACAAAAATATATATGATCAAATCTTCCACACATACACATCGAGGAAAAATTGGTGACCAAAAAAAGAAGGATAAGGCCAAAGAATCTTTTAGATAAGAGTGTTAGTATTATGATGACTAATACTACTTAAATGAGTGATAATACAAGAAAGTGGACTTTGTTTGCACTACGATCATCATGCAAAGGATGGATGATTCAGACAATGATCAAGGGAAAGAACATATGAGGATTGACATGTTAAGTTGACTGAATGCATTGGAAGTGGAATCAACATCACGTAATCTTGTTGATAAGTCTCTCATGTACATATAGGTACTACCTCTTAGTGGCAATAATATTATGGGGACGGTTTATATGGGTACTACTCAAAATTTCATGAGCCTGCAAAAGTTAAAATTCTGGGCCTAAAGGTAGTAGAAAAGAACAACAACTATGAATTTAGAGTCCAAACCCATCCTAGGGGAGAATTTGATTTATGATGTATAAACTTATTTTGAGGCAACTCACATATTACAGGAGGATCGGTTGCTTCAAGTCGTTTTGTACTTTCTGAAAACCCAATATCATTATAAATATTTCAATTTTAATGAGTCCCTTAGGTTTTCGTATAGAGCCTTTGGTGACGTCTTATTTTCGATGCTAATACATGCATAGGCACATTGATGGTCTTTGAGTGGAGAAACTAAGATCATATTAGCAATAGTTCTAGTGGATTGCTTTTAAAGTTTAATGGGATACAATATAAGTAATAAATAACCATTTTGTGCAATTGTGATACTTTTTTTATCTCAACAAAAAAGAAGAAAACTCAAACCCAACATATCTATTGTGTAGAGATGTCAAAATGGGCCTAGTCCAGGAGCTCGGGCAGGCCGGAGAATTCTAGCCCATATTTGAAGTAGATCCAAATGGCAGGCAGGACCCACAAAGCCAGATCCAAATATGCTTGAAATACAAACCCAACCACAAGGTTTTAGGCTTCAACAAGCCATATACACATACACGTGTAATAAAACTATATATATATATGTAATATATAAGCCATATATATACATGTATATGTACTATATATACACATACATACATATATAGATATATATACACACACACATATATATATATAGTAATAAAAAACTATACATCTATACATGTAAATATGTAATTGGAAAACTATATGTGTGTGTTTGGGGGGGGGCATATTGACATCTCTACTATTCTGAGATAAGTAATCTTATAGTTCTTGGCCCATGAAATATTTTAGTTGCATACTGTTTTATGCTTAAAGTATAAAATAATTGTTCTCATTTTCTTTACATGTTATTGCTGTGAACCAAAAGCACGTCAAAATTTGTGAATGTGGATCATGTTTTTTATTTCCCCATAATTGCACCTCTCCTACTTTCACAAATTTTGGCATACTTTTGGATTGTAGAAAACTAAGTGCGAAGAAAATGAGAACAATGATTTACTATATATATCAGTTTTTTGTTCTTATGTATGCAGTTTTCTAATAACACACGACTAAGTTTTGTCTCCCTTGTTTTCATAAACCATACGCCTCTTCCGTAATTGTTGAACTATAAGCCCCAGTGTGGGTCAATGGTTCTCGCTTCAGTTACTGTTTTAGGTTTCAGTAAGTTCTTAGCTTGCTTTTTTATTATGTCAAAAAGTAGTGTGGTTTTCAAAAACCATCTTACTTAGAGGTGCATCTGGATCTAGTTTTTCTAATTATAAATTTTCTTTTGTTAGAATGGAAGGCCAAACCTTAACACGCACATGCCTGCAGCCATAAAAAATCATCAGTAAACGCCCGTCCAAAAGCTATTTAATAAATTATACTTTTTCGCCTTTTACAATATAACGACTCGAGTTTTAGGTCAACGATAGAACGCTCTAGCAAAGCTGGTGGGGAGTTCGACTCCCAAAAGGTGTAATATGTGTGAGAGTATATGGTGATAAAGTGCACTCAAGGCATTAGACCACCTGACATTCTCTTGACTTGCATGTAATACACTGTCACGGGACGAATTTTGACACCAAATTTTTCGACGCCTTCGTCGGCCCGTGATGGCTACAATCACCACGTGATTCTATCAGTCCCAATTCGGAACGTGTTCTCTTTTCGCTGTACACGTTCCTCAGTGGATAGCCCCTGCTCGTGCTTGACTGCACACGTTCTCCACACACTCTATATTCTAAAACCAAAACATAACACACATAACACACAAGTACAATGGACTGAACTAAACCACACTTCCATGGAATACAAACCTATCTCACACAGATCCTAGCTAGTTATGGTTCACACCCGAACCAAGCTGAGTTTACACACTCGCCTAGCTAAATCCTACGGTGGAAGACTACCCACACAACAGGGAGGTTCAGCTGCATTGTTGGCTGTGGCACTCGGCTTCACCTAGCTGAGTCACAAGACTCAAGGGAATGTCTACACCTCACTGTAGAACACGGTTGCACTCCTCACAACAGCCACTAAACGTGCTGCTCATCACGGCTACACTCTTCATCAAGAGTTAGACTCAGTTGCTTACTGCACAATGAACGATTGGCTGCCCCCTCTTGCTGCACACACCCGGCTGCAAGAGTACGTTCTTCAGCAATGCAACTACCGCAAGTTCCCTTCTTCAACACCAAGTAATGTTCGGCTGTGCTGTTGCACTCTGTTCACCAAGAGATAGGCGGCTGCACTGTTGTCCAAGGAAGACTCGGCTACACTTTGCCATAGAAGACCTGGCCGCACCTTGCTGTAGAAAACTTCCAGCTGCACACTCGGTTGGCTGTTCCTTTCACAAGGGAACAACGTCTGCCCGCAACACTTCCCTAGTATCTGTCCACAGGGGATGTAACGGCTGCCCACTGTTGCCGCAACTTGCTGCTGATGGCTGTACAACTACACACGGTTGCCTTCTGCTGCACGAAAAACACGCGACCACATTGCTGGAGAGGAGGTTCGCTGCCCTGCTGAAGTGCTATGCTGATCACTCGGCTGACCTGCTGCAACAAGGAACGCTCGATTGGGTGTTGTATTTCAACGCACCATGCTCCAACCGCCGTTACCCACTTGTTGCCGCCGTGAACGCAGACACTTCAGCTCCTCCAATCCTTCAGCGTCTTCCACTCCACGGGAACCTCAGCTTTCACAGAACTCCCGCCTCTTCAAGTCTTCAACATTTCACGGGAACTCTCCAGCCTTTCACGGAACTCAGCTTCATAGAATGCTCCAGCCTCCTGCTTCCATCGTGATGCTGCCACTTAAGGCTCATGCATGGAACCGCTGCAACTGTTCCCGCCAAGGCTCCAAGCTTCAGTCGTTCAGCAGCCAACTCCAACGTGTTGCTGCTACTTGGAATCCCTGATAACTGCAGCTTGTATCAACGCCACCTCACCACAGCATGCAAGGATCGGTTAAGCCAGCAACTCCCCACTGCTTAACCGTTCCCTCCAAATGAGTCTCCCAGTTCAAGCATGAACTGGACCAGCACTAACACGACTCATAACTAACCTAAGGATCCATATCCGATCTAATACATGAACCGATACAAGACCCGACCAACACTTGACCCAACCTAGCTAACCTAGTTGGTCCTAACACACACCACTAGACCTAGCCCACTATGAACCTGACACCACACTAAGCCAAGTTACACACACGACTCGACTTAGCCCAAGTTCATAGAACACACCCGGGCTTTACAATGGACTGAATACAAAACATACACGTACAAGAGAGGTTTACATCAATCGGTGTGTGCGTCTACGCCCATGCATCGCCTGGCGCTCACGCTCTTTAAAGCTATCGAACAAAGGATGGGACGGGTGCGCGCGGGCGCGGGTGCCACAGGAATCTGTCCTGTGACAACTCTCCCCCGACCAAGCTAGACCTCGCCCTCGAGGTCTCGTGATCATGTGCCTCGCTTTGAACACTCTTCATGTCCTCAGCCCTCTGCTCCTTCTCCTCACTCAGCTTCTGGAAGAAACCTCGACTTCGGCTCCCGATCTAGTGTTTGGCCACCCGCCTCTTGCGGTACGGCCCTGATGCTGCTGCTGGCCATCCGCCTCCTGTGACATGGCTCTGGTCTGGCGCTAGTTCATTGACGATGTGCGGGCGCTAGCATTGGAGCTCTACCTCTGACGCCCACCAACTCCTCGGCTGGCACCCTCGCTACTGCCCTGAGTGACCCTTGCACCCGGTCCTTGTCCCCACTGGACGACCCCCTGCCACTGGTGAAACCCGGCTCTACCATCTGCCTCTCACTGGTCACATGTCCGGCAGCTCCCAACACATCTCGTGCCACACTTACACTATGTTCCCCACCTGGAACGCTGCCTTGTCCCGGTGTCTAACCTCGCTCCTCCGAGGAACCCGGCGACAAGACTCTCCACGTTTCCTACTTGAAACGGGATCTATAATCGGCATGAGCATCATCTGCGCACCTATCTCTTGGTACCAATCCCACTCGCCTCCACTCGCCTCTCGGGATGTACCTACTGTGTTTGACTCGGGAGACATCTTGAGACCTTCGACCACATGGAGGACCTCTCATCCTCACTCGAACTCTCGAGCACTCGTGCTCCTTACATCCACCATAGGTGTTCCGATGCGTGCTCCCCCAGCACCATCGGCAATTTCTCTTCGACCTTCTCACAAGTCGGCTCCAGTCCCATCTTTTCCTCTCTCTTGGGCCATCTGCCCATTTTCTGCTCATGTGCACATGCCTACTGGCTACCCACCTGGTTGTCCTAGGCCTACAATGCGACTCTCGGGATGGCACCACATCCACCCGTCGTGAGTATGCAACTCCCAGTGCCAAGGAAGGTCCTTTCTGGTCACTCACTTGTACCAGCGTGCGAATGTCACTACATCTCGCACCTACCTCTCCCTGACTAGCACCAACTCCCATTCACCACCACTTACTCGGCTTACATCCGCCGACGTTATGGCCTTCGGAATGGCCTGTTATTGTGCTTCGGTTGCAAGGAAATCACTCCTCTCACTCACATTCGTCACTTGTGCAATGGGAAATGCAGAAACTGAGGAACAAGATTTGCATGCCTGATCACGCATATACTCGGACTGGAATTAGGCTGGGCTGAGTTCCCTTGGATGGACTCTGGTTCGGTGAATGTCTGCATTGTCTGCTCCTCCAACTAAGCTACGTGCAAGCTCATCTGAGCTAGGCTCCATTCCAAGTCTTGTTGAAGTCCAGCTTGGGATACCTGCAAAATTTCCATCTTCTGCAAGATCTATCACAACAAATCACCTGTCTTTGGTCAGTGGGGATGACCAATGTCTTCCCCGGCTCTTGTTCCTGTCTTTTTCATTATGTATACAGCTTGTTTACAAGAATTGACACGAACCTAGAGCTAACAGACCCAAAATCGAATGGTTTTTACAGACTTAGCAGATTTTCTGCAGAACCGCACAGCTGATTTTTGATCAACTTTAATACTTGAAACTAACCTCTTACAGATACCGAATTGAAAAACCAAAAAGACCTAGAACAAGTTTGATATGCAAAGAACACTTGTGCCAAATGTAGGCTCAATCCAACTTAATTTGCCCTATCAAACTGACTATACAAAACCGCCAAAATCTATATTCGGGTTTTGTATAATAGCCTGTCTGCAACTGTGGAAAATAACTTTTCTGGTGGATTTCTTCCAAAATTCTTGCCTCTCTGTTGTTCAGAGTCACCTTGTCCCTGTTTGATGTCTTCACACTGAGAAACAAAATGTTAGTCTAAAAAAAAAATATCAAACAGTTCAGTCTACACAAGAATTTCGCAGACGTTCCATTTCTGCAAAACTGGTTTTTCGCTCCACTTCTGCATGAGTTTTCGGACAGCAACCTTCGTGATCTTCACGAACTAAATGCTTTCTATCAAATTTTGATAGAAATACTCCACCTTGAAATAGCTTTAGTCCTGTTCCAATCAGCCTACATAGTCCAAAGCCGAACTACAAATTCTGCAGAAACCATCTGTCAGAATTCTGCTGTCTTCATTCAGTTTGCTTCCGAATGTGTGTTTCGATCAATTTTCCAACAGAACATGCATGGAATAGAGCAACTAGGCTCTAATACCAACTGTCACGGGATGAATTTTGACACCAAATTTTTCGACGCCTTCGTCAGCCCGTGATGGCTACAATCACCACGTGATTCTATCAGCCCCAATTCAGAACGTGTTCTCTCTTCGCTGTATACGTTCCTCAGCGGATAGCCCCTGCTCATGCTTGACTGCACACATTCTCCACGCACTCTATGTTCTAAAACAGAACATAACACACAAGTACAATGGACTGAACTAAACCATACTTCCACGGAATACAAACCTGTCTCACACAGATCCTAGCTAGTTATGGTTCACACCCGAACCAAGCTGAGTTTACACACTCGCCTAGCTAAATCCTACGGTGGAAGACTACCCACACAACTGGGAGGTTCAACTGCACTGTTGGCTGTGGCACTCGGCTTCACCTGGCTGAGTCACAAGACTCAAGGGAATGTCTGCACCTCATTGCAGAACACAGTTGCACTCCTCACAACAGCCACTAAACCTGCAACTGCCACAGGTTCCCTTCTTCAGCACCAGATAATGTTCGGCTATGCTGCTGCACTCTGTTCACCAAGAGATAGGTGGCTGCACTGCTATCCAAGGAAGACTCAGCTACACTTTGTTGTAGAAGACCTGGCCGCACCTTGCTGCAGAAAATTTCCAGCTGCACAATCGGTTGGTTATTCCTTTCACAAGGGAACAACGTCTGCCCGCAACACTTCCCTAGCGTCTGTCCGTAGGGGATGTAACGACTACCCACTGTTGCCGCAACTTGCTGCTTATGGTTGTACAACTCCACACGATTGCCTTCTGCTGCACGAAGAACACGCGACCACATTGCTGGAGAGGAGGTTCGCTTCCTTGTTAAAGTGCTCCACTGATCACTCAGCTGACCTGCTACAACAAGGAACGCTCGGTTGGCTGTTGTATTTCAACGCACCATGCTCCAACCGTCGTTACCCACTTGTTGTCGCCGTGAACGCAGACACTTCAGCTCCTCCAATCCTTCAACGTCTTCCACTCCACGGGAACCTCAGCTTTCACGGAACTCCCGCCTCTTCAAGTCTTCAACATTTCACGGGAACTCCCGCCTCTTCAAGTCTTCAGCGTTTCACGGGAACTCTCCAGCCTTTCACAGAACTCAGCTTCACGGAGTGCTCTAGCCTCCTGCTTCCATCGTGATGCTACCACTTAAGGCTCATGCATGGAACCGCTGCAACTGTTCCCGCCAAGGCTCCAAGCTTCAGTTGTTCAGCAGCCAACTCCAACGTGTTGCTGCTGCTTGGAATTCCTGATAACCGCAGCTTGTATCAATGCCAACTCACCACAACATGCAAGGATCAGTTAAGCCAGCAACTCCCCACTGCTTAACCGTTCCCTCCAAATGAGTCTCTCGGTTCAAGCATGAACCGGACCAACACTAACACGACTCACAACTAACCTAAGGATCCATATCCGATCCAATACAAAACCGATACAAGACCCAACCAACACTTGACCCAACCTAGTTGGTACTAACACACACCACTAGACCTAGCCCACAATGAACCTTACACCACACTAAGCCAAGTTACACATGACTCGACTTAGCCCAAGTTCATAGAACACACTCGGGCTTTACAATGGACTGAATACCAGTGTTGTCCGTATCGCACCATATCGTACGATACGGGTCGTATCGCAGGTACGGGCGTATCGCACTGTATCGTACGATACGGGCCGTATCGCAAGATACGGTGTGTAGCGATACGTCTTGGGACCCTTATAAAGGGTCCCGGCTTGAGAGAAACCCATGATTTTTCGTGGGTTTCCTCTCTCCTTTTGGATTCCTCAAGCTCTCTAAGAGTCGATTTTCACCTCCTTGGTATTCAAAGCTCTAAAATCGTATCCTACGGTGTCCGTCCAAGCCTCCAAACTCGGATTTAGGTATATTTTGAATGTTTTTTCTATTTTTTTCTTTTATATTTATTGTTTTTTTTGTTATTTCATTTTTTTTTAATGACAAAATATGAAGTTATTAAGTGTTTGTATACGATTTTTATTGCATTCATGAAGTGAGAGACACTCGATTTGAGTGTTATTTGAAGATTGGAGGATTTACGAAGTGCTTTTATTTTTAGGTTTTTGTTTGAATTAAAGTACTCCAATGAGATGGCAGGAAGGGATGGTAGAGACTCTCATTCAAAGTCTGATGATCCAGCATGACAGTGGAGTATACTAATTGAGGGTTCAAGGTTAAAAATCATATGTTTATTTTGTGAAAAGGTGGTTAGTGGTGGAATTTCAAGGTTGAAACACCACCTAGCATGAACTAGGAAAGAAGTTGCACCATGCACAGGCAGAGTTAGAAGTGTGCCAGAAGGTATTAAATGGAAATGCTTGTAGATGATTGAGAGCATATAGGAAAGTAGACAACAAAAGGATGATTTTCATATGTGTAAAGAAGTTGATGATGCTACTGCCACTAGAGTTGGATTCACTGATAGTTTGCCTTCAGATGCTAGAACAGATATTGGTAGTAGCAGTTCGCGAGCACCTAGCAGGGGAAAGAGGGTTATAGTTGAAGACTTTGGAGGTGGCAGAAGAGGAAGTTCAGGAAGGAGTAGAGGAAGAGCTTCTTCTTCTAGCATACATTCGTTCTTTTCTCCTTCCACTACACCTGGTGCTCAGCCAAGAATTCGTGCTGCTATGGCTTCAGAACAATTGCATGATCAAGCAGATCTTGCAGTGGGCAGATGGTTTTATGATGCATGCATTTCATTTAATGCAGCAAAAAGTTTTCATTTTCAAGGAATGGCAGATGCAATTGCTAACAAGGATGCCCTCTTATCAGAAGTTGAGAGAAAAGATATTAGATCAGACCGTCATTGAAGTGCAGCAATATTGTTCAACTTTGAGACAATCGTAGAAGGAAACATGATGCACTATCATGACAGATGGATGGACCGATAGGCGAGGAAGGACATTGCTAAACTTTCTTGTATATTGTCCTAAAGGACTCATGTTTTTGAGATCTCTATATGTCAGAGGAGAGGCACACTGCAGAGATCCTACGAGAGGAATTTGATAAGATTATACAGGAGGTTGGGCTGGAAAATATAGTCTAATTGATTACAGATAATGTAGCTAACTACAAAGCAGTTGGGACAGAGTTAGCTGATATTTATGGGACTTTCTACTGAACACCATGTGCAACCCATTATTTAGATCTCATTCTCGAGGACATTGGTGAGATGGATGAAATAAAGGCAGCAACTGAGTGTTGCCAAGATATTACAAAATTCATTTACAACCATGCATTTATTTTGTGTATGATGAGGAGATACACAGAAGGTGTAGAGCTTCTTCACACAGCTGCAACTCGGTTCGCAACAAACTTCTTATCTGTATAGAGTATTGTGAGACAAAAGCAAGCTTTAAAGAGAATGTTCTCCTCAGATGAGTGGCAACAATTTGCAGAGTTGCCTCAAAACAGAAGGAACAGAAAGTTGAATGAGATTACAGAAACGGTTTTTAGAAGTTCATTTTGGAATATATGTATCAGATTATTGAAAATTACTTGTCATTTAGTGAAAGTTTTGATATTGGCTGACAGCGAGGAGAAACCATCTATGGGCTACCTTTATGAAGCCATGGACAGGACAAAAGAAGCAATCAGAAATAACTTTAATAGAAAAAAAAGAAATTATGTACCCGTGTGAAAAATAATTGATAGCAGATAGAATAAACAATTGCATCAGCCTATTCATGCAGCAACCTACTATCTAAACTCATCATTAAGGTACTCAGCAACCTTCAAAAGGGATGGTGAAGTTAATCGAGGAATCATTGAATGCATCGACAGAGCATAGCAGATGCAATACATCGAGAGATGGAGATATATGATAATGCTCTTCACTTGATGGGTTTGCTTGTTGCAATTCGCAACCGCAATATGATGCGTACAGGTAAATTATTTATTTTCATATTTAAGTTTCATCTTACATTACTGTGGATTGTCTATAATGTTTGTCTTTTTCTACAGATGTTTGGTGGAACAGGTTTGGAACTGATTGTCCAAACCTTAAAAATTTTGCAGTGAGAGTCTTAAGCCAAACCTGTAGTGCAACAGGTTGTGAAAGAAATTGGAGTGTTTTTGAACACATCCATACAAAGAAGCGCAACAGGTTGAAACACAAAAGACTAAATGATTTTGTTTATATTCGTTGTAACATGCGCCTTCATGAAAGGTAATGTTGTATTACTTTCAAATTTTAAATTCAATATAGTTTAACTTTAGTCTTCAATTGTTAATATTATTCACTAATTGTTTATCTTTGTTTGTCGTAGGCAATTAAAAAAAGTAAATAGAGAAGAAAGTCACTTCGATCCAATAAGTTTGGATAATTTTGATATATTAGAAGATTGGGTTATGGAAAACACTGAAGAAAATGCCCTCCTAACCGAAGAAGACGTTGCTTGGATTAATTTGGAAGGAGCGCAACAACAATATCAAGGAGATGAAGAATTTGATTTTCAAGAAAAAGGTGTCGCTGATGATGATGATGATGATTTACAACAAGGAGAAGATGAAGATTCTTTAGTTGATGATCATGATTACAATTTGTAAAATGTAACTGTGTCTGTAATGTGTATTTCATTTTTTGAATTCAAAATATGTAAATTGAGATGCAATTGTTCAATGTTGAATGCTCAATCTGTACTAAACTTATAGTATATGAATTTAAAGCAATTACTAGATTTTTCCTGATTTTTTCCTTATTTTTTTCGATTTTTATTCAGATTTTTACTAATAAATTTTGTATTATTTTAATATTAAAGTACGATACGATATGATACGCCCGTATCATAGAGCCCAGCAATACACGATACGATACGCGTCAGACAATACTACTGAATACAACACATACACGTATAAGAGAGGTTTACATCAATCGATGCGTCCCATGCGTCTGGCACTCGCACTCTTTGAAGCAATGGGACAAAGGGTGCGCGCACCACAGGAATCAGTCGTGTGACATACACCGCAAGTCCGACTCCTGGGGCGTGTATACCCAACTTCGGCCTCGTGTTGTACCAGCGAGAAAAAGACTATAACGGTAAAGTAGTGGAATCTGAAAAACGAAAAGAAAGGGTGTCTGGCTACAAATTCCCGACCCGAACTGCGGCGAAAGGAATGGCCATCAAACCTCCGGTTGGTGGTTCAGGAATCAGAGAGTTCCAAGTTCTTTGGACCACAAATTGCACAGGAAGGAGTCAAGAAAATCCCGAATCTTCAATATCTTACGCGTCACATCCAAACATGGACCCTTGTAGAACCGACGGAACCGACCGTCACGTCAAAGTTGAAGGCTTGACCCTTGTAGAACCGACGGAACCGACCGTCACGTCAAAGTTGAAGGCTTGACACGAGACCCTCTTACTCCATAGCGCGCGTCATCCTCGTAATGTGGCCGACTCTCATTCTCTCTCTCTCTCTCTCTCTCTCTCTCTCTCTCTCTCTCTTGTGGCTGCTGTTTTTCTTTGCTTCTTCTATTTAGTTGGCTCGTTCTTCCTTCAATTCAACCGCTTCGGTCTTCAGATTCTCGAGGAATCTTTGTTTCGACCCAAAATTTCGGGAGTTCCTTTTCATTCCGATCGTCAAAGCGAGAAAGCGAGGAAGTCAGCAAACTACGACGAAGGAGACGTCATGAACGTGAAGAAGTTAGCGGAGTTCAAAGAGGTACCTTCTACGAAGCTTTTACTCTTTATTTCTGACCGTTGCTCTCCTCTCTCGTTCCTCTCTTTGCTTTTCAATTTGACACTACGCTATAAAATCGCGATCTCTCTGAATCGATATTTGAATGAAATATACGTCTCGCTAGTTCCTAGTTCTTACCTTCGGCGACGGAATTTGCTCGTTTTCGGCTCTTGACCGGACGAATTATGGCGATTTAGTTCCTTTCCGAGTTAGCTGGAGTCCGGCTTAGTCGGAATGACTTCATGCTTTTCTGGAAGTTAATAATTCAATACGGGGACAGTTATTTGAAGGACGGGCAGACTATTTCTTGCTCCGCAAGAAAAGGCGAAGTGTCTCGTTTCGGATCTACATATCGACCCGAGATCTGGTTTGTTCTATATAGAATGTGAGTTGAGGAAAATTTAAATCATCTTCTGATCGGATAATTCCTTTTTTGTTTCCTTTCTCTTTCCCGGATCTCTAAATCCGGTGAGAATTGGCTGCAATTTTCTTGGAGAGACGGCGTTTTGGCGGGAGTTTGACGTTTGTTAAAGGTGAGTAGTCAAAACTTCCAAGTGTTTCTCCCCTGTTTTGGCTCTTCGTTTGCACGAAGCTCCGAGATTTACTATTTCTCTTCATGTTTTCTCATCTACTGGTTTCACATGAGCTGCGGTATCTCCATGAACCTGTTTGTTTACTATTTTTGTTATGAGCACGAAGAAACTGCATTCTGTCGCTTAATATGGTATGCTCTTAATGCTTGCTCTGTTTCTTGGCATCTTATGAAGACGACGACTTTCATGACGGATTTATTTGGTACGGAAGGTAGAGGAGCCGAGAAATGCACCCTTGTTTGCTGATGAATCTTCATAAGATTCTTTTGCATTCTTTTTCTTCCATGTAAAGATACTTTCCCTGCATTTTCCGAATGAAAACTAAACCGAAGCCAGCCAAGCCTTTTCCACACTGGCTAGATTTCGAACATGACGTGATTCTCAGTCGCCATTGTACTGTATCTTATCGCTTCCTTCAAGATCTTTAATGTAATTTCTGGCGGGGTCTCGGGGCCTCTTCAAAGGATCTAACGGCCTTAGTGTCTCTCTCATTTTATTTTCTACCTAGTGATTTGCGTCCCAGGCTGGGAATAGCTATGACGTATCTTTTTAACTTTTTTGAGTGGCCAAAAGCATACAGACCTGTTTAAGAGAGACTAACTACGTAGTGTGAACCACTGATTATGCTCTGAATATTTTGCGGTCTTTTCGAATTTTGCATGGGTGGATGCCCTGCCTCAGCTCAATGTAGATCCGTAAATGCATATTAGATTGATGTTGCAGCTTTCACGAGAAATGATAAATGGTTTCTACACTTTTTCTTGGTTTCTGTCTTTGTCGCTAGAATAATAGAATTTGAATTTACCTGTTTGTAGCTGTGAACAGAGAGATAGCCGCGATATTTATGGAGTTAAAAATCTCCACCTGTATAAAATAGTATGCGCCAACAAAAAATAGTTTCCATTCTTCTCCTAGGTTTTTCATAATTGGTGGTTAAAAGAAAAAAGGTTATTCATAATTGAGGGGTAGAATATATGAAGCCGCTATGCATGCATGGTTTGGTCGCCATCCATCATTGCTTTTTCTCGATACATGAACGAAAAGAAGTTTGTTATTTGAACTTTTGATATTTTCATTTGACAAATTCCATAAGCGTAAATGGAGCCAAGCTTTTACCATATTTCATGCTTGTGGCGTGTTTGTAGTAGGTCCGTGTTGCTTTCTGGTCTGTGCACTCTTAACAGTGCCCCTATATTATCCAATACGTTACTCCTGGAAAGCTGGAAAAATGCTTGAGACCCTCACCATAGGCAGAGTTGTTTAGATCTCACAATTTCATTTAGATGCTTCCTAGAGTTGATGCCTGTATTGTTAGTTCACAAAAAGCTTGAACATAATTAATCAGCTTTTTTCCTTTTGTCTGGCAAGTTTAATTTGTACGGAACACTATTTTCGTTATTATCTAATTTCATTGTTTGATATATGCTGATAGCAAGTCAATTTTGATAAACTCTTGGACTTCCCGTGCAGGGTATGGAGCAGAGAGGTTAAGATATTTAGAGGACTCGGAATTCCTTGACAAAAGGATTATTCGATAAGAAAAGGTTGCTATAACGATTAACATCTGAGTTTATTGCTGGTTCATGTACCACAAAAAGATACACATTGTTGAGATTGTGGTATTTGCCTGGTGAAATGGGCTGGTCGAGACTTGCTGCAAGCGGTTTGAAGCAGTCTCTTAGTACTAATAAGTTTGTTGGAAGATTGGTCTGTGGTGATCATATTATACGGCAGAGTGCTTTCCACAACCATTTCTATTCAAAATGTTCTTCTCATTCATATGGTGGCTATGTTAGTGAAAGTCGCAAAGCTGAACCTTCACAAAATAGCAAAATAGCTCAAGAAAGTGCACCTGATCAGGTTAAAACTCATAACAGGGGAATCAGTACATCACCCTACTATCATTTCCCGTCTTCAGAGAAAGCAGTAGATTACGAAGTTCAAAAGGATTATAGGCATGCAGAGGCTAACAATCAAAACTTGCCTGGTCTGGGACCAACAAAGCCCGATGAAAAACCAAGGATTGTAGTTCTGGGCTCTGGATGGGCTGGTTGCCGATTTCTGAAAGGGGTAGACACAAATATATATGATGTGGTGTGTATATCGCCTCGCAATCACATGGTCTTTACGCCTCTGCTTGCCTCCACTTGTGTTGGGACACTCGAATTCAGGTCAGTTGCTGAACCTGTGAGCCGGATTCAATCTGCACTGGCAACAGCTCCAAATTCATATTTCTTTCTGGCAAAGTGCACTGGCATAGATACAGACAGACATGAGGCAAGTCTTCTCTAATATATTCTTCCTACTCTGTTTGTAATACTGTCATTTGTTTGTAGCTCATTAGTAGTTGATTACATTTTGGAGGTGAAAACCTGAAATTTTAGGGTTTTATCAGTCAGAGCTGGCACTGGTTTTATGTACCTCAGATAATTTTTTATTTTGACGGGATTAACAACTCATTTATTTTTTCTCCCTTTTTCTGATGAGGATAGTAGAATCAGATAGAGACTTTTATCTCTCGGAGTAAAACTGAACAAGGTCACACCAAATTATGAGTATTCTAGGTCCTGGATGGGCGTTTTGTGCCCAAAACTCACTATTCTCCTTTGTGTTCTTCAACTACATTCTTATCTGGATGATCTAAACTTATTGTTTTCCAATGTTATCAGGTTTGTTGTGAAACTGTAAATGGTGAAGAACTGCCATTTGATCCATATAAGTTTAAGGTGGCATATGATAAGCTAGTCATTGCTGCGGGTGCTGAGCCTTTGACCTTCAACATCAGCGGGGTAAAGGAACATGCAAGTTTTCTTCGTGAAGTACGCCATGCACAAGAGATAAGAAAGAAACTTCTCTTAAATTTGATGATGTCCGAAAACCCTGGTATGCATCTTTAGCATGTTACAGTTTTACGAAGAATTATATTAAGAATGTGGACTTTTGTTTTTGTTTTAACACGTGATGACTTCAAGTTATGAATTATCCAAGTGGTGATCACTGGATCTACCCTGAGCCAGGTCTCAGCATTCCCCCACCAGAGATTTCGAAAATCAACAAAAAAACTACTATATCAGATGGTTGGATTCGTGGGTCATGGCACATAGTTGCCCTACCGTAAATAGCTCCCTGCGCTATTCGCCCTACCCCAAAAAGATTTCTACATCTACCACCGGCGCCAATGTTGGTGGAAACCTTTTTCAGTCCCATAGACTCTGCTATGTACCACACCAAATTATGCTATCTATTGGAAGTGTTCCCTCTTCAGTCACATCGTTGCATCTGCTTGAGGCTAGACTTATATATCCTCCGTTTCTTTTGAAAATGCACAGAAGCAATTTGTCACAAAGTCCACAACTTTTATGCTCCAAATCCTTATAGCTTCTCCATACAAATCTCATGATACTGAGGCTAACCTCTATTTAGTCATGATGGAGAACCCCCAATGGTATTTGACGTGTTTTGTTTTGTCTGCCTCTTTTTGAAATAAAAATTGTTAATTTGCATCAACTTGCTGCATCACGGATCATGGTGTTCTAAGAGGACAGAGATATTCCTTAGACACCTCCTAGGAGTAAGTTGTTCGTGTCACAACAATTACAAGTTGGCACGATGTACAAGTATCAAGTCAAATTTTCATAAAAATTTCTGCACAATACAAGTGTAATAGTCAACATGTCATTTAGTGTTATCTCGATGGATATTGCTGCAGTTACATGGGGAATTCTCAGAGATGTTTTTACTTTGCATTGGTTATTCATTTCAAAAAATTGAAAGGAGTTATCTTCTACCATACCATTGCTGCAGTCAACTTGTCTACTTAATTATAGTCCTTGGCCTGAAACTAATCTTTGAGCGATTTCAGGCTTGGCGGATGAAGAAAAGAGGCGCCTTTTACATTGTGTTGTGATTGGTGGTGGTCCCACTGGCGTCGAGTTTAGTGGTGAACTGAGCGACTTCATTATGAGGGATGTGCATGAACGATATGCTCATGTCAAAGACTACATCCATGTTACCCTCATAGAGGTAATCAAACTTACCTATGTTTCAGATCCATTGGAACATCTTCTCCCCTATGCCTTTAGGACATCAATCCAAAGCATCTGACAGTTAGCTTTCATGAGTAGGCAAATGAGATCTTGTCATCTTTCGATTTGGGGTTAAGGCAATATGCAACTAAGCACTTGACTAAGGTAATCTTGAACTTTTCCTGCAATGTGATTAATGCCTAATTTCATTATTTTGTATAATCAAGTCGTGCATTTTGGAATTTGTGTGATAATCCAGTCTGGTGTTCACCTTGTTCGTGGGGTTGTCAAAGAGGTGCATCCGAAGAAGATTGTTCTTAGCGATGGCACTGAGGTACCATATGGACTGCTTGTCTGGTCTACGGGAGTCGGAGCATCGCCATTTGTGAAGTCCCTTACTTTCCCTAAATCACCAGGAGAAAGGTCTGTTTCATGATTTCTTTATTAGATGTCTCGTACTTCGATAGTAGGACATATGTATGACAAATTTACATTCTGATTTATATATAATTTATTCCATGTAGGATCGGCATCGATGAATGGCTGCGAGTTCCCTCGGTTGAGGATGTGTTTGCACTTGGTGATTGTGCTGGATTTCTGGAGCACACGGGAAAACCACCCCTCCCAGCTTTGGCACAGGTTAGCAGTTGCAAGTATTAATTTCTAGTACACGAACTATACTGTAGTTGGGTTAGATTATGCAGCGTAAGGAGCCTGTGCTGAAGTAGTCTGCGCAATCCTTAACTTTTCACTTTGAGTTTGTTTTTCGTCCCCATTTCAAAAGAAAAATGTCTGTTTCAACTCGGCTAGCAAGATCACTTGGCATTCTTTATTCAGTTATTTTGACTTGAGTGAAGAATTCTGTCTCATTTTTAAACCACAATAGAGAATAAAAGGATGTTTGGTTGCTTGTGTTCTTAGTCATGTTTACTCCTCAAGTTGAATATGAGGCAACAATTGTTGTTGATCACTTATTTGAATGTTTGTATTCGTTGGTCAGGTTGCTGAGAGGGAGGGCAAATATCTTGTAAATTTGATAAATAATATCGGGAAAGAGAATGGGGGAAAAGCTTTCGCTGCTAAAGATATTCCTCTTGGCGATCCGTTTGTTTACAAACACTTGGGTAGCATGGCTTCGGTTGGGCGGTATAAAGCATTGGTCGATTTACGCACCAGCAAGGTACGATTTCCTCTTCTATTAGTCTTTGTTTGTGAGCCCTACAAACATCTCATCTGTGTTGAGATAACGTCCGCGCTTAATGAACGCTTGGTTCAACTCGAAATCAGCAGTTTTGGGTCCGAACTGAGATGTTCGAGGCTGAGGGCTCGTGTGCAGAGTGCTCTAGGCTTGCTTTCAACTGGGTGTATAATTGTGTGTGTGCATTTGAATCAACCTTGCTCTGTCCTGTGTGAACTTTTGAGAATCTTTTCTGAGCCATGCTTGTCATTTTACAGGAAGAGAAGGGCCTGTCTATGGCCGGGTTTGTGAGTTGGTTTATATGGCGGTCAGCCTACTTGACTCGCGTGGTGAGCTGGAGGAACAGGTTTTATGTGATGGTCAACTGGGCAACCACTTTCGTCTTCGGTAGAGACAACGCAAGGATCTAACTGGCTAAAGCTTATGAGGCAAAGGCTGCAATAATGTTCGGTAGCATATTTTTCCTGTTGATGTGTTTTAGTACCAAGATTTAGTCCCTTTGTTTGGGGATGTAGGCAGCAGTGTAGCCATTGCTCTGTGTGTATTCTTTAGTTTTATTTAGGCGAATCTTGTCGTCTAGGCTTCTCTTTGGTGTTTAGGCACTGTAGAAGCGATCTTTTTGGAAACTGTTGGCCCATTTTGACGCCTTAGTTCAATTTGGTCTGTGTATTGATTTTCTTTTGGGTACGATGACGAGGCTGAAGTCGGATGGATGCCTTGGGTATTGAACTCATGAACTTCTACTTGTCGACCCTCAACCTAGCGAGCTCTGGAGAAAAGTCTTCGAGTAGGTTCTGGGAAGGATTCTCTAGTTGCTAATCGCGCCAAACCTTCAAGTTACTACATTGCGGGGTCTTACTTTTGAAACGGAAACTATATTGATTCCGAAATTTTAGTTCAGGTGTTTGAGGAAGACGAGCATGAATCCTAAAAATTCCAGTTTTGCCCACTTTTTTGGTGACACGACTTGTGCTTGAGCATTGTAAGCTACGTCTAAAACAGCTTGTTAGGCGTAGATGGAGACAACGATTTCCTTTTGTTTTTTCAGTTAGGATAAGGGCCTGAACAGGACAACTTCCACTAGCTAGCACCCAGATCGTTAGCGCAACAGTAATGCGTTTTGATGTCCTTCCATCCGGTGGGGAGCTCGTGCATGTAAGCTAGTGGAACTACTCCTGAAAGTAGTTTTTATTTATTTTGGTCGTTACTTTGAGAAACGGCTTGTGTTGTGATTGAGAACCTGAACAGTCTAACATAAAATGTTCATTAAAAAATTATTAATAAGATTATGAAGTTAGTGACCTTATATATAGGAAGGTGGAATTATAAGGGCCGGATGGTTTAAGGTCACATCTTAAGATTGTAGATGCTGGCTTACAGTTGTGCTTGAATTGCCTCTAGTTATAGGCGGTGATTGTTACCGGGGTAGTTGTAGTTTTGAGTTTTATTATGCCTCAAATGTAAAGCCCGTATCTGATATGAAATTGTGGTTGTATAGACTCAATTTGAGTAAAAGTCAAAGTGGACCACAGGAACTAGACCTTTGGGTTTTACATGAAAACCTAAGTGTTATTGCAGCTCGTGAACCAAACCTAAAACTTAAGCCCATGGAGTCTAGGCATGCAGTTCTAATACTAGGGGGCTGGCACCACAAATCAAAAACACAGTTTGTTTTTTCAAAAGAAATGGATAAAGCATATTTTCCAAACCGAACAAATCTCTTGGATACAAGATAGTGTCTGCAGTTGGCCGTTTGCATTGGATTTCGATGAAAATAGTGTGCGGGCGACTGCACCGCTTAAAATTTCGGCATGAACCTGGCTAACTATAATTTGGTTGTAGAGTTCTCACTGTTTTCCTATCCCCTTTTGGCTTTTAGCTCTGCCTTTCGGAGGTATGGCATTGAATCCGCTTGGATGGAAACCCAAAGCTAGCACCTTCCAGGCAAGAGTGGCTCAACTCAAGTTGCAGCCTAAAGTGAAAAATAGACTTTACCATAAGACGTGGGGCCTTTTAGGGCCTAGAATTCATACAGTACCTAGTTGAGAATTCGGCCCTAAGGAAACCCACGAGTCACAATTGCTTCCAGGGCCGATGCTGGTCTTTCGCGCATGCAAGAAAATGACACGAGTAGGAATCTAACCATGAACGCCAACTTTCATAGAGCTTCAAAAATGGGTTCAGGCACAACGAGATTTATGTCTCAAACAGCTCGACTGCTTCCGGGAATCCGGTATGATATTGGCAGGGCGGAACACAATGGGTTGTTGTTGGAGATTAAGCTTAAGTTATACAAGACATGCAGCAATTGGCACACTGGGTGGGTTTGGTTTACGTGAATAATTGGATCCGTATGAGAATGTTTCTAGTAAGCAAATAACTATAAATGCTTATGTACATACGTACATAGACACAGACAAACACACAGATACATGTGCATACGTACATTGGAGGATCCAAAAGTTTTCTTGAGGTGTGGCAAATACGGTACACAACCGTTTAGGGTGGAGAGCACTACATGTAATAGCGCATGCATTTAAGCCTGGGTTGTAGCTTTAGCATCTAATAGTTGTTTTTTGAAACTTCTTTTGAGGCTGATGCCCACCTCGGTTCATTGTAGATCGACTAGTACGTATTTACATGTATGAACTAACAAAGAATAGTCAAGCGCAAAGCACTTCCTTTTTTTGTTACAAGAGGAGGCAAAAAGCCTAACACATACCCACACATGCATTCCCTGGGAGTCGAACTCCACACCAGCAGCAATAGCACTAGAGCGGCCTGTCGATGAGCTAACACTGGGTGCAGCAAAAAGCACTTTAGATGGAAAACATAGCATTCGGGGGCGGAGGCAAGTGGGACATCTAGGGGGAACTTTTTCTAAGAGAGATTCTTTCTTCAAGGAACACTGCCCCTGCCCATAAGTATGTATGGCACCTGAATTCTGGCTCCATCTCTGATAGTGTCGACTGTGGTTCTGAACAAATTAACCTTAACCTTAAGGATTTTCAAATTTAAAATCTTTGAATAAACTATCTGAGTGTTGGGCAGATAATCATCAACATGTACAAAAGATGTCTGTGACAGAAATGAAGATGTTGAGATGGATGAGTGGTCATACAAGAAAAGACCGTATACATAATGAGGTTATTAGAAACAAATTAGGAGTGGCACCAATAGAGGATAAAATGAGAGAACATCGTTTAAGATGGTTTGGACATATAGAAAGAAGATCAAAAGAAGAACCTGTAAGAAGGTTAGAAAAACTAAATTTGGTAAGTGTTAAAAGAGATAGAGGATGACCACAAAAGTGTTGGAAAGAAACAATAAAGAATGATCTAGCTTATTGGGAGTTAAATGCTAATATGGCACACGATAGGAATCTGTGGAAACAAAGAATCCATGTAGCTGACCCCGTCTAGTATGGGAAAAGGCTTAGTTGTTGTTGTTGTTGTTTACTCATTTTATGCAGGTAGTGCATCACTTTTTTTCAGCTTATAGAATCGGTTTTATGCATAATAAGGTGGTGGTTCATCAATGACATCTTTACGGTTAATTTTTTGAAAGAATGCATGGAAATGAAGATGTAAAGCTTGAGTATCTTACACTCAAGGCAACAGATCAGTTGCATTGAAATTGTTAATGTTATCATACCGAATCCACATGGATATTGTATCTATATATTCTTTAATTGAATAACTTACTTAATAAACTAATTTGTTATATTATATACGTTGATTAATCTTCTTAGTCATAGGTTTGATTTGGTGTATTGGGTCAATTCATGATGGGTTTGAGTTCATAATTGATGTTTAGTTGAAGTAAGTATGAATTGGTTCAGTTCAATCTCATCTTCTTCAGGCACAATTTGGGTCTGTTTGGTTCAAAGTCATAGCTTTTCATGAAGCCTGTTGAATTGGACTAAAAGGAGAGATATTTTAATTGTCATGGGCCTTAGTGTTGTCATGCGGTCCATCTCTTTCTCTAAAACAGTCCTAAGATCAAATCCTCGAATGCATCAAATGGGTTTCATTTGGGTTTAATCAGCTCAAATCAGGTACACCCAACTCAGGTACATACCTAGTTAGAGTTATGTTCAAGTATGTGACTATTTGACACATTTCAACTGCTCGACGGTCTAAGGTGTATCACATTTACGCTAAAGACTTCTGCCCTCCAACCGCTCGACGTTTTGAGCGGACAACAGGATGGACATCTCAGCGGCATCCTATCAAGAAGACAAACAGAACAGCGACCGGACCCTCCCACGGTGTCCCTCCTTCGTACGTGGTCCTGAGTTGTCGGCAAGGAGGGCCAACCCAATGACGAGAACGGTGCAGGTATATCCATTGCAACGGATGGAGAAGGTCGTGAAATCGTAATTCCAGCAGAAACCTACTCCAATTAGATAAAACCATGGGCTTAGACAATGATAGCAGGATTTGGCAGCGAAGAGCGGTATAAAAGAATGGACTTTCAGTTTATATTTATAAATCTTGGCAGGATATGGTCACACATAAAGCACATCCATTTCTTTGCTGGAAAGAAAGAGTTATTTCTTATTCAAGCAGATAACAAAGAAGACATGAATTTCATCATGTTAGATCTTAATGTTGCGTTATGGCACGAATCCTTTTTTAAGAGCACACTGTCCGACTCTTAGGTGGGTCCTTCCTAGTCATGGATGATATTACACGATCACGAGGAAGATTAGCTTTCGCCTGAATCTGCGTCGAGCTGCCGAAAGATCAACCAACAGAAAAACTGATCACCATCTCTATCAGAGCAGGAGAAACTTCTGACATCTACCTTGAATATGAGGCCAAAGTCGTTTTCTGTGATGTGTATTGACTTACCATCGTAATCGAGATTGTGAACAAGATACAAAGGCTGCTCGCCAAGCACAATATAATGTCAATGATTGGACTCGTCCAAAAGCTAGGAAAACCTGGCAGGTGAAGCAACAAACACTAGAACAGTCAACAATTCATTCTCCGCGCTACAAGAAATGGGCGATGACAAGGTACTTTTAGAAATACCTGCTCCCCAGAATCCCAAGTCGACTCACGAAAATCTGTCCCTGATCGGTACCCACCCAAATATGGAACTTGCTATTCCTAAGTCAGGCTCTAAGCCTAATTTACAAGAGGAGGAGATATAAGATGATGGTAACGATCAACTAGACTTGATTGTTATGTAGCACTCCCTAGGCTTCCACCCACCCATGACCACCACCACTCATACATCTGACGTCTCAGGATCCCATACTCATGCAGAACACCCACCATCGAATTACCTTCTCTAGTTGACAAGAAGACTAGAATAAGTAAAGTATGAGCAAGGTCAAAAACTCATTTAAACAAGCTGGTATTAAAAGAGAGAGAGTAGAAAATATTGTTGGAAAAAACAGTAGACATACAAGCATAATATGCAATAAATATAAACATTCCCCAATCATAAACAACAACCGCATATACAAAGTAAGTCATAATCAAGCAGTTCGAAAAATAAAAGCAGAAGAAAGGTAAAAAACTTATATGTTCGAGTCGCCCTTACGGACTTGCCTTAAAGAAATCAACGCTCCGCTATTAGTACATAGGGTACCTACGTCTTCCTCACAGGATAAAACGCGCATACAACTCGAAGAACACATACCTAGCTTCGAGTCGACCTCGAACACATCTTAGTCGTCTATGGTTATAACAAAAGAAAAATTATCTACTGGCACAGGGACCGGAACAACACCATGGGCAAAGAGAGAACCAGGAGACGAAAAGAGAGAGATAGGGAAACAGTGTGTTTAGGAATGACCCTAATCACCTATTTATAAGTGCGTGTGTGGATCACGGATCATGAATCCGATCCAAACAATGCACAACTTTATCCTTAATCGTCCCATCTTTTCCGGAACCGCCCCACCGTATTCGGAATTGTCTCATCTTATCTCTATTTGTAACCGTGAAACCTTTGACTGTTAAATCAAATAAGCTACCAAATATATAAAAGGACATGCGAGTTTGTCACATCTATCAATATGATACTAAACTTTGTCTCCTCTTTAACATCTTTTGCAAAAGTCTCTCATATATTATTTTTTACACTTTAGTTCTTTTACATATATTAATTAAATATATAAGGATACCAACATGCATTAAATGCACACTAAATCAAACAATCCCCACAAAGTCCTTAAGTGTAAGTGTGCCCTTATAATCCAACCATCATATTATGCTTTTAATAATAGTACCTTTCGGTTTGAACCGTTACTTGAGTTATCCAATATTACCCTTACGTGAACTAGGTGAACATATGTCTTGAACATAAACCGTGGGTGTATAGGTGTCTATTGGTAACAATATAATAAAAAGCTATGGCATGATCTATAGGTGTGATGGATTAATGATCAAGCATCCATATCCTGTATCATGATTGACTTCAGAGAACAATTAAATTCCCTTATTACGGCCACATAATGTAAATCACTTAATTGGGCATCTCTAATGATGTATTGCTAGCATCCTGTACTAGGACTCAATCCCATTCAAAGAATAATTTTTTGCTAAACTTGAAGTCATGATACTTTAGGTTTACAAGGGACAGACACGCAGATACTGAAAGTATCACATAATACAAAGTGTCATTCTATTCACCCAATATTTTATACTACCACATTAAACCTACTTCGTAGGATCTCCAATTAGTTAGGTTACGTTGCCACTGCTTGTAAATAAATCGTGTGTTTTAGTCTCATCCTCAACCTCGATCTCTAAAGTAAGGCTATTGATACACCCTTAATCAAATGATCATATGTGTTATCTTTGAATCCAATAAAATCTAAAATCATGATCTCATCAAACACAAGAGCCCTTATAGATTTCATTCTGACTTGGATGTGTCTCCGTTGCTTTTGGTTGTACTTAAAACTATTGATTTTAGCAATTATAGTCATCTATCACAGTGTACTAAAATTATAGGAAGAGACTTCTTTATCATAGATAAAGTGGACATATAAGTCCCTTAAGCCATTTTGCTTTCAATCTAGTGTCATTTAAAACACATAGCTCTGCCTGAAAGGTAGAACGAGCCAAAATAGGTTATTTCTTAGATTTTCAAGTAGCAGTGTCACCACCCATAAGAAACACATATACAATGATCCCATTACTCCTATATTTATTTGCTATCTAACTAGCGTCATTAAATCCTTTAAGAACCGAATGATGTTTACTGTAATGTAGTCCAAGGAAAATTGTTTCCTTCACATAGTGAAACACTCTGTCTAGAGCTTCCCAATGCCTTCTATCCGAACAACTGGTGTATGTACTCAACTAACACACAACAAATATAATATTTGGTCATGTACAGTTGGTTAGATATATCAAACTACCGATAATCTGCGAATAATGTAGTTGAGACACAGGAATACCACTTTCATTCTTATACAAAGCCTTGGATGAATCATATGGGGTCTTAACAGGTCTACAGTTTGTATATCCAAATCTCTCTGAAACTTTCTCAACGTAGTGAGATTGAGAGATTATTATACCATTAGTAGACTTTGTGATTTTAAGCTCTAAAATCACATCAATTACACTCATATCCTTCATCTCAAACTTACTACATAAGAATGACTTAGTCTCATTTACTATTCTTATATTGAATCCAAACAACAATATATCATCTACGTATAGGTAAATAATGATGAAAACATTATTGATCGACTTATAGTAGACACACTTATAATAATCATTAAAAGCCAAAAGATGATATCATATATCTATTGTTTAGGGGTTGTTTCAAACCATATAATGATTTAACAAGCTTACACACCTTGGACTCATTCCCACGATCCATAATTCCCTTTGACTGATTCATATAAATTTTCTTATAGGGGTCACCATGTAGAAAAGAAGTCTTCACATCTATCTGATGGATTGTGAGGTCATATACGAAGGTCGGTGCTATAAGCACTCGGATGGTGGTCATTCGAGAAACTAGAAAATAGGTATCAAAGCAACTTATTCCTTACTTTTGTGTGTATCCCTTAGCAACTAATCTAGCATTGTACTTATTAATTGTTCTGTCTGCATTTAGTTTCTTATTAAAAATCTACTTGCAACCCAGAGTAGAACAACTAGGGGTAAATCCATCAATTCTCAAGTACCATTGAAAAGAATTGACTAGATTTTGTCGTTAACGGCTTCATTCCAAAACTTAACCTCGGGTGATGCCATAGCCTGAAGAAAGGTGATATGATCATCCTCCACATTGAAAGTAAAGTCTTTTTATTTTCTAAGTCATTTACTTCTCCTTGATTTAGTTATTTCCTAAGAGTCATCACAATCATAATCACTCCCCATATTTGTCATCATTTCCACATAAGCGAGAATGAAACCAATATTAAAATCAGAATTTCTAAAAGATACACTTTGGGGAACTCCAATCTTCATGAGAAACATATTATCAAAAAAATTACATCACAGAGTTCGGCAATTGTGTTAACATCTATTCTAGAAATATCAAATCTAATGATCAAGAATTTGTACCCATAGCTTGTCTCCACGTAACTTAGAAATATAGCATCCACTATTTTAGGTCCCAATTTCTTTCTCTTGTGTTCAGAGATGAGTATTTTCTTAAGACACTCCCACACTTTAAGATATTTGATATTGGTCTTTTAACCTTTCCAAAGCTCAAAGGGACTACTTTCCTTATATTTATGTGAAACTATATTCAGAATATGAAGAAAAAAAGATGACGTATGCATAAGTTTTTTTTGGCATGTCACCGTCTATTCTTGTCCTCCTCTTGTAGATTGAGGGCTTTATAGGGTGTGCTTGATATAAGGTTTAAGGTGAGTCGAAATTCTGATTGGAGGTAGTTTGGTGCTAAGTTTTCGTCAAATGGGGAAGAACTGTAACTTTATGAAACTGATTTTTGGTCAAAAGCATAATCATGTTAGAGAGAGAGAGGGTCATAAGTAGTGTTGTTGGATGTGTATTGTATCATGTATAGTTTGGTCCACGATATGTATCGTATTGTATCACTACTTACATACTTTAATATTAAAAATTAGAAAAAATCTAAAAATAGAAAAAATTATGATAATTGCAAAGAATTCATATAATTTAGGCCATGATTCAAGTTAAATCTATTTTGTATTTATGTGGTTGATTTGTTATTTATTGAACTTAGGCTTTAGGTTTGTCATTTTTTATATCTTATCATTTTCACGATCTTAATTTAGAATTTCATGATTGAATAGCATTATGATTTAACTCTAATATGTCATTGTTACAAAGGATACTGCTTCAAGTTTTATATGGATTAGTTGAGCCTCAAAGTGCTTTATGATGACCTTTGTGCATGATGATTTACATTCAATTGTGAGTTTTACATGGATTAGTTGAGCGAACTTGTTATTCGTAACTCAACTTGTTAAGCAATAACAAATAGTTTACGAGCACGTTCAAATAAACATAAGCAAGATCGTGTAGGAAACAACCCGTGTCTCTTTCAGCTCGATTACCCGATCCCATGTCTGGAGTCGTGTCTCATATCTAGATAGAGTGCGATATGGATAACACTGTTCATAAGCTTTTCTTGGTATCTCTTTCTAGTCGACACCCTTTCAATTTACAGTTTTTTTCTCGGTTAGAAAAGAACGTTTGATCTTTTTCTTTTTCTGAGTTGATGTTCTTTCTTCTATCAGATGATGTCCTTGATGTTTCCAATCATCTAAGTTGTTTTCTTATTCTATCATTTTTTTCTTTAATTTTTCTTCTCTTCTTTTTCTTCCTTATTCCTTGCATGTCTTTGGCTGTTCTCTTATTGAGGTTTGTTGGAAGGTGAATTTGAGTTAACTGAAACACTCAATCTCAAATTAGTTTTATATGTCAATCAAATATGAAGCTAAGGTACTGGAACTGGAGGATTAGAACCAGAACTATGAAGCAAACACACTTAGAGTCAGTAATAGAGTTCCCCCCCTCCATTAACGCACTTCCTGGGTGCATTTTATTCATTAATAATTATTACTACTATTATATATTGCTTTTCCTTGTTGTCACCCTCGTCGCTGAAGGTTGTGACTGGGCCCTCCTTTCGTTACACCAATAACGCTCGTGTCCAGCGTTTGGTAAATTTTTCCATTGTTCAGATGGATCTCGTTATAATTTAGACCCGATTCAAATCCAGAACCTCACGGGATTTGCTACTTTTGCACGCCGTTTCTAAGAAGAGAAGTATCGGTGCATAATTAAAATCATGAAGCATAGGCAATTCGCAAGCAATATTTACAAGATGGTGAAAAATGAAATTTACGGCCCTCGTTGAGAAGATGGCTAGAAATGTAGAAAATACTTACGCTACCAAAAACCAACAGGAAACCTTATTTCACAATAAGTAGGATTTAGGTGCATCGACCTTTTACAACGATTTCATATTTTATGCCATTTTAGCGTCATATGTTATAGTGTTTTCTTACAGCATCTTCAAGGTTTTTTTTCTTGGTCACAGTGGGAGGCCCAAGCCTGACACACAGGCATGCATGCATGCACCCTTCCAGGAATCGAGCTCGCTATCCAGAGCGTTAATTCAATGGCAAGATGCTTTGATGCAGTTGCTGCTGGGTGGGAGTTTCAACTCCCAAGCGGTGCATGCATCATTGTGTGCGTCAGACTTCGACTTCTTCTTATATAAAACAAACTCTGTTTGTTGAACCACTGTTACTGTGTCACTCTGGGTTTTACTATTGATGAACATCAACTTTTCTCTAAGAAATGCATACATTATACAAAGACTTTTTGTAATCCTCCACTGCGGACAATGTCACACTTGTAATAAAAATAAGAAAACTTGTTTCGATCTTAGAATTTTTTTAGGAAATCTGAAATAAAGCTGGCAGACAATTTAAAGCCATGTTTGAATTAACATATAATACATGCAAATTATAAGTTCAGCTATTGATGACATTACGAACTGCAAAGATGCCAACGTTACTAATATTTGCAAACTCTAAGCCACGTTGTCTACTTAGAAACTCAAGTTATTGTAGAAATGGATCAAATTTTATTACACTTGAAAACATTTTCCAGTCACGTGCTTCGAAAACACAATATATCAAAACTTGTTCAGACCTTTTGTAATTCCATTTTCTTTTCTTTCTTTTTGGTACAATGATGGGGATGGCAGCTTTTGCCTACCCATGGAGCCCCAGCCCCAGCCCAATCCAACCCGAATGTGGTGGGTAATAAACGGGTTGACCGGGTTTGGGGTGTGGGTATAAGAAAACAAGTACCCAATCTCTCTCTCTCTCTCTCTCTCTATATATATATATATATATATATAGAGAGAGAGAGAGAGAGAGAGAGAGAGAGACGCATAGATGATATAAATATAAATATATAGGTAAAGTAACTCGTGTGCCCTTTAATTAGGGCTATTTCTTTCTTTCTGGCACCTACAAACAAAGTGCAAAGGGTCTTCATACACACACACATTGAATGAAGATACAGTAAATTTATTTCTCGAATTCTTGATAAGGGCAACCCTACGGCCTTCCCCTCATGTTTACCTGTAAAAAGAAAAATATATAGTAACTCTTTTATTCTTTAGTTATGGCTTTCTTTCTTTCTAGCATATACAAACTGAAGCATAAAAAATCATCTGCACATTCTTCCTCTTGGGTCATTCTCTCTATAAAGTCTTAAACCTTCTCTTCTTAATTATGCATTTCCTTTTTCTCTTATTTCTTCATATCATTTAGAACTTCAAGTTCTTTCTTCTTCTGTGTGAAAATGCTGGCAAGTGATTGCTGAATCACGTGTTTAGGGAAAAGAACAAATTTTGTGAGACAAAAGTCTGAAAACTTCATAGAAATTGGCATATCGGTTTGATTTCAGAGGGACAGAAGTAAACTGCAGAAAAGTCTGGTTGATAAGCAACTTGGTTCATTTACAAAAAATCTCGTCGCTTCATATTGATGAGATTCATTACGAGCATCTTGTTAATTAAATCAGATGTTATCTGCTTAATCCATTAACTGTGTATGACTAGTCGGATTGCCCCAACTACCCATCAAGCTAAGCTGAGACTTTAATATAGTCTCAAGCTAGTTTCAAACATGTCAAACCGGAACCGAGTCGCCCACAAACCGGCTCGCTCTTCGTGCTGCATACAATTATCAATTTCTTGTATTGAAATTCATGTATCAAGCTCCATAATGAGGGAACTTACCATGATCATATTATTCTTCAAAGCATTCTTGAGATTGTTCTCTTATCTTCTCCTCCAACTTGTTGGCAATTCTAATATTCGATATTGTAGGGTTTTTCTTTCAATGATAAAAGTGATTTTGTACTTAATAAACAGTACTTGGATTTAGAATGGGGAGGATCTCTGTTTAACATTATCTTAAATCACTTTCAAACAGTTTTCTTTGTACCATAATGCTTGTTTACTAGATACCCGTAGCCCATAGCAAGTCCACGGCCCGGTCATGTTGGGCTAGGTCAGCAACCCTAATCTCTCTCTCTCACTCTCTCTCCGCGTCGCCCTTCTGTTTGTGCAGGGAAGGAAAGCCAAGCAGAGAGCAAGCACAGAGCTAAGGAGTCGTAATGCCGACTGTTAGCGTGGGGAGAGATCGTCTATTCGCTGCCCTTGGCAAATCTTACAGTAACATCTCTCTCTCTCTCTCTCTCTCTCTCTCTCTCTCTCTCTCTCTCTCTCTCTCTCTCTCTCTCTCTCTCTTCTTGTACCGCATTCTGAATTCTGGATCTTTTGATGCATTTCGTGTCTTCGCTTCTGCGAATCAGCGCAAGAAGAATTCGAGTCGCTATGTTTCGACTTCGGAATCGAGCTCGACGACGTCGTGAGTTTTCTTTTCCTTTTTATTCTAATTGATTGTTTTGATTCCCTTGTTGGATTCAGTTTATTACTTTTGATGAGAAATTTGGGCAGCACCATCGTCTGTGCGTGTCATGAATTCATCGAATTGTTTATCATTTGGTGATGGTTATTGGATTTTTTCTGTTTCTTTTTTTATTGGAGAACTCGGGAGTTGGACTATTAAAGTTCTCTATTTCTATGGACGCTAGTAATTTGTTTTTTGTTCTTTTATGAACGAAGAAATTGCGGTTTCTCTTGTTAAACTAAAGTTTTGATATGCTTGGTGGATGTGTAATTTGTTTATCGTGTTCCTTCTCTTTTGAATTAATACATTCTTTACGTTGTTACTATTGCTTCTTAGACGACCGAGAAATCCATTATTAGGAAAGAGAAGCATCTGGACGAAGAAGCATCCGAGGATGAGGAGGTCATTTACAAGATTGAGGTTCCTGCTAATAGGTAACGTGCATTATTGGAACTAAGCCTGGAAAGTTTTCAGTCTTGTCATTATTGCAATCTCTGAATTTCATCGACAAATTTTTTTGATAGACGTACCTATTATACACTCATTTAGCCATGGAAGGATTCGATTTGTTGACTAAGAAGTTTCTTCATGTCATTTAGTGCATGGGATTGCAAAGGGATTAGTGTATTAGGTTTGATACCCTCAATTGCTAGAAAACGGTAAACCCAGGAAAAGTTGATAGGGCATTTTCACATGATTGCTCAATGAACTTTGTGTTGAGATAGCATGCCGAACTGGGGAACTTGCTGAATAAATTAAAAACATAATTGTACTTTTATGCATAAAAAACCTAGTGCAGTTGATCTATGCTACATGGATATGACTTGTGTGGCGAACAAGGATGCAATGATTCTTATGAGGTGTTAAAGATAGTTGGTTTAAAGGACACAATTGGCACATAAACTCGGATATATTGGTGATGCAGAAAACTCGAAGAAGAAAGAGTGAGAAGCTTCAGTATGGACATATGATATGATACTTGCGCTTACATAAGGGTATAGTGCTTGCTTTTTTCTTAGAGGTACTTTATAAAGCAGGAAGTTTACCTGGCTTAACCATTTCAATTTTCAACCCACCAGGATCCTAAAACTCATTCTTATGAATTTTAACACAATTCAGGGATCTGCTTATCTAGTTCCTTGGTTTTGGTTCTACTTGTGCTGCACTTCTTCATATAACTATGCTGAACTAATTGCTACCACGATTTCCTATGTAAATGTGGATGTCTATGAGAATCTGCACAAAATTATTTTCAGCATCCTGAATGCCTTCTGTTTTTCAGGGTCATTTGCTAATGGGTATCTTTCCGACAAAATTTGAAAGAGAATTTTATACCCTGAAAATGTGAGGAAACACTTACCTGGGCAAAATAAAATACTGCTCATTCATTTCGATTGGTTTGTGATGTACAGGTACGATCTTCTCTGTCTTGAAGGTCTTGCCCAAGCACTACTCATCTTCACTGGTACTGATGAGATACCTACATATCAAGTGGTTGACGTTCCAAAGAGCAACATGCTTAAAATGCATGTGAAACCTGAGGTATTTTATGTGTGCTTGAACGTGGATCTTAACTTTCAGGGTTATGTAAATTTCATTTGAAACATATGATCTGCAGACTGCTCTGGTTCGTCCATTCATTGTGTGCGCTGTTCTGAGGGGAATTACTTTCGACGAAGCAAGATACAATAGTTTCATTGATCTTCAAGACCGGTTGCACCAGAACATTTGTAGGTAATTTTTATGTGAAGGCTTGTGTCCTTGCTCATATTGTAAGCTACCATTTCTTTAGCTAATATTATCCTTTAGTAGTTTCCAGTCTTGAGGGGTTTTTATCTTCTAGTTGAATCTTGTTGCTATAAATTGTTCTAATCAATGTTGTAATTAGCGTATCAGCACTCGTATCGCACACGATATCGATATGCGATAATTGTGCCGTATCATATGATACGATGCATCACATCCTAAATAATAAAGAAAAAATCCTAAAACGTTCAAAAAGATCCAAAAAATTAAGAAAATTTGAAATTAAAAAACAAAAGGTTAATTGTTAGAAACACAATTAGAATCCAATTAATAAGCAGTTAAGCATTGGCATTGCATATCAATAGTATTTCACAATCAATAATACCATACCAATAGGCTACAAGAGTAAGAAAGTCAAAAACTACCATGTCAGTTTAGAATTAAGATTATAATTTACATATTATAAATATAAAGTTACAAACTACAAGAGTTCAATTTCAATGTTTCATTCCACAAAATGTGGATCATAATCAACAAATGCATCATTAGCGTTATAACGAGGGTTGCCGCCATCGCCATCATTTCCCTCCTCTTCCTCCATGATTGTGTCCTCCAATTCGGTGTCTTCCATATAGTTATCTCCAATCTTTGCTTCTGCCTCTATTGCTCTCAAGTTTGCATCCTTTAAAATGATTGGGGCTTTTTCTCTTCGACCCAATCATCAAGAATATCAATATTTTCGTAGCTAAGTGGTTCATATTATACCCTTTTTATCCTTCTTGCATATGTTGGTAATTGTTTATAAAGAAAACCAAAGAAAGAATACAATAATATTATGTACTTAGAAGTTAAAAAATCATTACTTATGAGTATAAGTGAGGAGTGCCAAACATATAACCTTCTTTCAATTTTATGTTTGCCTTAACTTCATATTATATGCAATATATTACAAATCATGAAGACGATCATGCTTCACTTTGTTTCTCTTCTTTGTGTGAATGCATTAAAAAAACTTCAATTTCTTTCTTATTCACTCGAACTACATGTTTGGCTTAATATGCATTGAGCAAACCTTGATAAGTTCAGTGTATCTATATAAAAGCGAGGCCACCATTCATCTATAATAGAGCATAGGGAATGAAAGGATTGTCTTAAGAAGCAATACAACTCACAAGAATAAAGAAGTAATAATAATTTATCAAAAAACCAAATCATACATGGGCACATCGGTGAACGAAGTTGTTTTGTAATTGGTCTTCCAAAATCTCCAACACTATGTATATACTTACTTAGTTCTAAATGAATGTTGCACTGAGTAGCTGAATCTTGTATAAGGTCAATTGCATTCAATATCTCTTAACTTCTTCCTCCTCTATAGTGTTGGGAGAAAAATTAATAGAGAAATTAAGAAAATATGCAGCTGCATGCAAATCATAATGCATTTATCAGTTCCATCATACATCAGTTATCTTCCAAACCTTCTTTATAAGTGACCTCTTGTGGTTAAGGTTTGCTTGCATTTCCAATTTGGCCCTATCCATGACATCATATATATATATATATATATATATATATATATATATATATATATATATATATATATATATATATATATATATATATATATATATATATAAGGCATAACATGCCTATCTTCAAGGTTTATCATTCTCATCACCTTAACTAAAAGCACAATCATCCTAAAAAAATGTGTTTTATTTCTAAAAAGTTAGCATTAAAAATAAGGTCCACTATATTAATCCCCTTTCTCTTTTTTGACCAACTTATAAAGCCCCATTCATCATATGCAAACATCTTTTTCAATATATTTTTTTAGTATGACAAGAATTCGAATATATAGCAAATATTGTCAATGAAGGCCTAATAAACTCCCTTTCACCTAAGTCACACATACACTTCTAAGGGGTGGAGTGTCGACCCCGACACTGGTGCGACACCGACACCGTGTCGGTGCGGCATGTCCAATTTTTTTTTTTGTAACTCACGGATAAATGGGTCCGGATAATGAAGATTGATTTGTGTATTATGATGAAATTAGTAGTTGTTTACCATTTATATGTTTTGCTTTAATATAAAGTTGTGTACTTACTATTGTAGCTTTATACAATATAAAGTTGCTTGAATGATTTTGTGCGAACAATTGGACTCCATATTGAATGCCTTTGCACAGAATAATCTCTGTCACCAAACACATTTAAAGACCAAGAACATTGCCAATTCAATAGAACAGAAGAGTATGACATCACTAGTGGATCCTAGCACAAATACTAGTATATGTTATATCCTACAAAAGATCTCAAAACTCTTTGAATCCGTAACTTGGATATTTTGCACCTCGTAAAATCATTGTAAGTTTCAGATCATTATGAGGGAAATTGCTAATTGATACCTACGTGCACCCAAAATTAGCAAATACTAGTTGTATTATGATTGATTTATGTAGCTTAAATATTATATATAATATATAATATTATATACCCTAGTTGTGTCACCGCACCCAAAATTTTTGAAATTTGCCGTATCCCACACCCGCACCCATGTGACATAGCCTTTCACTAGTGTGGATTCTCATCAAATGTAATAAACTTTATGACATTTCTACATGCATCAATTGTCTCCTTGATTTTATTCATTATACTCAAATTCTAAGTATTAAGCCTATGCAATATGTAACACATAGGGTCCACACTAAGGATGAATGGTTCGACTCAAGTATCTTACTAGCTACTCTAAAATTTACAACATTATCAATAATGAATTGAGCAACATTTTTAACACTTACATCCTCAACATCTTCAAAAAATAAGAAGCAAATTATCTACCGTTTTATCATATCAATATGGGGACATGATTTTAAAAATAATATTCCTTTTGAACAATAGATCAAAAAGTTTACTAATGATATATGATATGACAATTTATCCAACCATCAGCCATAATAGAATAACCCGTAAGCTTATAACTAATCTTTATAATAATTTACTCCTCAAAGTATGATAAGTAAGGACCTTATAACCCGATCCCACACTAGCAATAGCATTTGTCATGCCTTGAAAGAAAATTGAATTTTCAATATTAAAAGGGAGGCAATTTTCATAGAAAAACTTTTCATACTTGAGATCTATTTTCTCAATTACCTCTTTTGCAACCATAGCTGCCTGAGTTGTATGTGGAAAAAATGAAGGCATTCCACTGCCTGTACCTTTTCTGCTACTTATGGACATCGGGTGAGCAACAACCCTTATAGTGGAATAAGAACAAATTCCACTATTATTGTCACCATAACCTACACTTTTTCCTTCCTCTCGTTTTCTTCTTGTCTTCTGAAGTGTCTCCTCTTCCTCAGTCATGCCATGAGTATGTCACATGGGTGTGGGTGCGGACACGGGTGCAGGTGCGGGATACAACAATTTTAAAATTTTTTGAGCGCAGCGATAGGACTAAGGTATATAATATAGCTAGAACAAGTGAGACATCAATTAACATAAGTATATGACAATAGCAAGTACACAACTTTATATTAAAGCCAAACACATAAACGGTAAACAACTACTAATTTCATCATAATACACAAATCAATCTTCACGGATCCGGACCCATTTATCCAAAAAGACCCGAACTTCAAAGTTGGTGCCAGATTTGTAAGCGTGAAATAGCCACACAAAAGGAAGTGAAGAAGGTCCGCATTGAGATATTTTTCTCGGTTCATCGACGAAGTTTCATGGGAGATAACGGAAGACAAGCTGAAGGAGCATTTTGGAAACTACGGTGAGGTAACTCAGGTGGTCATCATGGGAGATAAGGTCACAAGTCGACTAAGAGGCTTCGGTTTCATCGTCTTCGTGGATCTCTCCCTCCTCGATCGGGTTTTCCAAGATAAACACACCATAGACGGCAGAACTGGGAGTTACCTAATTTTTTTTATCCATGTCGCATAGACACGATGTCGGTGTCGGGGTCGCACATGTGTCAGGGTCGACACTCCACCACCTAGAGGTGTCTGTGTGACTTAGTGCCATGACCATATATTTCGAGAATTTTCAAATGGTCGAGATATATCCCAACTACCTATTTGTGATGTCTTTACCGTAATTTTTTCTTCTCCTTTGTAGCCTAAAAAACTTGTTTAATTTCATATTTTAGAGTTTCGGGCACTCGTTCACAAGTACTTACACCTTTTTTAGTTCCCGCATGACGATGTTCCATTTGAAAAATACCTCCATGCTTAACCTTCTTATAGGACATATACCTATTCACAAGCCTATCATCTTCGTACATTGGGGTACAATACTTCCACACCCGATCAAACCGATCGAGCACCATCAAGCCGAGAAGAGATAACAACAAGAAAAAAGCTTTTGAAAGGTGAGTTGTGAGTAATCTTGGAATCTATAAACCTCCAATTTTTTCAAGTGAAAAATCACATGAGAAAGAATTAGGAATAAAAAGAAAGTGTTATGCCACAAATTTGACAAAAACCCATAAATTTTCACGAGTTTGAGAACAAAAATGTACAATTTCTCTACGAAATCAAACAAATGGTAGGTAGAAAAAAGGTTTGGGAGCAAATAGAGGGGGTAGGAAAGGATTTTGGGTCAGACAGAACGATAACCCCCACATGTCTCAGGTTTTTATATTCAAAGGATTCAACGTTGACTCGTACGATACGATACGATTCAATAAATCATGAGACACAATACATTGACTTATATCGTATACACAATATAACTGTATCATATTGTGTGACATGATATGGTTTTAACAACATTGGTTCTAATGAAACATGCATAAGAAGTCTATATTATTTTCTTTCTAAACACGTAGTTTGTCGGCTGATCTCGTAATTGTTATTGTTATTCTGAACTCTAGGCAGACAGTTACCCCTGAATCAATGACTTAATTCATAGCATCAAGTGCCTCTCTAACTATTGTTAATTGTTTCACGTTGACTACTTGTTGGTTCAAGCTTCAGTTTATTTGCATATATATATATATATATATTATATATACACACACACATACGCATATAGGAAACTGGATATTTACTCATAATTTTTGGCTAATTATCTAGCAACTCCGAAATATGAATGTGATTCATCTGCAACTGCTAGCATGACTTCGGAAGAAGTCCAGACAATTTACATGTTGGTGTTCTCCTACTCCAGACAATGTACATGTTGGTGTTCTCCTACTCCATCGTTTGATTTGGTGTGGCCATTCCCTCTACCTTGAGGGCAACTCTGCCTTATTTTACATTGTCTTTAACTTTTGACATTGACATTTTAAGCCAGTGCTAACAATTCATAAGCTTATTATCTGTTTTCATTCTGATATCTGTTTATGTTAAAGACTTAATATTATTATATATCTCTGTTTTATCCATGTGTTATTTTGTTTAGATCTGTATTTTGTGAATTTTGTAGCTTACAAGTACATCCATAAAGGAAATAATTCTAGAAGCATTTGGCAGGAAGAGGACTCTTGTGGCGATTGGGACACATGATCTTGATATGCTGAAGGGGCCTTTTACATACGAGGTCGGTGCTGGTTTGTATTGGGTCTTCTTTTATTATTGAGTGGTCTATGACAGCTTTTTGTATGTTTATCTGGTATATTCTGTTGTTTTGATATTAGAAACATATGTGGACATGCTACATTTATTTTCCATGCTTGATATTCAATTATCTTTACATGTACCATGGCATCAGTAATCTGGTCTGTAATGATCTTCTAGAGTATATTTGTTAGTTTATCGAGTTAATGACCCTGATGATAGCTTGTTTCTGTCCGTGAATATCTACACAAGTCATAGCCTTCTTTCTTCCTGGTTTTGTATTTTTAAAAAATTATTTCCTTTCAACTGATTTCACAGATTTAATCATAAAAGAGCCTGTCTAGTGCCAATTGAAGTCTTAATAAAGCCATATGCCTCATAGGCCAAGTTTTGGTTTCCTCAACATTCAGTGGTTTTGTTGATGCTGTTATGACATGATAGCTATGGGCATCTACCTTTATGGGAAATTGGACCTCTCTCATTACAAAGAATTCATTAGTTATTGCTTCAAGTTGCTTCTTGTCAGCGGAACCTATTCTCAGTTATACTACTACTCACAATTTGTTTCCACTCAACAGCTTTTACTTCCACATTCTGACCATACGTTCTAGCTGTTTTAGCATGTCTTGCATTAAAGTACAGGTAGACCCTTAACTAAATTATAGAATTCACAGTTTTACGACTGTATTCACAAGGTGTAACCACTCTTGCATGATATCATTGATTATGATTAGGGCAATGTTGAAGAGAACAATAACCTTTTTAGCCGTTGCAAGACTGAGAATGTTGTTTTCTTTTGCAGGCTTTGCCACCTTCGGAGATAAACTTTGTGCCTTTGAAACAGGTAAGTGTTAGTACCATCTTGTGGTTGTCATGCACATCCATCCTAGTGTCGTGTATCAGTTTTAGCCTTTTAGGTCTTAGACTTTGGTCTATTTTAATTACTGAATAATTTATAGCATGCAGTGAATTCACTAGGATCATGTTCCAACTTATGGTTAACATTGTTTTATTCCATTGGATGGTTTGGTTCAGTTGATTCCATTAGGTTTTGCATTTGAAGGCCTGATGCTGGTTGGTGTAACCGGTGTATTTGGATGTAAAATAGTAGATTTTCATCTTTCATTTTTCAATGAAAAGAGATCAAACTTAGGAAAATTTGATGCAGTCAAAGACGAATCATATCAAAATTAAGAAATCACGGATTCCTAAAATTAATAGTTACTATAGGAACTAATGTCTGGAGAACATCAAAATGCAGAATTAATGCTTATTGCAGAAAACAATGTCTAGAGAATATTAACAGACCAGAATAAGAGAATGTTAACATACCAAAATCAAATTGCAGGAACCAATGTCTAGAGACCTATATTATCAATAGCGGTTAGCAGGTTGTTAGTGATCGACCGGGATATAGCAGTAGCGGGGATATAGCAAATTTAGCGATACACTTTTATTTATGATTAAAAATTATATATATATATATAATGGATTCTCTAATTTCTAAGAAATATCAAGAAACACAACTTCTTTCATAAATATAAATCAAACTAAATAAACAAATTCTACTTCTAACTTCTAAAGAAACAAACAATAAATTTTATGTGGCACATGCATATTGAATTGTTAAACCTTAAATTAGTAAACAAAAACATAAATGTAGCAAAGTTATTCTAAGCATTAAGCAAAGGAATTAAAAGAAACAAATATATAATTGCTTATCAGCTAAGTATGGTGAATATGGTGTCGCCAAGCTTGACCCCACTCTTACTCTTTAGAGCATTTATGCACATTACACGTTTTGCTCGAGAATTGTCCACAACCAGCCGTGAACATGAAAAAATAGTTCAATGTACTAATCAATAATCATATTGTCACAAAGGAAAATGTTAGCTATATCAGGGTTGACCGCTAACAACCTTCTAACCGCTATTGATAACATAGGGTCAATCTATCATCCACTCTTATTAGCAGCACAAATTCAAATGATACAACACAATACTTGCAAATACTACAAGAACACGTATATTAGATGGAAGAATAAGTTGCATAACAATTCATGGAGAAGATTCACAAAGACAAGAAAAGCAATTGGGTTCTTGAATCTTGATACATTAGATGGAAGAATAAGTTACATAACATCCATCAAAATTCGATTATAATCACACTTAATTGTTTAATATATTAGTAATGCATAAGTCCGACTATGAAGTAATTGGATTATGAGAATAAGCTTAGGATTGATTTCATGCATGCTTTATAGATCTTTTTGAAATATAGCATTGGCTGTACGAAAATTGTTGAGAACATAAATTTCATAATCTTTTGGCTTAAAAAATAAAATGGCATTAGATAATAATACTATAATCAAATGGGTTACTGCAAGCGCATCCAACATGGCAAAGAGGTGCAAGCGCATCGAACATCAACACATAAAATTCAAATATAGAACAGAAAGTTTCTATAAAGAAATATTGCTTCTAGAATATTTTTATTTGTGTAAATGAACACAAAACCATTATAAACCTAAAATCAGGGCTAAAATCACTCAAAATAACGTCTAACTTACCTATAGAGGAAGGATGAGAAAGAGAGAGAATCCACAAGGGAGAGGAGGCAGAGGTGGAGAAAGAGAGAGAAGAGAGAAAGGGAGAGAGAGGGTTTACCTGGGACAGAGGAAGACAACGGAGGCAGTGGTCGTCGGTGGTTGTTGCTTGTTGGTGGTGGCGGAGAGAGTAGATGCAGCAGACGCGAGAGGCGAGAAGACAACGGAGGCAGTGGCCGTCAGTGTTTTAACCTATTTGGTTCGGGTTGACCTAATGAATATTGGATCAACCTGATCCAAATAGGTTTTATATGCTAACAATGCCTTGGAGGGACGCCCACTATAGCTACGACACTATAGCGGTTTTTGTTCCACTATAACGCGCTATTGATAACATAGCTAGAGACTATTAATAGACCACAATAAAGATTGTTGGAACCAACCAACACACAACATTAATATTTGTAAGTCCTTAGGATAGCCTATAAAAGCCGCTGCATGTTTTTTGTACTTCTAGTTCTCTTGTGTTGTTCTATTAAAGAAAGATTTGTTTGCATCCACTTGAATGGTATCAAGTCAACCATAGACTCTTATGCTACGTCAGTTGGTATTAGAGCATCGTCTTGACTTGACAAGTGCTCTCTTTCGACTTTTAGTGTTAGGAGTAAAGGTTTTGAATATAGTTTGTGCTTATGCACCTGAAGTAGGATTAGAAGATAGTATAAAGAAGGCTTTTTGGGAGGAGTTAGATAAGGTAATTCAAAGAATTCCACAAAGAGAGATGATTTGTTTGGGAGGAGACTTAAATGGATATGTCGGTAAAGAGGTATTAAGATATCAAGGTATTCATGAAAACTATGGTTTTAGGGATATAAATAAGGAGGGTAGGGAGATTTTAAATTTTGCTATGACTTTTGATCTCTTTATAGCCAATACAATTTTCAAGAAACAAGATGAATATTTAACTACTTATAAGAGTGGTATATCACAAACATAAATTGATTATTTTATTTGTAGGAAAAAAGATAGATCGTATTGTAAAGATGGCAAAGTAATTTCTAGAGAAAGAGAATAGAGTACATAAAGCTATTCAGACTAGATGGTGAAACATCAAATGTGAGAAATAAGATATATTTAAGCATAAAGTTCTTCAAGGAGATAGTTTAGAACAATATGGCTGTACATATTAGGGAAGTAGCAAAAGATGTATTAGGCCAATCTAAGAGAGGCGTACTGGGACAAAAAGAAGCTTTGGTGGAGTGAAGTGATGGAAGATAAAATCAAGGCAAAGAAGGCATGCTACAAATTGCATTATACCAAGAAGACTAGTGAAACTTGAGAGACTTATAAGAAAGCAAAGAAAAAAGTGAAAAAGGTCGTTAGTGAAGCAAAATTAGGTTAAAGAAACTCTTTAAAGTTTGTAAGAAACTTGATGAATTGTATCCTTACCAGCCAAAGGGCCCAGAGGCCACCAAAAATATGAAACAATCACGTGTGTGACATGTGACTTCTGTCAAATTATTATCTGTACGCGTTTGTTCTTTTGGCTTGTTTTCAGCACTATCTTCTCAACTGATGCAATATGGTTTTGATGTGATCCCACGTTTTACTTTTTCTTCAGTTGAAAAGCTTCAGAGGAGATGAGCTTATGGAGTTCTATAAAGTATGTATATACGAAACTGTGCAAATTCCTTTTCTCATACTCCCTCTTTTTCTTCGGCTAGAAGTATATGGCTATGTAGAACTTCTTTCTTTTGCTGATTTAAAGATGTTTTTGACCTTGCTAGGGTGATTTGAAGTTAAAGAAGTTCTTGCACATAATTGAGAACTCTCCAGTGTACCCAGTCATATATGACTCTAATAGGTATACAATTCTTATTTGTCAATTTCATATTTGTTGCCACCGTGTACTGGACAAGGCTAATATATTTGAAACAACCTTGCGTGGTTGATTTTTCTACTTCAGTGTTTTCATTTCAAATAATTTAGATCTGTGTTTTTTTTCTAAGTGCATGCATGTTTCTCTCTCAGGTATTGAGACCTGCATCCTTCCAAGATTTTTTTCCTGTCTGTTTGAGGACTTGGCTATAAAGCAAGTTATATGATTAACCTAGTCTTCGCTTCATCTGATTCCTTTTCTTATCTTTTTTCTGCAGGACTGTCTTGTCTTTGCCTCCTATAATTAATGGAGCACACTCTGCCATTAGATTAGATACAAAGAACGTTCTCATTGAATGTACAGCAACAGACTTGACCAAGGCCAAAATCGTCTTGAATACAATGGTTGGAAATAATTAATGTTGCGATGGTACTTTATCTCTTGACTTTTTGAAGATATTATGTCACCCTATGATGTGTTTTTCCTGTTCTCTACGTCAAAGGTGACCATGTTTTCAGTATATTGCAAAAGAAAGTTTGAGGTGGAACCAGTTGAAGTCATATATACCAAGGAGAATGCCAATGTACATCCCAATTTGTCATTTTCAAAGTTGGATGTTCCATTATCTTATATCACCAGTGGTATCGGTGTTAAACTGGAAGCTGCTGAGGTATATTTTAAACTGTTGAAAGTGGCCTTATACTTTGTGTGATAGAGTTTTCTTTTTAAAGAATTTTGTGCAAATGACCTTCTGCAAGATGCAGATCATCAGTTAGCATTTTTCACATTGCTTTCTTTGTTGGCACCTTCCTTTGTAGTAAAGGAAACGTCTCTGTCTAGCATTTTACTGTTGTTGGGTGATCTATTTTCCCACTTGCTAACTTAGCTGCTTTTATGCCTTGATTGAAAGTTTAATTTTAAGAAGCCACGTTAGAATTTTAGAACTGTAACTTAGTACCATCATGAAAATCTCCTTTTCCAGAGTCAGATATTTCTTAGTCACGTGAAGGGCCTAGATCAGATAAGGTTATGCCAATCTAGTTACCGTAAAGATGTAATATGCATAGTTTCATGTCCCTTGCCTCAAGAAACTCTTGACAAAGCGGACTGTTTGGCCAATGTGGGGCCTCTTATTTAGTGTAATATCTAAGCTTCCTGGATGGAGTTTTTCTCCTGAATTTTAAATTAAGTTACAATGCGGACTTCTGTAAATTGGTGTGTTTCTTATTTTCATATTTGGACAGATAGACCGGTAGATGGTCATATATGATCAACACTTTGAGATAGATAAGCTAGTCCTAGTTTAGGGGCGTTTGAATAAGAAATATCTTACAGTAAACTTATAGCATGCCAAACATTATAGTTGTACATATTTAGATGGATATATAGACACGTTGACAAAGTCATATATGGCAAACACTTTGAGATAGATAAATTAGTCCTTGGTTAGGAAGATTTGAACAATAAAAATCTTGGAGTAAACTTTTAGCATGTCAATACCTATGAGGATTTTTTGTTAACTGTTTCCGAAGGGTTGTGTTAGGCTTCCGACAGCCAGCGTAAAACTTCGTCGGATTTCTACAACATGGATTACAAAAATTATGAGCATTGCTTTGGGGCGTCCCCGCCTAGCGACGTGCTGCAGAGCCCGAATGCAGTAAGAAGTAAGCAAGGGCCACTACATTTTCGCCCGAATGTAGTGAATCAATTGCAGAGAGGGTTCCCACATCATGGACGGGTGTGGGTAAAGAAGTTAGTCCCGCTACATTGCCGCCCGAATGTAGTGAAAAATTTTCAGAGAGGGTCTCCGCATTTTGATTATGGACGGATGCGGGGGGTAAGGAAGCTAGTCCTAGAAAATAAGATTCGTATTGGTTCTTGGAATATCGGAACATTATCGGGTAAGCTAATGGAGGTGGTAGATACTATGATTTGGAGAAAGATTCATATTCTATGTTAAGAGACAAAATGGGTTGGAGAAAAAGCAAAGGAGATAGAGGATACAGGTTTTAAATTATGGTACTCAGGTAAAGAAAAGGCCCGAAACGGAGTTGGTATTATCATAAATAAAGATTTAAAGGAGAGTGTAGTAGACATACAACGATATGGTGACCGAATCATGACATTGAAATTAGTGTTAGGAGTAGAGGTTTTGAATATAGTTTGTGCTTACACACCCCAAGTAGGACTAGAAGATAGTATAAAGACTATTTTTTGGGAAGAGTTAGACAAGGTGTTTCAAAAGATTCCACAAAGGGAGATGATTTGTTTAGGAGGAGATTTAAATGGACATGTCGGTAAAGAGGCATTAGGATATCAAGGGATTCATGGAAACTTTGGTTATGGGGATATAAACGAGGAAGGTAGGGAGATTTTAAATTTTGCTATGTCATTTGATCTCTTTATAGTCAATACAATCTTCAAAAAATGAGATGAACATTTAATTACTTATAAGAGTGGCTTATCACAAACACAAATTGATTACTTTATTTGTAGAAAAAAAGATAGAGCGTGTTGTAAAGATTGTAAGGTAATTCCAGGAGAAAGCTTAACCACCCAACATCGACTTTTAGTTATAGATTTACAAATAAAAAAATGGACAAAGAAGAGAAGAGTGCATCGAGCTATTCGGACTAAATGGTGGAACCTCAAAAGTGAGAAAGAAGATATATTTAAACAAAAAGTCCTTCAAGGAGATGTTTGGAATTATGTTGGCACACCCTCTGATATGTGGAACAATATGGCTATACATATTAGGAAAGTGGCGAAAGATGTGTTAGGGGTATCTAAGGGAGGTGTACCGGCACAAAAAGAAGCTTGGTGGTGGAGTGAAGCAGTACAAAACAAAATCAAGGCAAAGAGGGCATGTTACAAATTACATTATGCTAAGAAAACTAGTGAAACTTTAGAAGCTTATAAGAAAGCAAAGAAGGAAGCAAAAAAGGCCGTTAGTGAAGCAAAAGCTAAGATTTGGGAGGACTTATATAAAAAACTCAACTCAAAAGAGGGTGAAAGAGATATTTTTAGGATAGCTAGGGCTAGAGATAAGAAAACTAAAGATCTTAATTATGTTAGATGCATAAAAGACGAGGATGAAAAAATTCTAGTGGCAAATGATGATATAAGAAATAGATGGAAAAACTATTTTTATAATCTTTTTAATGAAAATAAAGATGTTAGTATTAGTTTAGGAGATTTAGCCAAGTCAGAAAAGTATATAAACCACAATTTCTACCGACGTATTCAAAAGAATGAAGTCAAAGAGGCTCTTAAACATATGAAGAGTGGTAAATCGGTAGGACCAGATAATATTCCTATAGAAGTTTGGAAAATACTAGGAGAAATAGGAATCACTTGGCTCACAAGACTATTTAATGAAATATGGAAAAACCAAAAGATGCCCGAGGAATGGAGAGCAAGTACACTTATACCCGTATATAAGAACAAGGGAGACATTCAAAATTGTGCGAATTATCGAGGTATCAAGTTAATGAGTCATACTATGAAATTATGGGAAAGAATTATTGAACGTAGGTTAAGACAAGTATCAAGTACAACAGAGAACCAATTTGGATTTATGCCAGGTAGATCTACTATTGAAGCGATTCACCTTTTGAGACGTCTTATGGAACATTTTAGAGCAAAAAAGAAAGACCTTCACATGATATTTATTGATCTAGAAAAAGCTTATGATAGGGTACCGAGGGAGGTTCTTTGGAGAACTTTGGAAAAAGAGGTATCCCATTGACATATATTAACCTTATAAGAGACATGTATGATGGTGCAAAAACATGTGTGAGGACTCATGAAGGAACGACAAACTTCTTTGAAGTTAATATTGGGTTACATCAAGGATCAACTTTAAGTCCATACTTATTTATAATGGTGATGGATGAGTTAACAAAACATATTCAAGATGAAGTACCTTGGTGTATGTTATTTGCAGATGACATTGTATTAGTGGAGGAGTCTAAGGAAGAAGTTAATAGAAAATTGGAACTATGGAGAGAAACATTAGAAAACAAAGGCCTCCGACTTAGTAGAACAAAGACAGAATATATGGAATGTAAGTTTGATTATTTGGCTATTTCAGAGGACATAGAAATTAAAATTGGCACACATTGCATTCCCCAAAAGGAAAGTTTTAAATACCTAGGGTCAATTTTTCAAAGTGATGGAAGAATTGATGGAGATGTTACACATAGAATTAATGCTGGTTGGTTAAAATGGAGAGGAGCATCAGGTATTCTTTGTGATAAGAAGATACCATTAAAATTAAAAGGTAAATATTATAGAGCAGCAGTTAGGCCTGCCATGTTTTATGGTTCTGAGTGTTGGGCAGTTAATCATCAACATGTACAAAAGATGTCTGTGACAGAAATGAAGATGTTGAGATGGATGAGTGGTCATACAAGAAAAGACCGTATACATAATGAGGTTATTAGAAACAAATTAGGAGTGGCACCAATAGAGGATAAAATGAGAGAACATCGTTTAAGATGGTTTGGACATATAGAAAGAAGATCAAAAGAAGAACCTCTAAGAAGGTTAGAAAACCTAAATTTGGAAAGTATTAAAAGAGGTAGAGGACGACCACAAAAGTGTTGGAAAGAAACAATAAAGAATGATCTAGCTTATTGGGAGTTAACTGCTAACATGGCACACGATAGAGATCTGTGGAAACAAAGAATCCATGTAGCCGACCCCGTCTAGTATGGGAAAAGGCTTAGTTGTTGTTGTTGTTGTTGTTGTTTCCGAAGTTTCTTATATGTGAAATTATGAAGATATTCCATGCCAAACATCTTCAATCTTCGGTAGGATACTTTTCAGGAAAAACTTTGGATCTAGTGTCAAAATTGTAGCTTATATGAACATTTTAGAATTTTTTTCACACATCATACTTGTTTTACGTGTTCAAATCTTTGATTTCATTTGTTCACACTTCTAACGTTATTAACTTTGTAAAGATTATTACTTTTCTATGCTATTGGTGTTCTCCTCTGCTTAGCTGGGTATCTCAATTCACATTTTCATAACCTTTTGATGGTTTAATTTGTTTTACTTTGTTGATTTTTATTTAGGTGATAAAACTTTTGAATAGAATGCAATTATGTGGCCAATTGTTTGAATCAAAAGATGGTCATCACATACGCTTGTCTGTTCCCCCAACTAGAAGTGATGTACTGCATGCTTGTGACGTGATGGAGGTACCGGTTTATCATCTTGGGCTTGTTGAAACTCTGTGATGAGCATTGAAAGTTGTATGCCCCATAATTTGTTTAGCCATGTTGAATCTGTTCCTTGGGAACTAACTCAGTGTTCTTGGATATCAAGGATGTTGCAATTGCATATGGATATAACAATATTCCCAGAACAAAGCCAGAGACATTCACACAAGGACGCCAAGTGCCATTGAACCAATTCACTGATCTCATAAGAATAGAGGTACTTATGGCTATACTTTGAAAGGGTTTGCTGTCTTGAACATATTAATACATAGACCACCGTAATAGAGAAAGGTTCTTCCTTCTGGGATGATGAATGCATATGCATGTGCATGTCCAGTTATTGTGCTTCTCAAACTTTTCTGTTGGAAGATTAAAATGAATCTGGTATTTGAGCTTATTCAATTCACCATTCAGCCTTACGTCATTTTTCCATCTCATTAATTCACTCAAATTATTCATTTGGACTTTTGAGGGTATTTATTATCTATGCAGTGTTTTATGACTGACATTTTTCTTTTGTTGCATCAAATTACTAACTGGAACCTAAATATGAGTTGCAACATGTTCTCTCCATTATACATCTCTCCATGGATCTCTCTCGGGAATGGCATGTCAAGCATAAAGTTTTATAAAACGTGTTTAGTGTACATTTTGAATAACCTGAAGATTGTTGTTTGCATCGTATTCTGGCCTTCATGTTGTGTTAGCACACTATGGTTACTTTTGAGTTTTCTTTATTCTAGAAAAAAAGCAAATGGACCACATGTTGGTAAACAATCCAAAACATAAACACATCAAAAAACATGCAAATCTTCATCATTGAAGTGAAACGAGGGCTGGTGCCTCAACTTGTGCAGCCGTCCACTCTCTCTTTATTTCACTTAAAGACTGATTATAATTAGGGTTAGTATATATAATGGTTTATAACTTGAAAGACTATTCTACCCGTAATAAGTAAAAGAGATGACATACGGCTCCTATTGGATCCAATAGGAGCCAGGCGTCCCAAACTAGAAAATTAACAATAAAACTTAATAGTCTTCAACACGCCCTCTCAAGTTGGGTCTTGAATAGGAGAGATCCCCAACTTGCAAAGATGCTTCTTTAATCCATTTGCAACCATTGGTTTAGTAAGAATATATGTCATTTGATTCTCTGAACGGATATGGATGAGATTAAATATTTTATGGTCCACCTTCTCTCGAATGAAGTGACAATCTACTTCATTGTACTTGGTTCTTCCATGAAAGACTAGATTAGAGGCTATTTGAAGAGTTGCCTTACTGTAAGTAAAGAAATTAAAATTGTCTCCATTAATGACATTACCCATAAACCCTCACACAAACTAAGAGCAATAACACAATATTCTGCCTTTGCACTTGATTTAGTTTCAACAGACTGTATCTTGCTCTTTCATGAAACAATATTACGTCTCAGACATATTATATACCCTAAAGTAGATCTTCTATCATCTGTGGATCTTGCCCTATCTGCATATGAAAAAATCTCAATATCAAGTGATCAATGTGAGGAGTACAGTAAACTGTGGGTAATAGATGATTTCAGATATCTGATGATATGAAATACAATATTCATATGGTGTCTTGATGGTGAATGCATCCATCTACTGACACACCTGACCGCAAAACTTATATCAGGTTTGGTAATTGTGAGATATATTAATTTTCTCACTAATCTTTGATATCTCCCCATATCTTCATAGGGTTCATTAGAATTTCCAGCAACTTCCTTTTGAATCTCAAAGGGAATAGAGCATACTCGATAATATTCTATTTGTGTCTCCTTTAATAAATCGAGAATATATTTTCTTTGACTTAAGAACAAACAACCCTTGCTTCGAACAATATCAATCCCCAAAAAATAGTGTAGTTTTCCTAGGTCCTTTAGATCAAATAAAGCATATAGTTGTTTTTTCAAATAAGTAATTCTTTTCACGTCATCACTAGTAATAATAATGTCATCAACATATACAATTAAGAGAATAATTTTCTTATCCCTCTTGATAAATAAAGTGTGATCACTAACGTATCGTGTGAAACCCAAACCAAGAATACCATTACTAAACTTTTCAAACCAAGCTCTAGGTGATTGCTTCAAACCATAAATAGATTTTTTTAGTTTGCATACCTTTGATGACATCTTCCATTGATAATATCCCGTAGGTAAGTCCATGTAGATGTCCTCATTAAGATCTCCCTCAAGAAATGCATTTCTCACATCCAGCTGTCATAATTCCCATCCTTTGTTAACCTCTACACTTAAGAGGATTTTGATGGTATTCATTTTTGCAACAGGTGTAAATGTCTCAGTATAGTCAATTCCATATGATTGACTATAACCCTTAACTACTAACCTCGCTTCATCCATCAACCTTAAACTTTACTATCTACACCCACTTGCAACCCATAGTCTTCCTTTCTGGTGGTAGATCTGTAAGTTCTCAAGTTTGATTCTTTTCTAATGCTGTGATTTTTTCTTTTATAGTTGTCCACCAATCTCAATTTGTCCTCCAATCTGAATTTTGTTCGGCCTCTTCAAATGTTTTGAGAATATAGATATTATCTGTATTCATCACAAACAACTGATACTCTTTTGAATAATTAGTATATGAAACCATCTTGTGTATAGGATATTTTGGAGTTTCACGTTTACTCTTTCGAAGAGCAATAGGTAAATTATCATGATCATTAGACAAGATTGAAGTTGTTACCTGAGTTGGAATAAGAGTTGATTCGGAGTGAGAATTCTGATCTAGTGTAGCATTAGGATTTGGAAGGAATATCTTTCTCTCGCCTCTTGAATACGTTTGCCATCTTCTTTCTTCTGCAGTCTCTTCTTCTTCTTCGACCTTGTGAGACTCTTCCAATGGTAGAAGCGGCAGTACAATTGAAGCTGGCTGATCTGATGATTGATTTTCATTAACATCATAAAACGAGTCTTGATAGAAAGTAACATCCATCGTAATATATAGTTTCCTTTTTTCAGGATCATAACATTTGTACCCTTTCGGAGTGGAAGAGTAACCCAAGAAAATATACTTAATAGCTATAGCATCTAATTTATCTCTAGAATTGTTGTGAATGTGTACAAAACAGGTGCATCCGAATACTTTAAGAGGTATTGAAAATTGTATTTTTTTAGGACATAATGCATGAAAAGGTGAATCACAATTAAGGACCCGAGTGGGCATGCAATTTATAAGAAATACTACGGTTAGGACAACTTCCCCCAATAAAATTTAGGAACATTATACCCAATAATCAATGTTGTATCAACTTCTAAAATATATCTATTTTTCCTTTCATAGACTTCATTTTGTTGTAGGGAATAAGAACAAGATGTTTGATGTAGAATTCATTGACTTTGGAAAAAGGAAAATAGAGATTGGGACATATACTCCCCTCCATTATCACTATGAATGACTTGAACTGACATCTGAAATTGGGTATGGATAAATTTGCAGTATATAGGCATAATATTCTTTACCTCATCTTTGGTCTTCATAAGGTAAATCATAGTAAATTTAGTGCAATCATCGATAAAAGAAATTTAGTATTTATGACCATGCAAATGAAGTAATAGGACATGGGTCCCAAACATCAGAATGAACAATTTCAAATAGTTTTGAAGCTCTAGTTTCATTCAAAGGAAATGATGCACGATGATGTTTGGCCTTTTGGCAAGTGTCACATTACAAAAACAAATCACTACATCTTAAAAATTCAAGTAATAGAATCATAATCTTAGAAATAGGTAAATGGCCCAATCGTCGATGCCATAATATCAACTCTTCCTTCTCTCCTTCTGTAGTTAGAGTAGGTTGCATAGTTGTCCTGGTCGTTTCCTCATAAAAATAAAGTACTCTCCTCAAGCTACCCTGACCAAAGATCCTTCCCGTCCTCGGTTCCTGAAAAGTAACACGTAGAATTAAAGATTACCACCCAATCCAAGTCTTATGTTAGAGAATAAACTGATAAAATATTCATTGAAATATTAGGAACATGTAGAATATTTTTAAGAGTCCCAAAAGCAGTGATTATACTTTATTTTCCCACAATAAGAGTATTAGATCCATCGGTCAACTTAATACCAACACCATTCTGAATGAAAATATTCTCCACGACCAACCATATGATATGTTGTGCTTGAGTCAACTATCCATATTCTTGAATTAGGAATAAGTGAATTACAAGAAGCCATGAACGAAAAAGGATATACCATGGTAGCTTGGGAATCAATAGTAGAAGATGTAGATGCAGATTGTGATTCAGCTAGTCTCACTTTAAGTTCTTCGATTTCCTTCTTCATATTAGCCAATGAACTCAGTCCAGTTTCCAGATTTTGTCTTTCAACTTTCATTGAAATATGCTTTATGCGGTCTGTTCTGATTATAGTTGGGTCTACCCACTAGTTCCCAGCAAGTTTCTTTTATATGTCGAGTTTTCTCATAATGTGAACAACACAACTTATCATTTTCATCTGGAGTAGATTGGAACCGACCTCTACCACAGACTCTATAACCTCCTCTGTCACGGAATCTTGAATAATTAGGTACATTTTTTTCCATAAATGCAGTCGTTTTTTGGCTTATTTTTCCTTCTTTCTCTAAACGTCTTCTATCCTCTTCTCGTAGTAGTAAGGAATATACTGTACTTAATGAAGGAAGTTCTTCTTTGCTTAAGATATTATTCTTAACTGCCTTATATTCAGAAGAAATGCCTCACAAAAGATCAAACACTTTCCGTTCTTCAAGCTCACTCGTTTGTTCCTTTATGCAACTTTAACATTTGGTCTTTGAGTAGTACTGTAATTCTTTTTATAAGCCACGAAGTTCTGCATAGTAGTCATTCACTGATCTTTCCCCCTGTCTGTATTTATGGATTCTTTCTATAATCTCATACTTTTTTATAATATTCTTCCTCTGAGCGTAAGCATCATGAAAAACCGCCCAAATGTCTTTGGTTGATTCTAGAAACATAAAGGTACTAATGGATGGTATCATGGACTTAATCAACCATGCACTTCCCTATGCCATTTAGAGTAGGAAGGATAAGGTAAGTGGGGAGTGGGAATGTCTCCAGTCAAATAATCTCATCGCCCCCTTACCATAACAACCAGTTCAATTGATCTAGCTCATTATAGGTATTTTTTGCGATCTAATTTGATGTTTATAATTTGAAATCCTTCTTTTTTCTTTTGAAATAATATTTTCTCCACAGTCTATGATTTTACCTTTGTCAGATATAAAGAAAACCCCTTTTTACTTTCATTTTTTCATAAATTCTTTTTCGTAACGACTATTCTTACAGATAAAACTGAGCTGATTCAAATTTTTGTAGACTGCAACTGATTCATGCTACCCTACACACATTTTCTCTTTGAGAACGGTGGTAGAACTATTAAAATGCCTAATCGCAGAGATTATGCTCTGATACCATGTTGGTAAACAACACAAAACATAAACACATCAAAAAAACATGCAAATCTTAATCATTGAAGTGAAACGAGGGCCGATGCCTCCACTTGTACAGCCGTCCATTCTTTATCTCTTTATTTCACTTAAAAACTTATTACAATTAGGGTTAGTATATATAATGATTTATAACTTGAAAGACTAATCTACCCCTAGTAAGTAAAAGAGATGACATACGGCTCGTATTGGATCAATATAGGAGCCAGACGACCCAAACTAGAAAATTAACAATAAAACTTAATAGTCTTCAACACCATATACATTAGTTATGTAGAAGATGATAAATGGTGAAGGTATTCCTTTTATAATCTTTCATTGTACAAGCACCACAGGGATTGTAACACATGTAAAACTCTCTTAAGATATTCTGATGATTCCTTTTTTATAAGTGCAATTGTATAATTCTGTTGTAGATGTTGCTCTCTACAAATTTAGTGGGAACTTCGATGTCTCTAAGCTATTCCATCTCTTTAAATGACAAATTACTGGCCCTTTCATCATCATGGGTATGATGGTTTACTGACTGCTTATGATGGTAGATTGATTACATGTTGCTCTCTCCTGTTTATCACAAACATTTTGTCATCAAATCAACTAAAACCAAAACCAAACCTTATCCTACAGTAATTGAATCAGCTCTAAGGATTCTTGGTTGCCATTCTGCTCTATCTTGAGTCTATTAACATTTAACTCTAAAAGAGCAAGATAATGTTATATTGTTAATTTCCTTAAGTTCTGAGACCTTCCAAATTTTAATTATCAAGCAATTTGCATAATCGCTAAAGCACACTTCTTATAGTTTGCTGAGGTGCATGTGCTTTTACTTGCAATGTTTGTCATGTCACTTAATGGCGAATTACGATAAACTTCATGAGTCTTGAGTGCGTACTGGTTCTTCTTGCAGGTTGCTAATGCTGGATTCACTGAGGTCTTGACATGGATTTTGTGTTCATATAAAGAAAATTTCTCAATGCTGAATCGGAAGGATGACTCGAATAGTTCCATAATAATTAGCAATCCTCGCACTTCTGATTTTGAGGTTTGCTCACAAAACAAATTCTTATGTAAATGCATAGTTTCATGTACTGGAATATGACCATAGTAGCCAACAGCTTGGGAATTTGCTTTTTTTGTTGTCTGTTTTTTCATCTCATTCATCACTTTGTTGATCCTTTACTGTAAAATCTTTTGAAAGGTGAACCTTTGTCTATGTGTTACATTTTCTGAATGACAGTTCTATTGGACTGGCAGCTGAAATATTGCATTTTTATGGCCTTCACAGCTTCTTATATTTATTTTCTTTGTTCTGAAATTAACTTTGGTGTTCATTTTATTTTCCTTCATGTACTATCAAGAGATTCAAGACCAACTTTAAGAATCTTTTTGGAATCTAAACATCTGGGGTGCACAAATTTTGCTGAAGGAGAGCGGACAAGAAATTAAGGAAGATCATGAAGGAAATTTAAAAGATGAAAACCTCCAATAGTTAAGTGCACTTCAGTACCCCTTTGCCACACAATAAAGACGAGTAACTTTATATGCTAATGGGTTTTCCAGATTCATAATGAATAACCTTAAATATATTTGTGTAGGAAAGAGCATGTCACAGGATCAAACTCCATGGAGACAAAGAATCCATGTAGCGGACCCCATCTAGTATGCGAAAAGGCTTAGTTGTTGTTTTGTTGTATATTAGCGTAGCAAAGAATGAAATGGTAAAACAATTAATTCTTATGATCTCACAAGAACCATTAGTTAATTGTATCAATTTCATGTCATAGTCATAACGTGATAAGTTTGATATGGTACACATGCAGTTGATTGTGTAATTACATGGTATTAATGGTAAAAGAATTGATGTTTGCGAATTTGTTTTCAGGGCACCTGTCTCAGTTTGTGTATTACTTTGAAAGTGTTAGCACCTTCTATTTGGCAATAAGCACCTCCCTTTTGTAGTTTCCAATTCACATTTCTTTAGAATCTGGATAGCATGTTGCTGGTGACATGTTTTAACGGAATCATATGCAGTCCACGAGGTGCACAACAACAAACAACAACTAAGCCTTTTCCCATACTAGACGGGATTGTTTACATGGTTCTTTGTTTCCATAGAGCCCTATCATGTGCCATGTTAGCAATTAACTCACAATAAGCTAGATCATTCTTTATTGTTTCTTTCCAACACTTTTGTGGTCGTCCTCTGCCTCTTTTAATACTTTCAAAATTTAGTTTTCATACCTTCTTATAGGTTCTTCTTTTGATCTTCTTTCTATATGTTCAAACCATCTTAAACGATATTCTCTCATTTGATCCTCTATATTGTGTTACTCCTAATTTGTTTCTAATAACCTCATTATGTATATGCTCTTTTCTTGTATGACCACTCATCCATCTCAACATCTTCATTTCTGTCACAAACATCTTTTGTACTTTTGATGATTAACTGCCCAACACTTAGAACCATAAAATATGGCAGGTCTAATTGTTGCTTTATAATATTTACCTTTTAACTTTAAAGGTATCTTCTTATCACAAAGAATACCTTATGCTCCTCTCCATTTTAACCAACCAACATTAATTTTATGTGTAACATCTCCATCAATCCTTCCATCATTTTAAAAAATTGACCCTAGGTGTTTAAAACTTTCCTTTTGGGGGATACAATGTGTGCCAATTTTAATTTTTATATCCTCTGAAGTAACCAAATGATCAAACTTACATTCCATATATTCTGTCTTTGTTCTACTAAGTCGGAAGCCTTTACTTTCTAATGTTTCTTTCCATAGTTCTAATTTTCTATCAACTTTTTCCTTAGACTCCTCCATTAGCACAATGTCATCTGCAAATAACATACATCAAGGTACTTCATCTTGAATATGTTTTGTTAACTCATCAATCAAAGTACTTAAAGTTGATCCTTATGTAACCCAATATTAACTTCAAAGAAGTCTGTCATTTCTTCATGAGTCCTCACACATGTTTTTTGCATCATCAAACATGTCTCTTATAAGGTTTATGTATGTCAATGGGATACCTCTTTTTCTAAGGTTCTTTAAAGAACATCACTCGGTACTCTATCGTAAGCTTTTTCTAGATCAATAAATATCACGTGAAGGTCTTTCTTTTTTGCTCTAAAATGTTCCATAAGACGTCTCAAAAGTGGATCGCGTCAACAGTAGATCTGCCTGGCATGAATCTAAATTGGTTCTCGATATTTGTCTTAACCTACGTTAAATAATTCTTTCCCACAATTTCATAGTATGACTCATTAACTTAATACTCCAATAATTCACACAATTCTAAATGTCACCCTTGTTCTTATATATGGGTATAAGTGTACTCCCTCTCCATTCTTCGGGCATCTTTTGGTTTCTCCATATTTTATTAAATAGTCTTGTGAGCCAAGTGATTCATGTTTCTCCTAGGATTTTCCAAACTTCTATAAGAATATTGGTTGGTCCTACCGATTTACCACCCTTCATATGTTTAAGAGCCTCTTTGACTTCATTCTTTTGAATACGTCGGTTGAAATTGTGGTTTATATACTTGTTTGATTTGGCTAACTCTCTTAAGCTAATACTAACATCTTTATTTTTATTAAAAAGCTTATAAAAATAGTTTTTCCATCTATTTCTTATATCATCATTTGCCACTAGAATTTTTCATCCTCATTTTTTATGCACCTAACAAAATTAATATCCTTAGTTTTCTTATCACTAGCCCTAGCTATCTTAAAAATATCTCTTTCACCCTCTTTTGAGTTGAGTTTTTTATATAAATCCTCCCAAATTTTAGCTTTTATTTCATTGACGGCCTTTTTCGCTTCCTTCTTTGCTTTCTTATAAGTCTCTAAAGTTTCACTAGATTTTTTAGAAAAATATAATTTGTAACATGTCCTCTTTTCTTTGATTTTATTTTGCACTACTTTACTCTACTACCAAGCTTCTTTGTGCCGGTACACCTCCTTTAGATTCACCTAACACATCTTTCGCCACTTTCTTAATATGTATAACCATATTGTTCCACATATCACAAGGTGTACTAACATAATTCAAAGCATCTTCTTGAAGGACTTTCTGTTTAAATATATCTTCTTTCTCGCTTTTGAGGTTCCACTATTTAGTCCGAATACCTCGATACACTCTTTTCTTCTTTGTCTATTTTTTTATTTGTAAATCCATAACTAAAAGTTGATGTTGGGTGGTTAAACTTTCTCCTAGAATTACCTTGCAATCTTTACAACACGCTCTATCTTTTTTTCTACAAATAAAATAATCAATTTGTGTTTGTGATAAGCTACTCTTATAAGTAATTAAATGTTCATCTCATTTTTTGAAGATTGTATTGACTATAAAGACATCAAATACCATAGCAAAATTTAAAATCTCCCTACCTTTCTCATTTATATCCCCAAAACCAAAATTTCCATGAATTCCTTGATATCCTAATGCCTCTTTATGGACATGTCCATTTAAGTCTCCTCCTAAACAAATCATCTCCCTTTTTGGAATTCTTTGAATCACCTTATCTAACTCTTCCCCAAAAGCCATCTTTATACTATCTTCTAGTCCTACTTGGGGTAGGTAAGCACAAACTATATTCAAAACCTCTACTCCTAACACTAATTTCAACGTTATGATTCGGTCACCATATCATTGTATGTCTACTACACTATCCTTTAAATCTTTATTTATGATAATACCAATTCCGTTTTGAGCCTTTTCTTTACCTAAGTACCATAATTGAAAACATATATCCTTAATCTCCTTTACTTTTTCTCCAACCCACTTTGTCTCTTGTAAACATAGAATATGAATCTTTCTCCGAATCATAGTATTACCACCTCCATTAGCTTACTGGATAATGTTCTAATATTCGAAGAACCAATACGAATCTTATTGTCTAGGACTAGCTTCCTTACCCCTGCATCCGTCCATATTGAAAATGTGGAGCTCTCTCTATAATTTATTCACTACATTCGGGTGGCAATGTAGCGGGACTAACGTCTTTACAACCACCTGTCCATGATGTGGGAACCCTCTCTGCAATTGATTCACTATATTTGGGCAAAAATGTAGTGACCCTTGCTTACTTTCACTGTATTCGGCTCTGCAGCGTGTCACTAAGAGGAGACACCTCAACGCAATGCTCATAATTTGTATAATCCATGGTATAAAGATCCAACAAAGTTTTAGGCTGGCTGTCGGAAGCCTAACACAACCCTCCTTTATCGGCTTGGAACCATGCAAGGGTGATCCCTTACATGGGTGGAGTTGCAGTCCACGAGGTGCCAAGGGAAGAAATTTCATACCTAAGACACAAAGAATAACTTAAGCAGAATTAAACATCGAGGATCAAAAACTTTTGTGGGAAGATTGTGGCAATTGCTTACAGAATTGAAAGTAAGGTTCTAGGGATTTCAAAGGATAGCTTATGAGTCTCCCTCAATAGGCAGTTATGTAGTGCACAGAATGTACGAAAGCTTAGAAGGGTGACCTGTCAGCAAACCTTTGTTCCATCAAACTTGGGCACCATTTTGTGCATTTTCTGTAAAATCATGTTAAAAGTTGGGCTTCACATGTTCTTCTCATCCATGAAGTGAGAAGTACCTACTTACCAGAAAGCAACTTGTTCATTGTTAGTTTAGTAAAGAGCAACATCTGGTAGTAGTTTTGTGCAAATAACTGACTTTATCACTCCATATCTCTTCTGCTGCATGTCTTCCAGCGAACCATGGATGCTACTTCTTTTTGTTATTTGAGAAACTGCTACTTTTGGTTGCACTTTACCCTTCATATGCATGTGTGTTCATTGTCTTAACTGCAACCCTATTATACAGCTGCTATTATTCTCACTAATGCAGATTAATATACTAGTCTTTGATTGTCTGTGCAAACATTTAATGATGGTTTGCTTGTAGGTTGCACGGACAAGTCTATTGCCAGGGCTGTTGAAAACAATGGGACACAATAAGGACCACCCTAGGCCCATTAAGGTACTTTCTTAAACGGAGATTCAGACAATTATCAAATGGCGCTATTATGTTTTTTCTTTCACACTGTTTGTCATCTTGCTCATCATCATCTGATACACTATCCTTGTGATCTAAAGTTCTAAACCAAGTTGTGTGACGTTATTGCTACAACGCAGTATGCTGCTGTAATTATAGCAGCAAGTATCAACTATCTAAACTCTGTTGAATTAACTTCTCCCTTTTGTAAGTAGCTTCCTTGATGTAACATAATTTATTATTTTTATGCGCCCCTCGCCTGTTTTTCGAGGGATTCCGAGATTAAGGTTAATATCATGAATTGTAAGTTCATATATTTTCAGTTGACATTTCTTGACCTATAAGGCAGAAGCACACCCATGATGGCATCAAGTTGACATTTCTTGACCTATAAGGCAGATGATGGCATCAAGTATATTTGAGTAATAAAAAGTAACTCACACATTCACGCACACAAACACAACACACACGCGCACATATATAGAGAGGCGGGGGTGGTGGTGGTGCAAATATGCCTGCTGGATAAAAGCAGCAGAATGGCATTATTTTGAAGGATTTATGTTTCTATTGACATGGTCCAACTATTGACATCTTTTTCATCATAAAGGATTTATGTTTCTAATAGACCTTGCTTTGATCTAATTGCTGATCCATTTCTTAATCTTAGTTACCATGTGAATCAAGCTTTATTTTGATATGTAGATAGTTAACTTGGAATGTCACAAATATTGATTAGTCTTACTTGGAGTAGCTTTCCTGTTTGCTAGATTGTTTTCTCGAGTTTTTAGACATCTAGTTCACATGTTACTTTTACAGCTCTGTGAATGACGATAAGTATATCCACTTGGAAAGTCAGGTCTTGTTGCATTTTCTAGCCTCATTAGTCTTTGGGTTTGATAATTTTCAACCTTCATCTTGTACATGCCAATAAAAATAGCATTTGACAGAAGAAAGTGAATGAACAACAGTTGGAGACTTGGAGTGGTCGAAATTTGCGGTGCATCTCTAGTGAATAAAACTCAGCCATTGTTTCACTGCAACACATTTACAGAAAAATATACATTATGCTTGCTGTTCTCTGACATTCTAATTTTTATCAGAAAAGATCTTCCCCTTGTGGTGCTACATGTTGTTGGTGTACTAATTCAAGTGGATAATGCAACTAAGCATTCTTTATAATTTTGATGGTTTTGGTTTTCTATTTACACAGAAATTTCCTGTCGCCCTATGTTGGGTGCCGTAGGCTGTCTATGGTTTCTGCACCATGTCCTCATTCTGGCAATATTTTGTATAACAGATTTTTGAGGCTGGTGATGTTGTACTTCTTGATGGTGAAAGCGATGTTGGTGCAGTTAATCATCGCCATCTAGCTGCAATGTATTGCAATGCTAACTCTGGCTTTGAGGTATATATCATCACAGAATGTACTAACATGTTTTTCTTATGTTCAGCTCAGACGTGTGACTTACAAATTGCAGTTGGCTCAGCTTGTGTGCGGCACATGCATGCAGAATTGTGCCATTAAAATCTCCAGAATTCATCACGAATATTTCCGTACTTCTGCAACAAATAGTTAAATCTTATTGTTGAATCATTTGTACATGCTCTGCATAGGGTGATTTTGAGCTTCAACTTTTTCCAACTAGTTCTGAGACTTCTAAAGTGTTTGGATTTCTATTGATAAATCCTCCCATAATCCTGTCTTAAGCAACTCCAATCGCTAAAAATTCCAATTTCACTTTACATGAATGATGGGTCATTCAATATTTGCCTGATTACTCTCATTATGTCAATAGTAGTTCTTTCCTGAATGTGTGGAATCGTTTGCTTGGGAGGCTCTGGGGGATTTAGGTATTTGGAGAAACTGGACCTTTAAGGCATTATATACACAAACCCTTTCGAAGAATAGAGAGCCTGTACAAAGAAGGTTTTGTGACACTCCTTCAGTACATGTTGCATTGACCTACATCACACGATATGAGACTGATATACCCCTGAACCTTGATTGAGGACATGTGTTGCTTTTTCTTTAATTATGGCATCATGCATACAATGCTTGCAGCATTGCTATTAGTTATCTAGTTTTATGGGTCAACTTGGATTTTATGATTAACATGACTCAAGCCATTCGTTTTATGATTTGGTCAACTTCTAGCAAGCACACGTAATTGTATTTGGTTTTCAGATACTTCTTGTGCCATTTTGGATTTTTTTTACCATGTGACATACCAAGAAAATTTATCATAGAGTTAGATTGAAACTAAGTTGTCCGAGTTGAAGGAAAACTGGAAAAGGGACCCTATGTGGATATGTGAAGGCCACCTAAGTCATGCAATGCAAAGAGGGACGAGCAGTACTCTCCAGAAGTTTGGGCTCAACAAGAATCCATGGTAGGTGATTTTAGTTACCTAAGGTCCTAACGTATCACCTACACAGGAAAGAATGGAGAATTAGGTTGGGGCTTGCCTTCATGTAGTTGAATGAATTTATTGATGATGGGCAATGCCAAAAAAAAGTTGATTTTAAGGATCAAGGAATGAAATTGTTATCTCTGGTTGTTACTTGATCATCATACAAGACTAGCTTTGAGCTATTCATCATGTGAAAGTTGCATGTGATGGACCACAAGTAGGAAATCTACAAATTGTGTTGTAGGATGATAATGGTGTCATAACTTTTCAGAGTGTGGAAATCACATTTTCCTTTGAAGGCATGTGGAGATCATCTATGGAAACAGCTGAAATTTTTCTGCAAGAAATCTGTGGTAGATTTGACATCACAGCTACGAAATAATTTCTTTTCTCACATCCCTTGATACTTGAAGTTGAACTAGGTGGACACTTAGACTGGCTGGGAAGTAGGATTGACAGGGGGCAAGTCTACTCAGATTAGATGTAGGAAAAGTTTGCAAATACTTTAAGTTGGTTGACTACGTTAATGTTTGTCCTAATCCAGTGTCTTTACATGAAGTTTCTTCGTCAATGAGTCAATGACAAGAATGCAGGCTTGTCTTTCCAGTGAAAAACTTGTGTGCAGTGTGCATTTTAATAATGTTGTGATTTACTTAACAATCACATTAGCTCCAAACTCTATGATGTGGCTCTACCACATCTTTATGTCCATTCTGAACTGTTTTGTTATCATCGCTCATCTTGTACGTGCATTCCTTTTTCCACAACTCAAAAAATTTGGGTTCTTATTGGTTTTGGAACTATTGGATATGATTTCACATGCCTTCTCGAATTGGAAGATGATCTTTTATACGCTAGATTCCTTTCATGAAGATGACTACAAATTTCTTATTCCAACAGCATTCTATTTCTTTCATGAACCACCATGCATTAATTCTGAATTGGATTTGTATGAACATTAGAGGCCATTCAATGAATTGAACTTCAAAAGGGGAATCAAATCTTACGAAATCCTCACTTTTATGGTGATTTAGTGAGAAACCACAAGAAGATAGGTTTTGCAAAGGCTTTGGTTGAAAAAGAAGCTTTAGAGATGAGTCCTTTGGTGGTCTTTGAGGGCTTTAAAAACTCCCTTTTCTCTGTCAGGAAAGTAATCTTTTACATGTAACGTATGATACAATATAATATATTTCCATATTGCACAATATGGTTCAACAGACCGGTAATTCAAATATGGGGGATAAAGCTGAATAGTGTTTACAACAATGTCTTTTCCAACGTTGCATGTAATAAATATAAATAATCTTATTCTTCCTTTTACTTCATCTGCCAAAATCAGTTATGACACAATTACAATCATGAAGACAGGATCATTGAAGGTAAATGCTTGGTTAGATATATTATTCTCACTACTGGGTGATGAGGGAATTGTAGCCAACAAAAATATGTGCGTATTAGCTATATTTGAAGTTAATATCCATCTAACGCCTGCAGGTTATTCATGGGCTCGTGGATAGGATCATGGATATAGTTGGAGTGTCCTTTGTACCAGTTGGGGATAAAACGAGTTACTACATAAGGCCCTCTTCTGTAAGCAATTGTTCTCATTCTTAGTTACAGATTAATCTTTTGTTTTTTTTCCAGAAACTTGTAAAAGGAAATGCCTGTGAGAGTTGGTTGTGTTGGTACTCAAGTTGGCAACGTTAAGAGATCTTGTACCTTGCATATCTATTAGTGTCTTCTGTTGTGTTGTGAAAACCTGGAATTCTCAAGTCCAATGCTCTTGTATGTTAACATGTTCTTTTTTCTTCTTTTTCCAATTTATGCAGGAACCTGAGTTTTTCCCCGGCAGACAAGCTAGCATCTTCTTGAAAGGCAATAAAATTGGTGCATTTGGCATTGTGCATCCTGAGGTACTGAGATTTTGTTAAAATGCTCTTGTGGGGATGGCTTCAAGTGTGTTCTTTGATGATCAATAGCTGAATGCATGATCTTCTGAACTTTTAATTTTGAGATTGTCCATCATTGTTAGTTTTGTTGGACAATGTTGTTCAGATCATAAATGAGTCAAGTCATTGAAAATGTGATTATGCAGGTCTTGGCCAAATTTGACATCCCTGATCCTTGTTCATTTATGGAAATCAACCTGGAACCACTCTTACAGATTTAATGTAGTGAAACTGTGAGTTCTTGTTCTTTGAAATTCTGCTTTTGGTTTTCTAGGATGTTAATGCTTTTGATGTATGATGTTTCTCGTGACCTTTTCTTTTTCCATTCCAGAGTGCTCTATTCAGGCTTGACAGGCCACTTTGGTAATGGCTTCTGGATTTTAGTGCTCCAGTGACCATGCCTTTCAACATCAACCGTCTTTTAACCCATGTTCCCATCAATGGTTAGAGGACGTGCTACTCTTATGATGCTAGGATTGTCATTGAAGGAAATCTTTATCATTTAGATTGTTTTGTGTCAACGCATATTGTATACCTCAGTATTTTATCCTGTATTCATTCATTGATGCATTCGGATGGTAACAAGAACCAAACATAAATTCAAGAACACCAAGTAATATACATTATGAAGTTACACTGCATCTGTAGACCATGGTAGTAAATGGAATTTTTTGGAGTAGCGTTTGCCTCCAGTCTGTAATCATGAATGGGACGTTATGTAAAAGTCCAGCATTACTCAGCTTCACCTTTTTCTTTTCCAATATTTAAGTAGTTTTTTGTGCATTTCTATATTTCGCCCTGTTTGCTTGCAATGCAGAAACATACTTTATTTTCATAGCCCATCTTTCGCTGTCCTTGTATGAGACGATTTAAAAGTAGAGAACAGAGTTGGATAGGGAGAGATGGAGCTTGGAGTGGTTTACACATTTTGATTCTGGGATTGTGGCATTGGAATTGATTTGATGAACTTACTGCTGATGGATCAAGCTTTCCACATGATTTTTCTGATTTTATTTTAATGAAACTAGCTGAAGAAAAATGGTGCTTCTGGTTCAGGACATTGGCATGACCAGGGGTGGCTCCTGGGTAAGGTCACTAGAGCAATGACCTTGGGCCCCAAGATCCTAAACGCATTAGAGTATCAATTTTGTAGGTCCCAAAAGGGCCCAAAATTTTTACACAGGCCACAAATTTTCGAAGTCACGTATGCTATCCAATTATTGTTTTAGGCACACACACACACATTTAATAACTCGGTATGTCTGAGAATGATGCACTCTATTCCTGTATTTCGTTTAACATTTTGATTCTTTAGTTCTAGCGCACAATGATTTCAGTTTGTCTAGCTTTTTCTCGACGTTCTTGATCTTTGCTTCTCAAGGTTCTGTGGGTTGTCTTGGGCCTTCTGTGGTGAAAAGTGGCACGAACCCTGAACTTAGCCTCTAGATATGAAATTCATCCTTCTAGGCTTGTACAGGATCCAAAATGAGTTTCAACAAAATTTAAGTTCATTTGATGCAACGGTTAACTGTACTCACATCGCGGGATACAACTCTTAACTGTTGTTTGATGCAACTCTACCTTCATAGCCTATCTTTTGCTGTCCGGCATCGTGGGATTTAAAATGAGCTGCAAATTGCAAGTGTACAGCGACAAAACTCTTAACTGTTTACCAATCTAGTTGCTTGCTTGTTGGTTATGATGTACAGCAACAGTCATGAGAACTCGAATAAACTAAATGCAGCTGTGTCCAGGGTGGGAACTGATACGTCAGACCATAAATAACGCTCATATCATTTGTGTCAGTGCGTTGGGGCATGCATATCAGAATTGACATTCCTGTTGCATAGTTTTGCTGATATGTTCACACCTAATTGCCTTGAGAGTTCTTCTATTGTACGTCCTTTTCTTACTTCAGCAGAGATTTTGTCAATTTTCAGCAACCTTACGTGCGATCTCAAAATTCACATTGGTTATGAAACTACCCTCTCTCTCTCTCACACACACACACATGGAGAGAGAGAGATGATTGGTTCACAAATTAGTATCCTATAAAATCCAAAGCTCTGGATAATCTTAACCTTAACTGATTCCTTTTCACAATTGTTATTCATACACTTTTTTACTAAACATACGCTTTATAAAAAATCTTGAAATTGTCTCCACAATTTCTCTTTTTCCATACCCTATTATCTTCCTCTAGCTTCTCCATGTTACTGGCTCATTACCGGTTGTAAATCACTACTGATGTTTTCCTCTTGCTTTCATGCATGTGTTCTTTTTTCTAACGGTGTATTCTTGCTCCAACAACTTTTTTACTCTCATCGATTGTCAATCTATTTTTTTTCTCATTTTTATCACTCTTAATCTATTTCCAATCATATTCAATCCTGCACAACCACTCTACTAATATTATTCAAAATCTTCTATCGATCTAGCAAAGAACTTCACAAAAAATGGATTGAAAAATAAGTTTTGGAGGCATTCCACAAATGGTTCAAGCGAGGTGAGTGCCCGTGATCGAGTTAGTGATGTGCGCCAAGTGCATCAATCTTTACAAGTCAATGTGCCCTCGTATACAAGGTCTCACGTCAGGTGCATTTGATTGTTATTGAAGGGTGCAGTCCATGCTCAACCCTTAGTTAAGTTATATAGACTGTGTGTGTGACCTTCTTCTAAGAGAGATGTGACCTGGGTGGTTACTACATGTGTTTTTTATGCAAACAACATATGTTACTATATATATTTATTATATTAACATTATTTGTTAAAAAATTAAGTGAAAGTATTCATTATTGTATAGTTGACTCTTGGTAACCTACACATAATGATACTGAAATTGATGAAAGTGGACTAAATGTCCTATATCTTGAGTATGGAAGAAACATTAAATACAAAAGCAACAAAAAAGTTGATGTTCAAAGTTGTCGTTAGACCGAAGGTGAAATGCTTATTCTTACAAGAGAGAGTGAAACCTATGGTTATGCATTTGTTGGTCAATTGAATAATGCTCAGTATAGTATGACAAAAGAGATGAGTAAATGCCATTGCAAGTTGAAGTATATTTTGTCATAATTGAATCGTATTGATGACATGAACGTTAGTACGGTAAGGCATTTACAATGCGAGGATGCAAATTGAGAAAAAGAATATGGGTGGCCTAACTGTTGTGTAGCAACTATTGCATTCATTAGATAGTTATCAGTTTCACACTTAGCATAGGATGATACTATATACGGATATTGTTAGCGATGTTGTATTTGTACATCTTCGATCAAGTGCTGAGTTTGATTGCACGTATACGACAAACATGTGTGAATTATTTTTATTATTTTTATTGATATTTATTTTAACTAACAAGAAATTTTATGTCATTCGTAGGTATAAAATGCCTTTTCTCGTGGTTATTGAATATATGTCAAGCAATAAGAATTTTTTTGTGATATTTGCCTTTGCATGTGTATAGAGATAAGATAATTATGTGTGTTTGTTGAGGTACATCAGAGAGTTATATATGACAATTTCTATATATAGTTTGTAGTAATCGCGATCTTATACTTGTGAAGGTAATTGATATCATATTTCCAAAGGTAACACATTCCCTATGCAGACATCATAAATCCAAGAACATTGATGGTTTGTTCAGTTGATGAGAAATAAAGAAATAGTCACATATTTGGTAGCAATTGGAAGAAGGTTGTTGACTTAGTGGATGAGAGTATGTATATTGAGGCATTGGCTATGATGGATGTCAAGTGAAAAAAAATTATCTATCATGCTTTCCTATATGAATAAATAATGGTTGAGCGTGAATGAATAATTTAGTGCATTACAAGACTTATCTAACTAACCAATAAGTGAGTATAACAATGGTTGGGTTCCCTCTACAGGAGTCTTTCCTTGCCAAATAGCACAAATTAAATTCACAGTATCCATCTGCTGCCCTCCAAAAGGAACCATTGGATATCACTATGCTTATTATAGTGCACATAACCTTGGGTAGTGCAACAAGTGTGACTTATGCATTTCTTGATATGTTTATGCCATTCGGTGGAGGCGATAATAATGGATAGGATATCATTTGTGCCTTTTTCTTTGTAAATAATATTTTTCTCAAGTGATTATGTAAAGAAGGAAAATGTTTAGGCATATGCTATAAACACTTGAATGATTTAAAGAAAATTGGTGAAATTGCTTCAAAAAATAAAATAATTAAAAAATTCACAAGTACAAAATATCATGATTTTTGGATGTTAAGTTCAAGAGGCAAGAAGAGCATCCAAGGATTCAATTCGGTATCAAATCGAGCAATTGGCAAGTGAATGATGAGGACCCAAAGTTGCAGTTCAAGTGGTCAAGTTCCACCATGCAAATTGAAGATTCAAAGAGAGATCTCAAAGTTCAAATTTGAAGCAAAAACCCAAATCCAAAATGAAGCAAGTCAATGTTTAAGAGGGGATGTGGAGATATAGATGTGTGTGCGTATGCATAGATTTCTTTATTTGTTTTCATAACTATAGTGGTGTTTACTTATTTTTAATATGCATTGATAATTTAAATGTGTATGCTTTTAGTATGTAACTCTATTAGGAGTATATCTTTTTCCCTAGCATGTTTTGTTTATTCTCTTATTATTACTATTTTAAGAGGTTAAGACTATGTATTGAAATCTTGGTTAAGATTTCTTAGGTTGACTTAATGAGATGAATAACTATGCAACAAAACAAGAAAGTTATATAAGTATATAAAAAGTTCATATTAGTTTGTAAAGAACGTAAACTACATACTTGGTGTAAAGTACATACTTGGTTTATAATTATGTATACATACATGTATTGAGTCATAAATCTCGTTAGATCTGATGTATAATAAAGTTTTGGAGGACTTTAGTATACATTTGGATACCACATTGATGATTGAACGTGACACAGACCGCAAACCTGGGGTGTGACAATAATATATGCAATTGTAGTACACATGGAGTGTATATATATATGTGTGTGTGTATATATATATATATATATGGTGTGATGGAGCTGATATTTTTGGTACATATTGCTCATAATGACACCTTATTCCTTTTGGGATGGGTATCGACGTTAATGGAACTAGGAATTCTATCACCTAGAGCTGATATTTTTGGTACATATTGCTCATAATGACACCTTATTTCTTTTGGGATGGGTATCGACGTTAATGGAACTAGGGATTCTATCACCTCACTTCAACCTTATCAGAGTTGAGCCACAAGTGAAGGTGTAGAAGCTTGGTGAGGGCAGTAGAAAAGAATTTTTGCTCAACCAACTACTCCTATGGCAACACAGGCAAGTGACTCTCACCTGATCCCTTGGTGCTCTCTAGCACGAGGTCTCTCTCTTGCACACACACTCCCTCTTGTGTCTCTCACACATATGCACACTCTCTAGGAGGATGTAGAGGAGAGGTTCATGAGATCAAAGAAGGGAGGTTTATTCCTTAGAGAAGCAAAAGACCCTTCTCTCATGCACCTTACGTGCTTATATAGGAGAGGTAGGCGAGTGAGTGACCTACGTAGAAGACTATCTAGATCCTTCTAGTGTGTATCCATCTCCGCTAACTAGTTACAGGTAAAGAGAGTGTATACAAGAACAATATCCTAGGCTAGTGCTAGTACAAGTGGAACTCAAGAGGGGTTTTGGTGCTACTCGATACTCGATCTCATGCATGTGAAAAAACTCTCCTCCAGTTGATCCGAGACTTGTCCTCGAGGACTCATGATATATGCGTAGTAGGTGCTCATATTGCCATAGTTGAGCATTAGGGACCTATGAGTCATCGGCTGGTCCTCTGCCTATCCACCATACTAAGAACTATGTCTGACAACGTGACCTTATACCATCAACTCGATGATCTAGTATGCTCTCCACTACCGCTATGTCTTCCTGCATCAAGGGTAGATGTCATTGTTCCAACTTCACTCGGTCCTCATCATAGAGCTTAAGCTACGAAATATGAAAATTGGGTGCAACTTGAGCCTATTTGGCAAGTTCAACCAGTATGTGACTTGGCCTACTTCTTGTATCACTTTGAATGACCCATTATACTTCAGTTCAACCCCTTATGATTGTTCTTGTAGACATATTTTAAGATGTACCCGAGAACTCGGAGCCATACACGATCTTCGTTATTAAACTCCAAGGGTCGACAATGATGATCAATGTATTGAACCATCCGTGCAAGTGCCCATACAATTGACCCTTGGGCCTCCTCATAGCATCCCACTAATCTCTCGAAGAGCAGCAGGACAACTACTACTCAACTCGTGTTGTGTCATTGTGCGAGTTCCGATGATTGACATTAGCACCTAATGCTAATAAACCCTTTAAAACCCCAACGAACAAAGACTATGCAAAGATAGGATTTTACAACAACAAACAAAATCACAAACTCTCATACCTCTTAAAGATACAATAAATAAACATAAAAAATATCAAACACCACAAAAGAATACATCTTTATTACTCAATTGACTAGTCGTACAAAGCAACAAGGAAAAGAGACTACGTGATAACACTAAGGTGCTACCTGATGACTGAATCCTTGTGCTACCCTACTCAACTCTCCAAGGGGATTAAGGAAGATGGTGAACAACAATGGAGTCCCGGACTCGTCTCTTGCTCATGCCCTTCTTCTCTCTCTCTCTCTCTCTCTCTCTCTCTCTCTCTCTCTCTCTCCTCTCAAGTCTCCAGTGAGCTAACTGTAAACACCCTAAATCAAAAATTTTCCTAAACACTCCCAATTCCGAAAAATCAAATGATTTAAAACCTGTTCGAGAATCAAAGGATTTAAAAACCTTGTTGTTTTAAAAGAAAAAGTTCAAAGCGTTTAAAAAGGTTTCAAAATCAAAGGTTTTAAAATCAAGTTAAAAAGCCCAAGTGATTCAAAGCAAATCAGACGAACAGGTGAAGACTCAATCCAATTCAAGATCAAGATCAAGTCCGAAAGCGAAGGGATAGATCAAGTTAAGGCATATCTTCTTCAAACAAATCAAGAATATCAAAATGGATCAAAGATACCGTTTGGATAATATGGACTGGGTCACCTCAATCAAGGGTTGGTTCACTTCAAATCAATGGCTCTTTTACTTCAAATCAAGGGCCAAGATTGGCCGGCTTTACAGAATGAAATAAATTGGAATTGAAAGTGTTGATTTTGAAGAATTAGCAAAGCTACATCCAGCCAATAAATCAACAAGAATCAAGCCAAGAGAAGGCAGAAAGCCTACTTGGGCACATTTTAACCCACTCGGCTAGGGTTAGGCGTGCCCAATAAAGTCAAGAACCAGCCCACATGGGACTGGTCCATATCACCCAAAGGGGGACCACCTAGGTGGACCTTGGGGTTGGATATGGGCCATGTAAGGCTCGCCCCAAGAAAGGCCTTAGAAACAACCCCCCTTGGCCTATAAATAGGGCCAAGGGAGGGGAGTGTTATTCATCTTTGCATCTTGGGAAGAAAGGGGTTGTACCTAGGTAGGTCGTGGGCTGCTAAAGGAAGTGTGGAGAGAGGGGAATTGGGTAGATCATAGGCTAAGGGCTGCTACACTTAGAGAAATCATGAGTGAGATAGTGAATCAAGAAGGTCGAATTACATCTTGGAGGTTCGGTTCTTGCAGAAATTCTATAAGTATTTCTAATCTTTGATTCCTACACATCTCTTCTTCCTATTCAATTTGAAAGGGGTTGTATTAATGGAGCCTTGTCTCCTCCCATGTTGCAATAAGAAGTAGATGTGTTGTGAATTTTTATTCTTACTTACGTTCTCTATGTGTTTGATTTTGTGATTCTACCCCAATATATTCTATAGAACACTATATATTCTCTAACCCCCTCTATGCTTAAGCTAAGATACATATTTTCATTCATTTACCTTCAACAATTTACTTGGTATTGTTGGGTTGTTGCAATTTAAATTCGGGTGAGTATGCATTCATGTATGTTCCAAAAAGCAGAATTTTGGTTTTTCATCATCTATATACCTTGATTACTGTAATTTTAATTCACTGATCTGTGATCTGAATATTCTTAAATTTTAGGTACAATACCTGCACACATCAACACATTATAAATAAAATTTTTAAGAATTTTAAGACAGTGCAATCTCATGAATAAAATTGGGCAAGATCAGATAAACGCAATTTTGTTTTCTGCACAGTTAGTTTTCCTACAACAGGGGTTGGGTAAAAGTCCCATATCTCTAACTGTAAAAATCCAAATTCGATGAAATTAGTCTCATCGAAAAACTAACATCCATAGTTTTTTGAAAAGACTAAAATCATAATATTTTGAGTTATGTACACCGAGATATAGATGATTCTTTAAGCCTCTATATTTTTGTCACAGAACATCTTGAAATTATAGAGTCAAGGCCACTTCTCGATTTAATTCTGTAAATCTACTGTCCCAAAATTCAAAGTAAAAGTTGATCTAGGATCTCAACACTTCAGGCTATAGCTTGCAAAAGTTTTATGAATTTTAGAATCCTATCCCACCAAAAGAAGTTCGAAAATAAGTTGTGAAAACAGTATCGGTTGCTGATTTTCAGAACTTGTTGATTTTCAAGTTTGAAACCAAGTGCACCGATTGTTTTTTAGCAACACACTTTATTTTCACGTGAATTGGAGTCTATCATCTATGAATTCGAAATTCCTAAGCGCTTAGGTTGACCTTTGAGCGTCGGTTCAAGAAAGCATAAAGCGAAAAGAGCCCGCTTAGCCACAATCACCAATTAAGTTGAATTTTTATACACTTTGCTAGTTTTTGAAAACTAACTGGCACACTCGCGAATAAAGTAGAACCGAAATTCTTATTTCAAGTCTCTACATAGGCTTGGAGTGAAAATTTTACGTTTACACTAACCCTCATCTAGGTTCCCATGAGTTCCTTATACTATGGAACCGGTACATGGATCCTAGTGTGGAGCAGATCCAAACATGCTCCATAATGAACTCCTACACTAACTAGACTAGATCCAAGACTCTTTAATGGATCCAACATGATTTGACTCATCTTAAATAGGGACTCAACCTACATGCATCCATGCGAGACCCCCGGGTCACTCACAACCCAAAATACATAAGGACTCATGCAGGTGGAAGAATTTTAGTGTGCATTATAACTAAATTGCATGGTCTCCAACAACAATACCCAATTCTTGTATCTCATAGTAACATATGACGCAAGTACTCCTCATACATCGAATTTAGATTCTCGGTCTAACTATATGTTTAGGAGTGATGGCTTGAAGAAAACAATAACCATGTCCCCATTAGTCGAAAGAGCTTAGTCCAAAATCTGCTAGTCAAACACATATCTCAATCACTCATAATCTCCTTAAGGACTCCAAAAGACTTTAACACATACCGAAGGAACAAGTGTGCAATCTCTAGGTTGTTACACTCCCATAGTGTAGGCACAAAACAACATACTTCGAGAAGTAATTGACTATGACAAGCATCATCTCGAAACCATCCACTCATGGAAGTCTTGAGATGAAGTCTATTGACAACACTCTCCAAGGTTGATATGGAATCATCAAAGGTTGAAACAACCCTACAACTTGTCTTGGAGTAAGTTTATTTTGGGTTTTGAGAAAAGTATTGGCCACATTGTCCATGACTACTATAAAAATGAGATCCTAGAAAAACTCTCCAAAGTTTTAGACAATGCACCTCTCTCTCTTGTGCATCGGGTACCATGACTCAGCTTCTTCGAGCTTCCAACTTTTGAAGGCTACTGGATATCCTTCTTGCACTAGGATTTCTCCCAAGGCTTAGTCACTCGCATCCATATGTATCTCAAATAGAAGAGTGAAATTGGGAAGGTGTAGCACCAATTCGCTACTCATGACTCTCTTGAGGTTCTCAAATACCTCTACACACTCTGATCTCTAAGACCAAGGTGTGTGCTTTTTCAAGAGCTTAGTGAGAGAAGCAACTATCTTCAAAAAATGCTTTATGAATTTTTGGTAATAATTCGCAATGCAAAGACAACTATGTAGCTTGGTCACTCCATGGAGTGCCTCCCATCCCACTATCACATGCACTTTCTGGGGGTCCATGCATACCTTGCCTCTACCTATGATGTAACCTAAGAAAATTATATGCATCCATAAAAACTCATACTTCTCTTTCTTGATATAGAGAGAGTGCTATTTTAATAATGTAAACATGAGAGCTAAGTGTCAAATGTGGTCCTTCAAGCACCGACTATAGATGATTGCCATCAAGGTGTACTACTACAAACTCATCAAAAAATTCATGGAGAACTTGGCAAAACGTTGTGAATGCGTTGGTTAACTCAAAGGATATAACCAAAAACTCTTATATACCATATCGTGTGACCATCATGGTTTTAAATACCTCATCTCTAGTACAATGCATGCTTGCCAGTATCTAGACCTTTGGTCTACTTGGTTGAACCATTGCGCACCACTGAGAAGATCAAATAGGTCTACAATGAGAGGAAGAGGATATTAATCCATACCATGACCTTGTTTAAGACCCTCTAGTGTATACACATTCGCAATATTCCATCCATATTTTTCTAAAAAAGGATGGGAGATTCGTAAGGGGATCGAGATGGTTGGATCATACTTGTGTCGAGAAGCTCTCCGAGTTATCTTTGAAGCTTTACCAACTCTGGTGGTTTTATTCGGTAAGTATCTGTACTAGGAGGCTTCGCCTCAAGCTCGAACTTGATGGAGTGATCCATGGTGCATCTCGAAGGCAAGTGTTTGGGCAATTCAACGAGATGAAGGTACTTGTCTTGCTGAATTGCGGATGATGAAACTTGAAATCATCATAGATTTTTGTCCTTTCATTAGTGATCTTGTTTATCACGCTCTCAACTTCAAAATCAACAATGGATCGGCTATCACTCTCTCTAGATTGATAGCAGAGTCCTAGCAGAATTGAATGACGAAATAGCCTTAATGTTTGTCGATAGAAATTTCTTTAATTGGGTGCGAGATCGCATACCACATGATCTATTGTTGATCGTGTTTGCAAAAAAATTGGTCTATCACCGTTTGATAGATCTATGAACTTCACGTTCATATAACTCAAATATGAGTGTTCTTTAGCTTCCCCAAGTAGGACTAAAAGATAGTATAAAGGCAACTTTTTGGGAGGAGTTAGATAAGGTGATTTAAATGATTGAACAAAGGGAGATGATTTGTTTAGGAGGAGACTTAAATGGACATGTCGGTAAAGAGGCATTATGATATCAAGATATTCATGAAAACTTTGGTTTTAGAGATATAAATGAGGAAGGTAGTGAGATTTTAAATTTTGCTATGGCATTTGATCTCTTTATAGTTAATACAATTTTCAAAAAACAAGATTAACATTTAATTACTTATAAGAGTGGCTTATCACAAACACAAATTGATTACTTTATTTGTAGAAAAAAAGATAGAGCGTGTTATAATGATTGTAAGGTAATTCAAGGAGAAAGCTTAACCACCCAACATCGACTTTTAGTTATGAATTTACAAATAAAAAAATGGACAAAGGAGAAAAGAGTGCATCGAGCTATTCAGATTAAATGGTGGAACCTCAAAAGCGAGAAAGAAGATATATTGGTTCTTGGAATATCGAAACATTATCCGATAAGCTGATGGTGGTGGTAGATATTATAATTCAGAGAAAGATTCATATTTTATGTTTACAAGAGACAAAGTGGGTTGGAGAAAAGGTAAAGGAGATTGAGGATATAGGTTTTCAATTATGGTACTAAGGTAAGGAAAAGACTTGAAACGGAGTTGGTATTATCATAAATAAAGATTTAAAGGATAGTGTAGTAGACATACAACGATATGGTGACCGAATCATAACATTGAAATTAGTGTTAGGAGTAGAGGTTTTGAATATAGTTTATGCTTACACACCCTAAGTAGGACTAGAAGATAGTATAAAGACAACTTTTGGAGAAGAGTTAGATAAGGTGATTCAAAGGATTCCACAAAGGGAGATGATTTGTTTAGGAGGAGACTTAAATGGACATGTCGTTAAAGAGGCATTAGGATATCAAGGTATTTATGAAAACTTTGATTTTGGGGATATAAATGAGAAAGGTAGAGAGATTTTAAATTTTGCTACGGCATTTGATCTCTTTATAGCCAATACAACCTTCAAAAAATGAGATTAACATTTAATTACTTATAAAAGTAGCTTATCACAAACACAAATTAATTACTTTATTTGTAGAAAAAAGATAGAGCGTATTGTAAAGATTTTTAGGTAATTCTAAGAGAAAGCTTAACCACTAAACATCGACTTTTAGTTATGGATTTACAAATAAAAAAATGGACAAAGAAGAAAAGAGTGCATTGAGCTATTCAGACTAAATGGTGGAATCTTAAAAGCGAGAAAGAAGATATATTTAAACAGAAAGTCCTTTAAGGAGATGTTTGAAATTATGTTGGTACACTTTGTAATATGTGAAACAATATGACTATAAATATTAGAAAAGTGGCGAAAAATGTGTTAGGTGTATCTAAGAGAGATGTACCAACAAAAAAAAAGCTTTGTGGTGGAGTGAAGTAGTGCAAAATAAAATCAAGACAAAGAGGGCATGTTACAAATTATATTATGCTAAGAAAACTAATGAAACTTTAGAGGCTTATAAGAAAGCAAAGAAGAAAGCGAAAAAGGCCGTTAGTGAAGCAAAAACTAAAATTTGAGAGGATTTATATAAAAAACTCAACTCAAAAGAGGATGAAAGAGATATTTTTAGGATAAGAAAACTAAAGATCATAATTATGTTAGATGCATCAAAGATGAGGACAAAAAATTCTAAATGAGGACCTGATTCTTTTGTGCAATTCAATTTAGTTTGTGTTTATGTTTGTTACTGTGTCATAGCTAAAACTGTCACGTGTGTGGGCAGCCGACGATAGCTTAAAAACAGGTGCCTCGGAGGGATGGTGTTTGCTCAAAAGTAAGCTATGGTTGGTAAGAAGATGATGAACAAAGAGTGAATAAATCTAAAGGCTTTCCTAGATTAGGGTAAGGGCATTCCACGACAGATACACATAACAAAGAGGTTGCAGTTTTTGACCCGACATGGGAACCTGACACGATCATGACCCAAATAATCGGTCTTCGTGTCAAGTTCTCACCTAATTCAGGTGAGGTTCGTGTATTCACGAAACCAACCCGAAAATGACCTGAAAATGAGGACAAGTGAAGCTGGCAGTAATTTGCGTTCTTTCAAAAACTTACAAGTGTTATTTGTAAAACCTACAAAACGTGAGAAACATCTAGGGTTTCCATGCTCTGCGGCTTTTCCCTTTTCTTTCGCACAATCTCTTTTTGAAGAATGGGTTGGGCGGTGTTGCTGGAAGAGGCAGAAAACAAGCGGATGATGCACCTCGCCAAGCACAAGTGATACTGCTCGTCTTCGCCGTTCAGGGCGTCTTCTTCATGGCCTATTTCTTGCTATAATACATGAGGAGCCATCCGTTCTTGCTCCGAGTCACTCAAGGAGATCGATAGAAGGGAACCATTGAGAACGTCCCGGCTCCAGACATCGCCACTCTGTATGCGTGTGTGCAAAGGAGTGAGCTTTTAATGGCTCGGTTGAATACGTGAGCCGTCTCCGGCGAGGGAGATGGTTGAGGGGGGAAGCATAGCGAAGAGCAAGTTTGTAGAGGACAAGCCAATGAAATCTTTGGCGTTATCATCGAAGGAGCATAGTCTCTTTGAGTTCAAGTTTTATTATCTTGCAAATGAAGTGCAGAGAGTTCAAATGGTGCCTGGTGAAGATTGCAAATATACGGGGGTACTTATTCTCTGCCCTTCCTATTTTTTCTATGATTATCTCTGTTTAGTTTTATAATCTAATGCTTAACTCGCCTTCTTATGGCTCCTGTCTGTTTGATGTCCTTCCAAAGTACTCCTTGATATTTCGATGCATCCTCGTGCTGCAGATGCAATGGATTCACTTCCTGGCATTTATTGTTTGTATGTATCGTATTGTTTCTGGAAAGCCATAAAGTCCTTTCTTGCCAGCTAGTTAATTTCTACAAATATTGATATCATTCACAACCGCTAGTATAGTTACCAAGATGCAAAATATTCTCAGACCAATTTCAGGATCAACCCGATCATTGTGTTTCATTTGATTTGACATCTTTGTCTACTTCCCACAGATTTTGAATGAAAGAATGGTTAAGAAGGTTTTCACATCAATTATTCACCGAATCCCGTGTTTATGAGAGATGACCTCTACTAAGAAGCTGAATGCAGAACCCGGACATAATTCAGTGCAACATTGATACAGATCCGAACGCACTGTCAGTAAAGCAGATTCATATTATTTGAATAAAAAAGAGCTTGTAGCGAGATTTATGTGAAACATAGAACAAAGAAGAGAGACTGAGCCAGACTGAGCACCGAGAATAAACTGACTGCAGGATGGAAGATATTTTATTGTGGCTAAATAATTTCACGTGTGAAAATTGATTTTAACCTTGTTGTAGACATTGTCAAATATCAGAAAGAAGGCACAGAGTTGGAAAATCTCATGCCCATAGAACAGCCTGTAGGAGACTTATAGCTCTAAAAGAGCTAAATTTGTGAGATTCATTGACTATTTGACTTTTTCATCTTTATTATATTTTTCTTTCATTGCTAGTTACAATTTTAGTTTTAGACTAGTACAAGTTTGACTTTTTGCAATTAATAACGGTACAATTCTGGTAGTTGAAATCGCAGGAATATATTAGAAAATAATTTTGATGGTCTAACCATCGGAATTAGGAAAACAATTGTCGGGATCCATCATTCCATATTTTTCCGATGGTCGTACTCCTAATTCTGAGGGTGTTAAAACCGTTAGAAATGTTGTATTAATTTTTTGGTAGTCTTGAGCCTCAAATCCATTTGTATAACGGTTGGAAATGTTATAAACATTTTTGAGAGTTTTTAATATATAGTTTTGACTGTTCTCAACCGTCCGAAAATACATACCCTTACCAATTGATCAATTGGAGACCTCCCTATACCTTAGCCTTACCCTCTCTCTATTTCACACCTCTCTGCCTTTCTATAGCGATGGCTCCATGCTCTCCATCATTATCTCTAACTTTGGAAAGCAACAACAATCTCTCCCTTTGTCTCTCACACCCAATGTTATCTGTATCACACTGAATCGTACGGTTAGGGACCTTTAGCCAAACAGAAACCCACATTTTTGCGGGTTTTTGGCGTTTGTTGGAGTCTGTTGAAAGCTCCCAAGATGTTCAAGACTCTAAAGGTGTTCTATGACGTCCTTGCAAGGCTCTCAACCCGTGTTGTGGTATAGTTTTTATTTTTTCGGAATTGTTTCTTTGTATTTATTGTTTTTTTGTGTTTTTCTTTTTGGAATGACAATATATGAAGTTATGAAGTACGTGTATATGATTTTTATTGTATTTGTGAAGTGGGAGACACTCTATTTGAGTGTTAAGTGAAGAATGAGGATTTATGAAGTACTTTTATTTTCAGGTTTTTTATTAGATTGAAGTGTTCAATTGAGATGGCAGGAAGGGGTGTTAGGGACTCCCAATCTCGGTCTGATGATCCGGCATGGTAGTGGGGTACACCAATTGAGGGAAACTAATTGAAGATACAACAATAACAACAACAACTAAGCCTTTTCCCATACTAGACGGGGTCGGCTACATGGATTCTTTGTTTCCACATATCCCTATCATGTGCCATGTTAGCAGTTAACTCCCAATAAGCTAGATCATGCTTTATTGTTTCTTTCCAACACTTTTGTGGTCGTCCTCTACCTCTTTTAATACTTTTCAAATTTAGTTTTTCTAACCTTCTTACAGGTTTTTCTTTTGATCTTCTTTCTATATGTCCAAACCATCTTAAACGATGTTCTCTCATTTTATCCTCTATTGGTGCAACTTCTAATTTGTTTCTAATAACCTCATTATGTATACAGTCTTTTCTTGTATGACCACTCATCCATCTCAACATCTTCATTTCTGTCACAGACATCTTTTGTATATGTTGATGATTAACTGCCTAACACTCAGAACCATAAAACATGGCAGGCCTAATTGCTGCTCTATAATATTTACCTTTTAATTTTAATGGTATCTTCTTATCACAAAGGATACCTGATGCTCCTCTCCATTTTAACCAACCAGCATTAATTCTATGTGTAACATCTCTATCAATTCTTCCATCACTCTGAAAAATTGACCCTAGGTATTTAAAACTTTCCTTTTGGGGAATGCAATGTGTGCCAATTTTAATTTCTATGTCCTTTGAAGTAACCAAATGATCAAACTTACATTTCATATATTTTGTCTTTGTTCTACTAAGTCAGAGGCCTTTGCTTTCTAATGTTTCTCTCCATAGTTCCAATTTTCTATTAACTTTTTCCTTAGATTCCTCCACTAATACATACACCAATGTACTTCATCTTGAATATGTTTTGTTAACTCATCCATCACCATTATAAATAAGTTGCTGAGTTATTTAAGATGTTGCAGGGAAACTAATTGAAGATAAAATGTTTATTTTGTGAGAAGGTAGTTAGTGGTGAAATTTTACGATTGAAACATTACGTATTAGGGGCTAGAAAAGAAGTTGCTCCTTGCACGGGACAGAGTTAGGAAATTGCAAGAAGCCATTAAATACGAATGTCTACAAATAATTTAGGGCATACTTGAGAGGAGACAACATAATGATGATTTAGAGATGTTTAAAGAAGAGGATGATGTTGTTGGATTGGGTGATGATATTTCTTTTGATGGCAGGATAAAGGTTGATAGGAGTAGTTCTCGACCACCAACAAGGAGAAAGAGGGTTATTGAAGATGTTGCAAGTGAAAAGTGGTGGTAGTAGTTCTCCAATTTCTTGTACGGCCGGTTGTTCTATAGGTTTGGTTTAAAACCCTTATTGCAAAATCTTTCTAAGTTTGGGCAATCACTTTCAAACCTACTTCACCAAACGTAAATATTAAGATAAATGATTCATATGTTTACTTCGATGCATATTTGTACGGTTGCAAATGACGATAGGCAAGCTCATAATGTGTAGAGAATTATTGTAGATCTCTATCTTCTAACGTATAGCATCTCCTCTACTCTCATTTGAGACCAATTTGCCTATGGAATCAATGATACCTCTATTAAGCTCACTATTTCTTCTAAATGCTGCAAAATACTTAAATGTTAGATTTAGGTAGTAAATTGCTTCATTAATAGGTTGATGCAATTGTTTATTCCATCTAGTATCAATAATCTTTCATATGGGCATATAGTCACTCTTTTTTTCATTAAAATTGCTTATGATAGCTTCTGTAGTTTTATTCATGGCTTCGTAAAGATAGCTCATAGATGTTTTTTTCTTACTGTCAGTCAATCTCAAAACTTTTACCAAAGACCTTGTGATATTTAATAACTTAATACAAGAGTTCCAAAATGTACTCTCGAAGACCGTCTCAAAAATCTAATTAAGTTTTTTTGTTTCTCCTATTTTGAGGTAAATCTGCAAATTGCTACCATTCATCTAAGATAAACATTTTCCTCAAAGCTTTTTTATGTTTAACAATGCTATGTACTCACAAAAAATTAGTTGAGTAGGTACAATATAACGGATTTTGCATCATCACCATATCTCTTGATCATACATAGTACAAATACATGCTTATAAATAAATTTGGTGATATCATGACAACACTCAATTGTTGCCTTTACCTCATCGTCTCTCTAATATCCTCAAGAATAAGATCTATACAATGGGTTGCACATGGTGTCCAATAAAAATTAACATAACTCCCAGTTAACCCTTTTGCACCTAATTTATAGTTAATTGAATTATTTGTAATTGAGTGGACTATATTTTTGCACCCAACCTCCAATATCACTTGATCAAATTCTTGCTTTGGAATTCTCACATGTCAAGCGATCTCAAAAAAGTCCTTTACGATAATAGACAAGGAAGTTTAATAAAGTCCTTTCGTGATAGTATCATGTCTCCTTCCAGGACTCAAAATCGAACAATACTCTTATCCAATAATTTCGCTCTCAACTTATTACAAGAAGGTTCTTGGACCAATGTTACCAATGATATTTGTCATTGCTTGAAAATAAAAAGAATTTATCATATTAAATAAAATACATGCATCATATAACCATCTCTCTATTATGAGGTTTGCTTGCTCATGCAATTGCTCTGAAACCATAGCAACATGAATTTCAAGTTGAGCACTATGTATATTAAGAGTAGGAAAAAACGATTGAATACCAAAATGAGAAGATCTTTCTCTATCCCTTCCTTTTCTATGACATTCATCTCCGAGACCCTCTTTCCCTCCCTTGATTGTACTACTACCAACCACCTTTCTACCATTAGAAGGGATGCTATCATCACCACCACCACCACCAAGTCCAGTATCTTCTACCTTAAACAGACTTGTATCTTCTTTTTCTTATCTCTTCTCAATCATAACATTGTTACTTAATGGCTTCTAGCATTCTTCTAACTTTGTTAGATGATGTTTCAATCGGGAAACTCCATTGCTAATGACTTTCTCACAAAAATTACATTTTATTTTCAATTTGGTTTCTTAAATTGAAGTACGCCACTAACATGTTAGGTCATCATATAGAAAACACTTCCTAAAAAAATTACATTTTATTTTCAATCTGGTTTCTTAAATTGAACTACCTCACTAACATGTTAGGTTATAAGATAGAAAACATTTCTTACCATCTTAATTTACCTTTTTAAATTTTAATAAATTTAAAATTAAAAGCACTTCATAAATTGTCATACATTTCATAAATCTCCCATCTCTACTTCACAAACCACTAAAACACTTAAAGAGTGCCTCCCATGTAATGAAGATGATGCTTCAATGTAGCAGTGGAAGGTTGATCAATATCACCTTGAAATATCATTCACAAAAAGCCTTAAAAAAAGGCTATAATAAAGCGTATGCAACAAAGGCATAATATATTTAAAAAAATTTTTTAGCCACAAAAAGCTTGAAAAAGTATTTACAAGAGAGGTGTATTTATAGAGTACATGAGGATAAGAAGAGAAGATAAGGAGGAAGAGAGGAGAAGAGGGCAAGAGAACAGAAGGGGGGATGGTTGCCAGCCAGGCCCCAATGGCTACTCAACTAGCCGTTGGGGACCTGTGCCCCCAATGGCTAGTGGCCCTAACCCTGGTCAGGGTCAGGCCACTCGGGTCCATTTTCTAACATCCCACTTCATAGATTGTCAAAACTTTATCGAAAAGATATTCACTGACTTTATATATTGTCATTCAAAAAAGAAAATAACAAATAACAAAGTAGATAGAAATAAACATAAAAAATAGAGAAAATCCTATACCACAGAGAAACCGCCTGATTGTTGTTGCTGTCACCATCGTAGTGGTGTTATTGTCGGAGATGCTTCTTTCTAACTGAAAGTCGCCGATGAAGTGGTAGGGCACTCAAACTGAAACCATATACCTGCAAAAACATAGGATTTCTGTTCAAAGGGAGGGCATAACTTAAAGGGTTAAAGGGTATATCACCCGTATTGATATAGGCATGTATCATGTGATACGGCCTCCTTTAGACAAAAACCGATACACTGTATCTTATGATATAATGTAGCCTATCATTATGATAGGCCTTGTATCATACGATACGGAACGATACACATAATACTGTTTTATTGAACTTCTTCGTTTATTATCTTAAAGGATTTATGTTTTTGAGATCACTAGACATGTAAGAAGAGCATGATATTGATGAGGTTCTAAAGTAAGAATTTGATAAGGTGATATAAGAGGTTGAGCGTGAAAATGTAGTTTAATTACTTGCAAATAATAAGACCCTCCAAATAGTTTTAAACACTTATCAAAATGAAGTTAAGAGAAAGTATTTTAAGTTCTACTTTGATGCAAATCAACCTTTCCTTGAAGGCAGTCTTGTAATTGATGTCACATCCCCTACCTGGCAAAGATGAAATGAGCTGTGGTCAAGTAACAAGAAGGTACAAGAAACGAAAACAAGAGGTTGAATCATGCAAAAATGGTGATAAAGCATAATAGAGATCTAAGTCTATTATTAGGTATCAATTTATTATGTACGTATGACTTTGTTTACTATTTGGTTAGTTCATACAAATTTCTATACTCTATGTTACCACACATTTCCCCACCTAGTATGGGAAAAGGCTTAGTTGTTGTTGTTGTTGTATCTTACCACACATTTTACTGTAGGTCCCACATGTGCGAAAGGATGACTCGCCAAACACATCATATGATGCATTCATAGATTACTATAAGGATATGAAAACTGGACAATTTTTTGATGAGGCAATTGGTAGAATATGCATTCATGGACTACTATTTCACTTATTATTAGTCATATTTTTTCTTAAGTTTGCGGTTCATGATTTCAGAAAGTTGGCCTAGCAAGGGTGATTATTAATTTGGAAAGTGTGTTTGTAAAAAAATGTATCTTGTTTTGTCTCATGTGATGGCTGTTATAAACTCTTTATCTTATCAAATAGAGTAAGGAGCAGCGATGATTTAAAATAGAGGTGCTCATTATTAGGATCATTGCATGTTCTGTATATTTATTATTGTGTTCTCCAATGACTGTGATTGACTTCGATTTTTTTTTCTCAAAGTTGAATGTTTTCATTTAACTGATTATTATAATTGAGTATCATATGTTTAGTATTTCTTATTGCAGGAAAACTTCATATTCAAGACAGACTGCAATACAAAGATTTGCAAGAATTTGTGTGGTAAAGAATATCTCATGATCATATTCTGGCACAGTACGAAATGCAAGGAGATATGGCCTAGAGAGATGAAGTGTGGTGTGGGATGGTCTCGTAGATTATGGGCCATTGCTCGAGTGAATAAAAAGTCGGAAGTTGCTCACAAGAATATAGTAGCCATGCTTGATTGTTAGAAAGACATTGGCAGCTCGAGAAGCTTCAGTGAACATGAATTCGCTTATTGGACATGCGCGATACTGATGGTAAAAACCTTTCATTTTGTAATTATAGTTATATTTAGTACTGAATTTGTATATATAGTACAATTTATTGTGTATTCTAATTGATGCTGCTGATTATTGGAAGTGCAAGTGCAATGCGGAGTTTCGGAGTTTCTCTCCGAGTTGTATATTACAAGACACATACGGATGACAAATGAGCATTTGTATTAGAATAGTTTAAGGAATTTATTGTATCTTATTGCACATTGACATTTCTTGCTTCATATATAATGTATTCAAGTGAACTTGACTAATATATATTTGTCTCCATTGCTTAATGGAATTGTAGGTTCTATTCATTGTTTTGGAAAACTGCATGTCTCGTAAGCTTGTTACCTCTGTATTGTTCTTTGCTAATATTTTATGGGTCGTGTGGTGATTAGCAAGATTTCTTTACCGAATGGGTTCTTGCTCTAGGTTTTCCTTTGTTAAAGATGATCAACCTGTGGTTATGTGATTGATTGTGCATCAATTCCTGCAGTGAAGCAAATCATCCTACCACGTATCTTATTCAAATTCCTCTCTACATAGTTCAGTATTGAGACAGTTAAGCAAGCAATGTACTCTACACTTTGTTTCAAAATAAAGAAACAGAAGATGTAATGGTAATTGTAGATCTTGATGCTAGTGAGACTGTAACTTGATGAATTTTGATTGTAGGCATGGACACTTCCTGTTGTTTAGTGCTCAATTCACGCATTGGGCAACAACAACAACTAAGCCTTTTCCCATACTAGACGGGGTCGGCTACATGGATTCTTTGTTTCCACATATCCCTATCGTGTGCCATGTTAGCAGTTAACTCCCAATAAGCTAGATCATTCTTTATTGTTTCTTTCCAACGCATTGGGCAATATTTCCTTAATGTTGTTGAATTGGATATGATGGATTTCAAAGACACCATTTCCCAATGGCGAGAAAAGAAAATCTAGGCTTTATGCTGTTGGATTCACATGGAGAGGGTTTTCGAGTGCTTCAATGGAAGCGATTAACATTGTTGAACATATTGACAATATATATAAACGTGAAACAGAGCACTGTTGTTTTCTCTCAGTACTCTGGATTGTGTTGTTTTCTCTCTATTATATAGTGCATCTTCAGCTGAGCTTCTGTAGCAAAATGAATCTCACTGCTCTCTTGGCAGTGTTGTTTCCTCTCTATTATGCAAATTAAGAGTTTAATCTGATGTCCCTTATAAATGAATAGTCAATTCTGACACGTGTTAGCTTCAAGTTTCAATATGATTTGTTCAGGCACAGGTTTAGAGGTTTAGATGTAATTCCTGTGCTGTGCTCTACATCTCAATGTTGAGCTTTTACACACACTGGCTTATGCTAAATGAGCATGGTACGCACAATCGTGAGCTCCACCCCGTTAATCAGGCACATGTATGATTTTACATTGTAGGTATGTTGAGTATTTTACATATATATAAATCAACATCTTTTGCTTTGTACTGCTCGTATTGTGACTTCCAAGTTTTAAACACGAATAGACAGGCCGGTGAAAGAAGGCAAATAAAGGAGCGATAAAAGAGTGATAGGGCGAGGGAATTTATCAAGAAATTAGTGCCAAACTGTCCTTAAATTAGTGAGGGACTATTTCTTTTATTGTTATGACAAAATAAACTCCGTCCATGTAAAGGATCACCCTTGCATGGCCGGTCATAAGCCTGGATAAAGGAGGGTTGCCTTAGGTTTTTGATATACTAACATAAAAAAATTTCGGACTTATCTATTATGTATTCTACTTATTATAATCATTGTGTTGGAGTATTTTATTTTATCAATGCATTGCAGAGTTCAAATGCAATAAAAAGTAAGAAATGACTATTTGTCTGGATGTAGTCAATCAATTGAAGAGAGGGTTCTCATATTATGCAAGGGTGTGCATAAAGAAGTTAGTCTTGCTATTGTTTGAATGTAGTTAAGAAGTTAGAGCGAAGGTTTTCATATTTTCACCATCGACGAATATGAGGGGTAAGGAAGCTAGTCTTAAATAATAAGATTCGTATTGGTATTTCAAATATCATAATATTGATCGACAAGTTAATTGAGGTGGTAGATACTATGATTTGGAGAAAGATTTATATTCTATATTTATAAGATACAAAGAGGGTTGGAGAAAAGAAAATGCTCGAAATGGAGTTGATATTATTATAAATAAAGATTTAAAGGATAGAGTAGTAGATAACAATATAGTGATTGACTTACGATGGTGAAATTAGTGTTAGGAGTAGAGGCTTTGAATATAGTTTGTGTTTATTTATCTCAAGTAAGATTAAAAGATAGTATAAAGAATGTTTTTTGTGAGAAGTTAGATAAGGTAATTCAAAGAATTTCATAAAGGGAGATGATTTGTTTAGGAGGAGACTTAAATGGATATGTTGGTGTAGAGGCATTAGGATATCAAGTATTCATGAAAACTATGGTTTTGAGGATATAAATGAGGGTATAGAGATTTTAAATTTTGTTATGATTTTAGGTCTCTTTATAGTCAATACGATTTAAAAAAAAAGAGACGAACATTTAATTAGTTACAAGAATGACTTGTCACAAACACAAATTGATTATTTTGTTTGTAGGAAAAAATATAGATAACCTTATAAAGATTGTAAGGTAATTTCAAGAAAGAACTTAACTACTTAACATCGACTTTTAGTAATGGTTTTGCAGAGAAAAAAGTGGACAAAAAAGAATAGAGTACATAGAGTTATTCATGTTAGATGTTTGAACGTCAAATGTGAGAAAGAAGATATATTTAAGCAAAAAGTTTTTCAAAGATATGTTTAGAATTATGTAGGCATACCTTTTGATATGTAGAACAATATGTCTATACATATTATGGAAGTAGCAAAATATGTATTAGGCAAATATAAGGGAGATGTACCAACATGAAAAGAAGCTTGGTAGTGGAGTGAAGTGGTGCACGATAAAAAAATCACGGCGAAGAAGGCATCTTACAAATTGAATTTTACTAAGAAGACTAGTGAAACTTGAGAGACTTATAACAAAGCAAAAAAAAAAAAGAAAAAAATGTTGTTAGTGAAACAAAAACTAAAATTTGAAAGGATTTTTATGAAAAGCTTAACTCGAAAGGAGGTGAATGAGATATTTTTAGGATAACTAAGGCTAGAGATAATACAACTACAAATCTTATTTTTCTTAGATGCATCAAAGATGAGAATGAGAAGATTTTAGTGGCGAATGATAATATAAAAAATAGATGAAAAAATTATTTATATAAGCTTATTAACAAAAATATAGATGTTACTATTAGCTTAGGAGAATTAGCTAAATTAGAAAAACCATAATTTAGAAAGAAGTGAAAGAGGCTTTTACATATATAAAGGTTAGTAAATTTGTAGGGTCAAACAATATTCTTATAAAAGTATTAAAAATCGTAGGAGAGATGGGGTTCATGTGGCTCACAAGACTATTCAATGAAAGATAATATTAAAGTTGAAAGGTAAATATTATAGAGCATCAATTAGACTTGTTATGTTTTATGGGTATGAGTGTTGGGCACTTAATCATCAACATGTACAAAAGATGTTCGTAGCAAAAATGAAGATGTTGAGATGAATGATTGATTACATAAGGAAAGACTGTATACAGAATGAGGTTACTAGAAACAAATTGGGAGTAGCACTAATAGAAATAAAATGAGGGACAACTAAAGAACGCCCTCGTAAGAAGATATGAAAAACTAGATTGTGAAAATGTTAAAAGAGGAAAAGACCAACAAGCAAAGTGTTAAAAAGAAACATAAAGAATGATCTATTTTATATTGAGTTAACTACTAGTATGACATATGATTGGTGAAAACAAAAAATCGATCGACCAATCTAGTATGAAAAAAGACTTAGTAGTTGTTGTTGTTATGACAGAATAGCAAGGGGCATGTGAGGACTTGGTGATGGATCAACCACGGAGAAGTCTCGTGTAGATTAGCGATAAAAAACATGTTGCTAGCCTGTGTAAATATTTGTTGATAATCAAACGTTGAATCGACAAAGTCGCAAATCGTTAAAGTGTTGGTTAAATCGTCAAGATATCAAAACATCCAAATATGGATGTCTCAAGTGAAGAATGCTACAAGAATTAAGAGAAAAAGTCAAATCACAAATCAAAGGTTGCACTAGACAACTTTATTGATATAAAGATAAAATATTTATAGAGGATTGTACACAACAAAGAGAGAAGAAAAGGCAACAAAGGCTGACCAGGCACTAGTCGTTGGCCTCCAACGGCTATGGCAGCGCAGGCCCTAGTGGCCCGTGCCATACACAGAGACTGTACGGGCCCTAATAGCCCGTGCCACCTATTACATTTAACGCCCTCGCTCAAATTTACGATGTATATACCGAAAGTTTGTCCAACAAGAACTCAAAGCGAGTAGCGGATAAAGATTTGGTGAAGTCAGCTAGTTGCATCTCTGATGTGACATAACATAAATTAATCTTCTTTTGTAAGCATTCTTCATGAACAACATAACAATGCATCTCAATATGCTTCGTTCGTTTATGAAATGTGTTGTTGGAAGCGATGTACATGACGCTTTTATTGTCACAGTATATAGTGACAGGTTCTTGAGGAGTGATGCCCATATCACGCAGAACAGCTATAATCCAAGAAATCTCTGTTGCAGCAGTAGTTATGGCTCGATATTTTGCTTTTATAAAAGAGAGCGACACATTCTGTTGCTTCTTGCACTTCTAGAAGATAAGTGATTCACCTAGAAAAACACAAAAATAAGTCATAAAATGTCTGTTGTTGACATATTCACCCCAATGAACATCACTATATAGGGATAAATCAAAAGATGAAGAAGTTAAGAGTACCCTCTTGTTTATAGAATTTTTCACATATCGAATAATTCGCATAACAATACTCATATGAACAGAGGTGTGTACTTGCTGAAATTGACTAGATGTATGTACTGCATGAGAAATGTCAGGACGGGTAATAGTAAGATATGTAAGGGCACCTATGAGTTGCCTGTAGGGAGTATGATCATTTAATTTTTCTCTATCAGTGGATCTTAATGTATTACCAAGAACTTCAGGAGTATCCACTGTCTTGTTGTTTGTGATACCAGATCTTTCAATTATATTATTTGCAAATTTAGTTTGAGACAAAGTATCAACAATTGTTTCTAATAATTTCAATACCCAAAAAATAGTTAAGAAGGCCTAAATCTTTCATATCAAATTCATGGTGAAGGTTATATTTAACCTCTGCAATCCCTATTTCATCACTCTCAGTGATGATTATATCGTCCACATACAAGAGGAAAATAGCAATACCTGCATATGTTTTTCGTATAAACAAAACAATGTTACTATAACAAGATATAAAGTTATGCAGATGTATGAAATTTTCAAATCGATCAAACCAAGCTTTGGGAGCTTGTTTCAAGCCATACAACGCCTTTGTAGTTTAAGAACATGATCTTGGGAAACGAAAAGTTTGAGAGGAGGAGTCATATAAACATATTCAGTTAAATATTCATTCAAAAAGGTATTTTTAACATCAACTAAGAGTTATTAGGATTCTAATAGTAGTCATTATAGGAACATGAGCAAAAGTTTTATCATAGTCGATTCCATACTCTTGAGCATAACCCTTAGCTATCAGTGTGGTCTTATATATTTGAATATTACCATTGTTATGAGTTTTAATTTTATAAACTCATCGACATCTAATAATCTTCATATCCTTAAGCTTAGGTACGATTGTCAATGTTTGAGTTTTGTATAAGACTTTAAGTTCATCACTCATAGCAACTTTTCATTCTAAAATGCTCTTAGCTTAGTGGTAGAATTTAAGTTCTTTTACTTGATGAAGAGTTGCAATTAAATTTTTTTGTTGAGGTTCAAAAGATTCATGTGAGACAAAACATTGATGAGGTTTTGAAATTCTAGGTTCTAAACATTTGTTGTGAGATTCTCTATGTCTTTTAGTATAATGGAATGAAAACAATTCTATGATGGTTTGTGTGTCAGAAGTTCCATCTTGGTCATCAATAGACTCACAAAGAATATCATCGTCTTCCTCTAAATTAAAGAAATCTTGTGAAAAAGATGTTTCATTATTTTCGAAAAATCTAGGCGTCAATTTCATAACCAAGAAATACAAATTCAATGACCTTAGGAGACAATTTATCATTTTTGTATGTATAAATAAAACATTTACATCCAAAAACTTTAAGTCTTTCATAATAAGGAGAAAAATTATATAATTTTTCAAAAGAAGAAATATTTTCATGTTTAGTTGAAGACATTTTATTGATAAGGTATACCACAATAAGAGTAGTATATGCCTATAAAAACTTAAGAACATTACTAGTAATTAACATAGTTCTACATGTTTCTATAATGTACTCATGTTTTCTCTCAGCCAAACCATTTTGTTGAGGAGTTTTAGTGTATAATTTTTGGTGTAAAATTCTATTAGTTTCAATAAATTTTTGAAAATCATTTCACAAATATTCTTCTCGAGAATTAGATCTAAAAATCTTAATAGTGGAATCAAATTGATTTTTGACGTTACAAAATTTTCAAATAATTCTGATTCATGTTTTAAAAGATATATCTAAGTAAAACAAGTAAAGTCATATACAAATATTACATAATATTGAACTCCTCTCTTGGAGATTTATGTTTTAAAAGATATATCAAAGTAAAGCGAGTAAAGTCATCTACAAATATTACATAACATTGAACTTCTTCTTTGGAAACAACATGGGCAGAACTCCAAACATCAGAATGTATTAATTCAAAAGTTTTGCTTGCTACATAATTTCTTTCTCAAAAAGGAAGATTATGCATTTTTTGAATAATGCATTCTTTACATTCAAATTTTTTTCTTCAATTTTTTTTAACAAAGAAAAATTACATAGTTTATGCATATCCAAATGTCTATTGCCTTTACCAATCACCTTCTTCGATAGGTGATCCTGCACCACACAATGTTTGGATGAGAAAGTGACTATACAATCATTATCACAAATTTGAGTAACCGAAAGTAAATTTATATTAAGTTTAGGTATAAAGCTTATATTTTAAATTTTAAAATTGTTTTTTTCAAAATTCCCAACTTTTTAAATTTAAAGTTTTATGCTTTGCAATCTTAGCACGTTTCCTGATGTACTCGAATTCTTCAAAATGAGGTTATGATACAATGTAAATATTTGTTATTAATCGAATGTTAATCAACAAAGTTGCAAATCATCAAAGTGTTGGTAGAATCGCCAAGATATCAAAACATCCAAATATGAATGTCTCAAGTCAAGATCAAAGTGTTGGTAGAATCGCCAAGATATCAAAACATCCAAATATGAATGTCTCAAGTCAAGAATTCAACAAGAGTCAAGAGAGAGTCAAATCACAAATCAAAGACTGCACTAGAATCTTACTTTATTGATATGAAAACGGAGTATTTATAGAAGATTGTACACAGCAAAGAGAGAAGAAAATGGCAGCAAAGGTTGAGCACTAGCCTCCAACATCAATGGTAGTACGGGCCTTAGTGACCTGCGCCATACATAGAGAGTGCACTGGCCAACCTATTACATTTAGCAGCATGTCCCCTGGAGCTAGTGGCGATGGTATGGCTACAGAAAAAGGTCATCCTTATCAGGTTGCCATCCAGCCACAGCCTTGTAAGGCTGACAACTGACAGAAAATCAAATGATACTAAAAAATTGGTGTTCAGAAATAAATCATAATTTACTAAACCACTAAAGAGCTATTTGGCTACTTCTTCACCACAATTGCCCAGCTTAAGGAAAAGGGTGGCCTTTTACCAATAAGGGGAGGGTTTAAATAGAAATTGCCAAAAATGGAGGGATTTATTTAGAAAATACCCTTCTATTTCCTATTTCTTTTGTAATAATCTTTTAACTTTTACTCTTTTTAAGTTTTCACTAATAAAACTTCAAAAATAAGCTTCTTTAAGGCTTCCTGAAAGACGGCACATTTTTGAATTTTGGATACTTATCACAAGAACTTTGTACAAACAAACATACACAACACAGGTTCATACTCCCAACTTTTCTTTTTGTGTTTTCTTTCACAATGGGGAGGCAGAAGCCATATGCATGCCCTGAGTATCAAACTGATGACATTGAACTTTTGAGTCAACCCCTTAGTCAGGTGAGCTCTCTCTCTCTCTCTCTCTCTCTATTTTGAATAATTTTGAGTGACCTTTCGTGCACCTTGATTCCGCAGCCACGGTGCATTACGTGATCCACCAAATAAAGCTACGAGAACAGGCATGCAACCCAATGGGAGTGAAAAGCCATTTACCACTTGATCTTAAATTAAAAAAATACTATACTTTTTAGAGTACAAAAAGTATATTTCAGTTACTGAGAGCGTTAGCCACACACAGAGTCCTCTGGCGTCGTTTCTGCTGATGGGGAGTTCGACTCCCAGAGGGTGCATGTGTATCTTAGCGTGTTGGGTTTCGGCCTCCTCTTGTAACAAAAAAGAAGTCAGTTTCTCACAAAGAGAGACTGAGTTCTTGAAAATGACACATGGTGACACGAGCAACACTCATGAATGCTGTATGAACCTACCTAACTGCCCCATCACGTGTATTGGCTTCTTTCCATCCCCTTCATCCATCTTCGACCATTGCCGGAAATGTGCTGCATATATATGGGTCGTGTATGAGAGAGACCCAAACCCATACGCATTCCCCATTGTATAAGACCCCATGATGTCTGAGAAAGGGGCTGTGTATATGGGTCGTGTATGAGAAACTTATGTTGTGGATCAGACATTATGCGTCTGGGTGAATTGGACTCAGTCCCTCGTGGGCCAATTGGATCACAAAATAGGGCCTCCCAGTTATAGGCTTTGAAATGGGCCCAAATCGACCCTGGTATATGTTCTGACTTAAATTTTGGTTGATAAAGCTTGAAGTCAGAGGGAGATGAAGTTCTTTTGCATAGCTTGATATCCAATTTGTGACTTGCTAGAGTCATATCAGTTCGGATTACGATGTTGGATCTGATAAGCTATCTAGTATTTGGATCTTTAGAATGGACCCAATTACAAGTTGCTGATTGGATGCGTATCAAAGCTCATAGTTGCATTTTTGTCTAGATTGTATTCAGTCCATTCGCAGATTTTATGTGCCTGTGTGTTGTGTGAAGAAAACCTTGTGCAACACCCATATCTTAATGGATCCAAAAAGACCAAACTGAATCCCTATATGTATTCTAGTTCATTACTTTTGCTCTACTTCAGGTAACCACCTTGAGATATCATCACAAACATGCTACCGAAAAAATGAACACATCAATGACCTGTGTTTTGATTCGGATCAAGCGATATGATCGACTCGAATCTAGGATAAATAATCCCATTTTGACCAAACCAAGGCCCACTTCTTGCACTAGCACATCTATTTGCCACAAATGTTGTATTTTCTTGATGGTGGTCTTGGTGTTGGTGCTGGTTGATATTGCCGCGTACTGTAGAACGAGTCCGTGTATCCATGAAATGGCGATATCAACCTGTAGAATTTCCATCGAATGCGAAAACTCTCTTGCTTGAGCAGGCAGAAGATTCATACTTAAGGGCATTCTTGTAAGTGAGTCACATAGTTATTCTGCTGGAAGTAGTGGTGGCGGTGGTGGTTGTTTCCTTTCTGCCATTGTTTCCCACCTCACTTTGAATGGGGAACACCGACATCTGAGACCTGATCCACTTCTCTGCCAGGACATGATTGTATGTATACCAAATAAACTCTTTTTAGCACACAAGCATGACCTTCAACTATACCACGTAGATACCGAAACTCTTACTATCTCCTACATATACCGTGTGTGTGATGCTCCCTAATAGTATATAAGGTGTACTTATACTAATGCCTTTTTTGGAGTTAAATAAGAAATTGGTCCAATAATTGGAACTTGATCATGATAGTGCTTTATTGCGAAGATAATTTCGTCAAAGTAGTGGTGGTGAAGAAAGAGACGAAGGATATTTATGAATATGCATGTAAAATAACATAGTACCTGTGACTGGTTCGTGTCCAAAGAATTGAGTGAACCAAGAAACGAGGACACGGGTTCTTTTATTATTTCCTCGGCTATATTTTTTTCTGGTGTAATGCTAAAAGAAGTACCAAGCAAACGAGTAAAGTCGAGCCTGAAGAAGGTAGGAACACAAACCTTACAACCGTGTCGAGTGTCTATCCGACTGTCGTGTCAGGTAGTTGCATTCAAGTTAGTAAACAATCCAAACGAACCAAACAACACAAGAAGAGATAGATGAGCTGAAAACGAGCTTCCCATCATAATTAAAATTGTAAATTTCACATATAATTTTCGTAAAATATTAAAAATTCTAACTAGAAATTAAGTCAAAAGTTTATTTTTCGTATAAATTTTAGGTAAAATTAAAAGGTTTGCTCATGTATTACATTATACTCACCCAATGAGTTGTGCTAACATGGTTGCCTGCATAAAACTCTATATACGTACCTAGGCGAGTTTATACGATCTGACCCAAAAATAAACATGCATTTCCCATTTTTAGCTCACATAGCTTTATGAGCCAGCTTATGTTGAGCTCGTTTAGATCTCGAAGCAATCGTGCTCGAGCCCTTCCACCGGTGTCTCTGACCCATAGTGAACCCCAGTTGATTGATATTGTTTTATCCTTTGAACCAAAATTGAGGCCAGAAACAAGTTTTATGACTCAGTGCGGTTTGATACGATTAAACAAGTTTGCATCTGGATCCACTGGGTTGAATCAGCTTCAATCTGATCCATACCCGTTTGGCCAAACCTTATAGTGGGAACCGTGCATCTCTATGTTGACAAGAGGCCAGTGCCATAAAGACTGGGTTCGGTGCGGCTGTCTTGCACAATTGACCAAGCACCAAATTTATGGCAAGAAAGACGATGGTTGTTTAATTTCTTCTGTTCTCTTCCATTACTCCACTGCCCAATTGTCATGCAAACATCTGCAGGATAATGGCATAATTTTAAGGCTCTTACGCCATATTTATAATTATACTAATAAAATAATAAAAGCAAGCTGTAACCAGGGAAAAAAAAAGAGCGACGCTGACTGAATTCACTGGGTGGAAGAAAAAGAGTCTAAAACGCATACGCACAGACACACATCATGTGTGCGCGTGCACGTGTGTGTGTTTTGAAAAGTGAAAGCAGCTAGCTCTAAATACCATGGCTTTAAACTCCTGGTACCCGGATACAAGATGCATGCAATTGAAATGAAATTTGAACCGCATGCGAGGAAGATATTTCTTGGGTGTAGTCGATAAACTATGCATCAAAGACTGGCAAAGAAGAGTCTTTGCTTGTTCGACTGTAGGAAGATTAATGAACGTCAGTAGCTTATTTTTCTTCGACAAAGACCACAAATCTTACTTCTTCAATTTACTTTTCTATAACAATTACTGGAGCTTGAACTGTATACACTGGTTTGAAGCCTGAAACATATAGGGCTAAGTCATTGATGATATCATTATCATTTCTTACAATATAAAATAACCTAAGGTCATCGTATGTTTGAATTAATTCAATCTCTCGTTGATGCAAAGGTAACAAATTCGGATATTTGCATTGGTATTTCCTCTCTAAAAACGACTTGCGATTCTCCAAGTACTTTGATCTTTTTAGCCCCGATGGTTGAGGCTATGCTCAATCCATGGATAAGAGCATGGGTATTCAGTCTCATTATTGGTCAAAGTTGTCTCTAAAGCCATGGTAAGCATTGACAACTGATACTTTGAGGGGTGGATCTACATTATGCCAAAGTGGGTTGCAACCCGATTCAAAATTTGCAAAGGCGACAAAAGAACTATAATCACAATAAAATCCGTGGCCTACAATACATAGTTTGGTCCCACACCATCCTAACAATTCTATGGGCTAAAAGTTTCTTAGATCCATCACTCGATAATTTGAGAGTGATCAGTTTATCTAGTTATAAATCCATCATGGTTAGTCCTATGCCTGAATACTAAAAGAGGAGGATTGCATTAGGCTTTCGACAACATAAAATATGTTCAAATTTACTGTCATGAGTTCTAGACATTATGAGTAGTTAGCATCCCTTCTTAGCGATGCATTACAGACAAAATACAATAAAAACTAAGCAAGGGCCTCCATATTCTTGCTTGTATGTAGTAAATCACCACTAAAGAGAGTTCTCATATCATGAATGGGTGGATAAAGAAGCTAGTCCCACTATATTGATTTGTGAATGTAGTAAACAAATAGTAGAAAGAGTTTCCATATTTTGGCATGAACATATGTAGGACAAAGTGGGTTGGAGAAAAAGATAAAGAGATTAAAAACACAAGCTTCAAACTATGATAGTCAATAAAAAAAGACTTGAAATAGAGTTGGAATTAGTGTAAATAAGAATTTAAAAGATAGTATAATAGATATACAATGATATAGTGAAATTAGTGTTGAGTGGAGGCTTTGAATATTTTGTATTTATGTACTTCAAGTAGGACTACAAGAAAGTAAAAAGAAGGTATTTTTGACGGAATTGGATAAGGTAATTTAAAGAATTCTACAAAGTGAGATTATTTGTTTTGGAGGAAATCTAAATAAATACATGAACTTATAGAAACTATAATTTTGGAGATTTAATTGAGGAAGGATGAAGTTTTCAATTCCGCATTGATATATGATCTCTTTATAGCCAATACACTTTTTAGAAAATGAGATAAATATTTAATTAAAGGTTATTTAATAAAATATAGAAATATGAAAAATCCTAGGAGAGACATATGATTAGCTATTCACTTATTTTTAAAAATAGGACCAAATAACATGAAAAATCCTAGGAGAGGCAGTTATTACTTGACTTAAAGATTATTTAATAAAATATAGAAAAACTAAAAGATGGATAAAGAATGAAAGAAGAGTACAATTATATCTATTTACAAAAACAAGGAAGACATCATTACACAAATTATCAAAATATCAAGTTGATGAGCCTGAAATTATGAGAAAGAATTACTGAACGTAGGTTTTGACAATTATCAACTACAATAAAGAGCCAATTTGGCTTCATGCTAAGGAGACATATTAGTAAGGCTATTCATCTATTAGAATGTCTTATAGAATATTTTAGAGTAAGAACAAACCTTCACATAATAATTATTGATTTACAAAAAGCTTTCAAAGAGTATCAAAAGATATTATTTGAAGAACCCTTGGAAGAGAGAGGTATTGACAAGTTAACTATCCAAGATGAAGTACTTTGTGTATGTTATTTGTAGATGAAATCATGTCAATGGATGAGTCTAAGGAAAAAATTAATAGTAAATTAGAACCGTAGAGAGCAATATTAGAAAATAAACTTAGTAAAATAAATACATAATATATGGAATTAAGTATATACATAGTTGGATACTTTATGTGACATTGAAACTAAGATTATCGCATATTGTATCCCTCATAAGAAAAGTTTTAGATACTTAGCATTAGTTATTCAAAGCGATGAAAAATTGATTGGGATGTCCATAGAATTAATGAAAGTTGGTTAAGATGTAGAGATGCATTAGATATTCTATGTGAAAAGAAGATACCATCAAAATTGAAACGTAAATATTATAGAACAACAATTAGACTTGTTATATTATATGGTTTTTAGTATTAAGCAGGTAATCATTAACACGTGAAAAAGATATCCATGATAGAAATGAAGATGTTGAAATAAATCCATAGTCATATAAGGAAAGACTATATTCATAATGAGGTCATTATCAATAAATTGGGAGTGACACTAACAAATAATAAAAGGAGGAAAAATCATTTAAGATGGCTTGACATGTAGAAAAAAATCAACGTGTGAGAAACTAGATGGTGAAAATGTTAAAAAAAGAAAGATCATAAAAGTGTTGACAGAAAACAAATAAAGGATGTGTAACTTCAGTTGAGTTAAATGTTAGCAGAATATAAGATCAAGTTCAATGGAAACAAAAAAAAAAAGAATCCGTATAACCGACCCGATCTAAATGGGAAAGGCATAGTTGTTGTTATATCGTCTTTATTAGAGTTGCTGCTTAGAATAGAACTTGTTTAGGAAGGTCACGAATGGCGCACTAGGGACAGTGTCAGTGATGGACCTGCTTGTGGGCAAGGCGAGGCGCCTGCCTCAACAGAAATCCTACAAGATCCAAAATGGGCTCGAAATTTTATATGGACTGCATCGCCTGAATTTTGCCCAACAAACTTCGTCTTAGCCCAGAAAAAAGTCTGAGTTGATTCGCTGCCCCAGCGAGCGTCAGTCTTTGTACATCTGCAAGCGCACACTTGCCCACCTTCAAGAAAAAAAATATTTTTTTAGAATAAAAGAAAAAAGAGAGAAAAAAATATAAAAGTACCTATCAAAATCACAATTCTGCTCATGTAAGAGATCACTCAAGCCCGAATAAAAAAGGAGGATTAGGTTAAGCTTCCGAAAGCTAACGTAAAACTTTATCGGACTCACCGTGGATTCTATAAAAATAAAGAATCCATATAGCCGACCCCATCTAGTATGAGAAAATGTTTAGTTGTTATTTTGACATATCAAAATCACCTTTGACAAATTCAAAAATACTTCAACCAATGGGATCATGCATGTACACTGTATCTGAGTTTGGATATCAAATGCCATCCTATATCCAAACTCCGAAAATCAGACTCCGAGTGCGAATGACATTTGGAGGTGGTTTTGAAATATCATGTCAACAAATCCATTAGCATTTTTTTTTAATAAGAACATTGCGCACATTAGGTTGAACGACTCTGTTATAGGTGAGGGTTCACCCCAAGCAAGCCCACATAAAGAAGAAACGTAACCTTAGGTAGTTGACACGAGCGTAAAACTTTATCGAATTTATTATTAAATAAAAGATATAACTTTTGCAAATCGTGGGTATCGAAGTCCTGACCTACACAGACAAACCCACTAGCCAGCCAGTAAGCTGTGTCCTGCTTGCAAGTTCCAGAACATGTTCATACTTTATGGAATGAAAAGTGTACTTTTAATCATAAAGATCGCATGACTTATAGGGCAGTCCTGATATCAAACTCTATTCATGTGTTGTCCTTTTTAGGGACAGAGACTCACTCTACACTTTGTTGAACTTCACCTTCTTCATCATCCGAGTTTAGGCCCCCACAACAGAAAAATGGATCTTGTCATTGCTTGGCCTGCATACGACCCTAGCCGTCCATATGAATTCATTTAGACGGCTACGAGCAGCTCAATCTAACAGTTTCATTTTAACTGGATTCCATCCGTGCCATTCATCATGTATAAGACCATGCCTCCACATACCATGTTCAAACCACACCATGGGCAGACTTCCATTGGACCATTAACAACCCAAAGCTATCACGATGGCATGGATCCAAATCAAATTCGAAACCATATCTGAGTTTAATATCCTGGATCCTGTACCAAAATTTAATCCGGATATATGTTTGGCTTCTCCTCTGCATGCGTCAAAGGACTCGCAAAGCGAGTGCTCTAATATGTGTGTGTGTGTGTGTGGTACTTTTAAAGGTAAAGACAACCTATACAACAACAACAACAACAACAACAACTAAGCCTTTTCCCATACTAGACGGGGTCGGCTACATGAATTCTTTGTTTCCACAGATCTCTATCGTATGCCATGTTAGCAGTTAACTCCCAATAAGCTAGATCATTCTTTATTGTTTCTTTCCAACACTTTTGTGGTCGTCCTCTACCTCTTTTAATACTTTCCAAATTTAGGTTTTCTAACCTTCTTACAGGTTCTTCTTTTGATCTTCTTTCTATATGTCCAAACCATCTTAAACGATGTTCTCTCATTTTATCCTCTATTGGTGCCACTCCTAATTTGTTTCTAATAACCTCATTATGTATACGGTCTTTTCTTGTATGACCACTCATCCATCTCAACATCTTCATTTCTGTCACAGACATCTTTTGTACATGTTGATGATTAACTGCCCAACACTCAGAACCATAAAACATGGCAGGCCTAACTGCTGCTCTATAATATTTACCTTTTAATTTTAATGGTATCTTCTTATCACAAAGAATACCTGATGCTCCTCTCCATTTTAACCAACCAGCATTAATTCTATGTGTAACATCTCCATCAATTCTTCCATCACTTTGAAAAATTGACCCTAGGTATTTAAAACTTTCCTTTTGGGGAATGTAATGTGGGCCAATTTTAATTTCTATGTCCTCTGAAGTAGCCAAATGATCAAACTTACATTCCATATATTCTGTCTTTGTTCTACCAAGTTGGAGGCCTTTGTTTTCTAATGTTTCTCTCCATAGTTCCAATTTTCTATTAACTTTTTTCTTAGACTCCTCCACTAATACAATGTCATCTGCAAATAACATACACCAAGGTACTTCATCTTGAATATGTTTTGTTAACTCATCCATCACCATTATAAATAAGTATGGACTTAAAGTTGATCCTTGATGTAACCCAATATTAACTTCAAAGAAGTCTGTCGTTCCTTCATGAGTCCTCACACATGTTTTTGTACCATCATACATGTCTCTTATAAGGTTAATATATGTCAATGGGATACCTCTTTTTTCCAAAGTTCTCCAAAGAACCTCCCTCGGTACCCTATCATAAGCTTTTTCTAGATCAATAAATATCATGTGAAGGTCTTTCTTTTTTGCTCTAAAATGTTCCATAAGACGTCTCAAAAGGTGAATCGCTTCAATAGTAGATCTACCTGGTATAAATCCAAATTGGTTCTCTGTTGTACTTGATACTTGTCTTAACCTACGTTCAATAATTCTTTCCCATAATTTCATAGTATGACTCATTAACTTGATACCTCGATAATTCGCACAATTTTGAATGTCTCCCTTGTTCTTATATACGGGTATAAGTGTACTTGCTCTCCATTCCTCGGGCATCTTTTGGTTTTTCCATATTTCATTAAATAGTCTTGTGAGCCAAGTGATTCCTATTTCTCCTAGTATTTTCCAAACTTCTATAGGAATATTATCTGGTCCTACCGATTTACCACTCTTCATATGTTTAAGAGCCTCTTTGACTTCATTCTTTTGAATACGTCGGTAGAAATTGTGGTTTATATACTTTTCTGACTTGGCTAAATCTCCTAAACTAATACTAACATCTTTATTTTCATTAAAAAGATTATAAAAATAGTTTTTCTATCTATTTCTTATATCATCATTTGCCACTAGAATTTTTTCATCCTCGTCTTTTATGCATCTAACATAATTAAGATCTTTAGTTTTCTTATCTCTAGCCCTAGCTATCCTAAAAATGTCTCTTTCACCCTCTTTTGAGTTGAGTTTTTTATATAAGTCCTCCCAAATCTTAGCTTTTGCTTCACTAACGGCCTTTTTTGCTTCCTTCTTTGCTTTCTTATAAGCTTCTAAAGTTTCACTAGTTTTCTTAGCATAATGTAATTTGTAACATGCCCTCTTTGCCTTGATTTTGTTTTGTACTACTTCACTGCACCACCAAGCTTCTTTTTGTGCCGGTACACCTCCCTTAGATACCCCTAACACATCTTTCGCCACTTTCCTAATATGTATAGCCATATTGTTCCACATATCAGAGGGTGTGCCAACATAATTCCAAACATCTCCTTGAAGGACTTTTTGTTTAAATATATCTTCTTTCTCACTTTTGAGGTTCCACCATTTAGTCCGAATAGCTCGATGCACTCTTTTCTTCTTTGTCCATTTTTTTATTTGTAAATCCATAACTAAAAGTCGATGTTGGGTGGTTAAGCTTTCTCCTGGAATTACCTTACAATCTTTACAACACGCTCTATCTTTTTTTCTACAAATAAAGTAATCAATTTGTGTTTGTGATAAGCCACGCTTATAAGTAATTAAATGTTCATCTCATTTTTTGAAGATTGTATTGACTATAAAGAGATCAAATGACATAGCAAAATTTAAAATCTCCCTACCTTCCTCGTTTATATCCCCATAACCAAAGTTTCCATGAATCCCTTGATATCCTAATGCCTCTTTACCGACATGTCCATTTAAATCTCCTCCTAAACAAATCATCTCCCTTTGTGGAATCTTTTGAAACACCTTATCTAACTCTTCCCAAAAAACTGTCTTTATACTATCTTCTAGTCCTACTTGGGGTGCGTAAGCACAAACTATATTCAAAACCTCTACTCCTAACACTAATTTCAATGTCATGATTCGGTCACCATATCGTTGTATGTCTACTACACTCTCCTTTAAATCTTTATTTATGATAATACCAACTCCGTTTCGGGCCTTTTCTTTACCTGAGTACCATAATTTAAAACCTGTATCCTCTATCTCCTTTGCTTTTTCTCCAACCCATTTTGTCTCTTGTAAACATAGAATATGAATCTTTCTCCGAATCATAGTATCTACCACCTCCATTAGCTTACCCGATAATGTTCCGATATTCCAAGAACCAATACGAATCTTATTATCTAGGACTAGCTTCCTTACCCCCGCATCCGTCCATAATCAAAATGCGGAGACCCTCTCTGAAAATTTTTCACTACATTCGGGTGGCAATGTAGCGGGACTAACTTCTTTACCCACACCCGTCCATGATGTGGGAACCCTCTCTGCAATTGATTCACTACATTCGGGCGAAAATGTAGTGGCCCTTGCTTACTTCTTACTGCATTCGGGCTCTGCAGCACGTCGCTAGGCGGGAACGCCCCAAAGCAATGCTCATAATTTTTGTAATCCATGTTGTAGAAATCCGACGAAGTTTTACGCTGGCTGTCGGAAGCCTAACACAACCCTCCTCCTTTATCCGGGCTTGGGACCGGCAATGCAAGGGTGATCCCTTACATCGGCGGAGTTAAAGACAACCTATACGATATTATAAAATGCTTGTGCAAGATTTAGGGTCAAAGATATGGATTTAAGCTTTTAAACGAGATTGTCAGCATGATCTTGTTTAGGTCCCACATATGGCTTCCCTCCCTCAGTGTAATATACTAATAGATTAGAACCCTCGTGGTTCATCACGTAATCAATTCAGAGATTTCTACATGAAGAATGAATTGGGTATGAGAACGTTATAGTTGATCCTAGTCCATAGATCCATTTCGGGCACTGCATCACTTGAATAATGTGGGTTGTTACCCAAAATCCATATTGGTCTAATTTGGAACTTCCGTGAGGTGGATGACTACCTAAGTTTGGATTCGTGTACATTTTAGTTTAAATTACATTGTTAACCATCTCTATACAAGGACCATATGATTCGCATTGGATGATTAAACGACTGGATAATTGGTTTTGAAGAACAATAATCTTGGCATATTCTGCTTATGGATTATATAAGTAGGGCTGCCACATCAAAGAAGCAACTAACGGTTTTCTTTATCCCACAGGGCGGTAGCCGGTAGCACCCGCCCAATGGAGCGGGAGACACCACGAGTAACTCAAGTTATAACTGACTCCTCCCACTAAGTGGTAGCCGGGTTTTACAGCCTAAGAATGATCATTTATGTCGGTTTGCAATCATTCGTACTCCCGTTCGTCGTCAGAGATTGTTTGGGTCGCAACGGAATGTGGATCTTACTCGAAGGGGAAAAGGAAAGTGGTGTAGTTGTATAGAGTTTCCCTTAGACGGCTTACGAAGATGGTATTTACAGTATTTTTCATTTCCTTTGTACTATGTATTCTTTGTACAATATTTATAGAAGGTTTCATCTTCCTAGTTTTCACATTTGAGCTTTCCGTTACAAGTCGTTATGTGTTTTTAATCCTTTAACATTACAGTTTTTAGTTTAATTTATGTAATGTTAATGTTTCTCTTTCTTATAATATTTTACAACTTGAGAATAACCATTTTCTATTACATCTCCCACTTAGCCATTCGAGCCAAGTATTTGACATACTCGTTTTGCCTCCCACTATTGTAGGGTTTTTCAAGTTATGTTATGTATGATTGTTATTGCAATTATTACCTTTTGTGAGGTTTCTTACCTACATAACAATCAAACCCACTTGGCCATTTCAGCCAAGTAATCTGATATACTGGTTTTGCCTTCAACTTTTGTAGGGTTTTCCAAGTTATGTCATGTATGGTTGTTATTACAATAATTACCTTTTGTATGGTTTCTTACCTACACAATAATCAAACATATCTCAAACCCATATTTGTAACATGGTTTGAGAAAATATTCTTTAAAATATTCTTTCTTATGCCTTTAGTCAAGGGGTCTGCCAACATGTCATCAATTGCATATATGAGATGGATATTTCCTTTCTCGTAATCATATCATGAAAACAATGGTATTTAACCATTATAATGTTGCTTTTAGAGTTATCAACTCCACTCTTAATAAGAGTAATTGTTGTATTGTTGTCAGAATAAATGACAATAAGTTCATTGGTTATATCTAGCTTCAAATCACGTATGAAACGGCTTATCCAAACAATACTAGTTGTAGTCGTACAACAAGCTACATATTTAGCCTCCTATATATGCAATGCTATACAACCTGTTTCTTGCAGGCCCAATGAACACCTCCACCTCTAAATAAGAATATTTGACTCGAGATTGACTTGTTGTCATCTTTGCTCCTAGCAAAGTTAGCATCAGAGTATCCTATCACTTTTAGTTCATCTGCTTCAAAACATAATTTCAAATATTTGTTGCTTTAAGATATCTTAGAATTGTCATCCAAGATTACATTGATATCTACTCACAAAACCAATAACGAAGCTGATATCAGGTATTGTACATAACATAACATATATCAAGCTTCTCACAGCTTATACATAAGGAATATTAATCTTATCATCTCCTTCATCAGGACAATCAACCTTACTCAATTTAACCCCTTTCATAACGGGTGTAGATATAGACTTGATTTCACTCATTTTAAATTTCTTAAAAATATAATCAATATATCTCTCTTGACTTAGGCATGGGAGTTTAGATTCTCTATCTCGAAAAATCTTTATACCCAGGATATAAGTTGCTTCCTCATATCCTTCATTTCAAACCTTGAGTTTAACCATGACTTGGTTTTGACAATCATTTCATTGTCATTCCCAGTCAACAATATGTCATCTATATATAATGATAAGATGACAAAGTGACTCCCACTATTCCATACATATACATAACATTCAAGTTCATTAGTCACAAACCCAAGTTCAATAATGACATTTTGAAAAGTCAAATACCATTGACAAGGTGACTGTTTAATGCCATATAGTGATTTTTTCAACTTATATATTTTATCTTCTTGGCCTTCAACTATGTATCCTTCTGGATCTTGTATATATGTTTCATCTAAATATCTATTTAAGAAAGCAAGTTTTACATCTAACTCATGTAAATCTAGATCATAATATGCTGATATAGCTTGGATTATTCTTATGGATGCAAATTTACCAATAGGAAAATATGTCTCAACTTTATTTATCCCTCCTTTTGCGAAAAACCCTTTACAACCAGCATCGCTTTGAATTTGTTGATTATTTTATCAACCTTATATTTCTTTTTGAAAACCCATTTACAACCTATAACTTTCCTTCCTTTAGGCAAATCAATAAATTCTTAGACTTTTTTATCAATATTTTAAGTTTATCATCCATGTCTTTTTCTCTGATGATTTAGATGAGTCAATAACATGCCGATATATTAAGTTATCGATCAGCTCATCTAAATTCATTGAATTGCACACTTTCTCTACAAGTTAAGTATGATAATCCTTTAAGTTGGATGGTTTGATTCTAGGTCTTTTATGTCCACTTAAAGTTTCAGTTTGTTTAGAAAGATCATATATGAGTTTGAAAGATGATTGATCTAGATCTACTATATTGTCAATATACTTATCTTTATTTTTAAGGACGTCATTTTTAGTATCCTCTAAGAAATTAACATCCTTGTCCTTTATGAGTCCATAGTTCTTATGATAAAACTGATATCCCTTAGATCCTTTAGGGTATCCAAATATATATCTTAAATATCTACTGTCTAGGTTATCTCTTGTCTGGTCAAGGATCTTTACATGAGCGATAGATCCCCACCTCCTAAGATGACCTAGGTTTGGTTTTTTTTCAAACCACATCCCAAAATATTTAGGTGCTTATTTGGAAATTTCTCTAAGTACCTAAGAGTAATTTTAATTGATACTTTGGTACTAATTTATGAAAAAACTCTTAACTTGATTTTGCTATTTTAGAACCAGTCTAGGGACAAACAGTAATTTTCCCTTTATTTCGTGCTACTGTAATTTCCCAAAAACATTAGGGGTAAATCAGAAATTTTATCCTTCAACCTATTTTTTAAAAAATATTTCAAAAAGACCCAAGGTAGAATAGTAAAAGCGTACTTGGTTTTTTTATAAAATTCATAATTGATTAATGGTAGAACCATAATTATACCCCTCAACCTATTTTTTGCTTTTCTTAAAAAGATAAGGGCAATATTATCTTTTTGCATAATGGTAAAACTGTGAAATTTCAACATCCAGGGATAACTTTGTACTTTCATAATTTCCAAGAACTACCAGAGGATAGTTTTGTCTTTTCACCTATTAGGGGCAAAATTGTCTTTTACTTAAAAAAATATTTGGGTATTTTCATAATTTTGCTCAGTGACAATTTTGTAAAATAAAAAGCCAGTTTTTAGAAAACTACTAGAGATTTTTTAGAAACAACTTGGTTTCAGGTACCCACGATTTCAAAAAACTGTGAGCGGGAAAGCTTTGAGAAGAAAGAGAGAGAGAAAGAGAGGGAAAAAAGAGAGGAAGAGAGTGAGAGATAGGAGACAAACAACGGGAGAGAGGAAGAGAGCGATGGGGGAGAGAGGGAGAGTATGAGTTACAACGAGGGGGAGAGAGAGAGAGAGAGGGATATAATAAGGGGAGAGGGGGCTCTGCCTCTTTCGCCGCTCTACCTAGGCTTCACCGCTCCGCCTTCTGGCTGAGTCTTATTGCTCTGCCTCGCCGCTTGCCTTCTGGTTGAGCCTCGCCGCTATTCTTTCTTGCTCTATCTTCTAGCTAAGTTTCGCCATTGTTCTTTCTTGCTCTACCTTGTGGTTGAGCCTTGCCTCTCTACTTTCTTGCTCTGCCTTCTAGCTGAGCATTGCCTCTCTACTTTCTTGCTCTGCTTTCTATTCCTATGCAAGCCTCTCTTTTCTTTCTATCAGGAAAAATGTCCGGCAACCTCTTCTTTTTCTTTTTTTATTTATCTAAACTATTTTACCTATGTGCGCAGGTTCTCAACAAGCCAGACCCTGATACCAATATCGATCTGTAGTCGGTCGTGCTCCTGTTCGTCGTCGGAGGTTGCCTAAGTCACAACAGAATGTAGATCTAGCTCAGAGGGGAAAAGGAAGGTGATATAGTTGTATACGGTTTTCTCAAATGGCTTACGTAGGGAAGATGATATTCACAGTATTTTTCTATTTTCTTTGTACTCTGTATTCTTTGTACAATATTTATATACAGCTTTATCTTCTTGGTTTTTATGTCTACGCTTTCAATTACAAGTCGTTCTGTGTTTTTAATCTCTATAACGTTAGTGTTTTTGGTTTAATTTTTGTAACGTTACCATTTCTCTTTCATGGTTTACCTCTGGTTTGCTAAGCTTGAGCCAGTCATGAGCCTGGCTCGACATGGCTACATAATTTGTACTCAGTTGAGCTCAGCTCGAGCATGATTGTTTCGCTGAACAAGCAAAACTTAGTTAAGGATTCCAATCACCAAATCACAATTCATGCTACATTATACCTCTTCGTAGGCCATCGTCAACGTCAAACATAGGCAAATGGGGGCTTTTAATTTGAGTTAGTTTATGTTAAGTTGGCTCAACTAGGGGTGGCAAATTCAGGCTGGACACGATAACCCAACCCAGAAAGTCTACCTTCATGTTGGGGTTGAACACACCCTAGGTTAGGTCCGGGTTGACCTAGAGCAACATGACAAAGTTCAGGTAGGGTCCGGGTGGACTTGAACCAAACACTTCATAGATGCATTCTGCACCTAGCTCAGATATACAACATATTCAAGTTTTTTTAATTCTTTTCTGGATCCCTTTACATTTTTGTCTTTGATTTCAAGGTTCTTTAGTCGGTCTTTTTCTCAAAATCTTCTTCCTCACTGTCTCTCACCCTCTCTCACTCTCTCTCTTTTCAATATTTCTGACTTCATTTTAATAAAATATTTTCTTTAGTTACAGTTAGGGCGGGTCGGGTTAGGGTTCTGAATCATGAGCCAAAGGAGGGTTTTTCTTCTGGGCCGGCATGTGTTACCCGAACACGAAGCGACCGGATGAGTCGACACGATTTTCCACCCCGAGTTTCAACCCGCTGAAAAAGTTGGCACTCAGAAAAGAACGCCGTACCTCGAAAGTATGTCGAAACTTTCATTCATATACTGCATCTACATGCATCTGTTGTATATATACGTGAACGTAGAGAGGCAAAAGGCAATGTAGTCATGGAGAGCACAATAATTGCTCTTGATCTAGTGCCTCCTCTCTCTCTTCAACTGTCTTCCAACTCCATCTCTATCCTCTTAAATGCGAAGCTTTCTCTCTGCCTGCTTATTTAAGTCACCACTCATTTCTCTCTCAATCCACACACGCACATGCAATGAAGAGAAACGCTATTCTTTCACCTTTGGCGGTCGCCATCTTCCTACTGGCCACCATGTTAGCTGCTGCAGCAGGTTTCCATGAAACCGCCAGCGGCTTCGAGGAGGAGTTGAGGAAGGTGACAAGGGACCCCAACCCGAACCAGAACCCCGGGATGGGGGACCCCTTCAGCGGTATGCCAGGAGGTTTCTTCCCCGGTGGCAGTTTTCCTATCCCAGGCTTCGGCAACGGTTTCGGCCCCGGCATCATCGGTGGCGGCTACGGTGCTGGCTACGGCGGTCCAAATGGTGGGTACTCGCGTGGCGGAGTCTACCGGCCGGTGGTGACGTGCAACGTGCCGGGTCCGTGCTACAAGAAGCGCCTTGTTTGTCCGGCCAGCTGCTTCCGGTCATTCAGCCAGTCGGGCAAGAACTATGGAGCCGGAGGTGGCGGTGGTGGGTGCGCCATCGACTGCAAGAAGAGGTGCATCGCTTACTGTTGAAAGCAGTCGTGGTGGTTTCCCGGTGGTCGGAATACCGCTTGGTGGTTTAATTTTGGGGTTGGTTCGGTATCATCTTTACTCGTGGTTAGTGTTTTAACTAATGTCTGGTTTTAGCTGTGATAATGCTGTATGGGTCCTATGTTGACCATTGTTCTGTGAATCAGTTCCTGATGTGTTTATGATAAGACATACTATGACAAGATGCTAGAGTTGTGTGGAATAAAACGGTTTATTATGGTGGATCAGCCTACGAGGGGTTATTTATTTATTTATTGGAAATTGAGTAATATAAAGAATTTAATCTTTTGCTGACAACTTTGAGAGATCATTTTTGTTTTCAAAGATACTCGATCGAAATAAACAACCTACTGATGGGGAGACGAACGTTGTTATGAGTGTCATTAATTTCTGTGCAATGAAATTCGCAACTTCAATAGTGACTTTCTCTTTGGACAGTCGGATGAAATTATATGAAGGAACAACTATTACAATAAATACTTGTTGCAGAATCCTGTCAGAGACTCTACGAGCGAAGCTGTAGCATTAGTGTTACCTTAATTACTATTAACTAGGAGGTTGTTGCGAGTGGTTTGAGCTACTTCGCTTTTATTTTGGCCTCAAGGATTAGGCTAATAAAAACTATGGATGAAAAACAGGACACTAAATACAAGTTTGCTGGACAGATCTTTATATCTTCTTCTTAATTGAGTTCAATTACCTATTCATGTTGGTTTTGATTTTGTGTTGCAGAGATATATTCTTTGAAAAGTTCTATCAGTTGTTGAAAAGTCCAAAAGAACATGCTTTTCAATGAGCTATTCTTTTGTCTAATGTGTGTTACTCTTCAAACGTCCGTTTGGCCGTCTTCCACCACTCGCAGCCGCTCTACACCACCTTCTACCACTATTCCAATAACCCTTCGATACCAATTGTCGCTATTACCTGTTAAAAAACATAAGTGAAAATTCACGTTCAACTGTGCATAACTCCAGTCCTGAGCTCTTTCTCCAAATTCCTAATCTCTGGTGGAAGTGCTCGAGTGACCGCCCAGCTTGCCTTTTGGTTATTGACCTCACAACTTTAAATTTTGTGAGGGTTTCTTCTAGGGACCCTAGCAACAGACATTTGTTCTTTTCGAAAAAAAATATCCATCTATGTGTGTTCCTTTATTTTATAAGTATTGATGAAAGCCAATATCTTTAAGATGAACGAAGCACAGATATCTTACCCATTGCAGATTTATAAATTCGAGTACAACGAAGGAAATTAGGCCACGGTTACACCACAGGTTCAACAAAGACCGGCCAGAGAATAGTTTAGGGTGGGGCACACTAAGTAGCCTAGCCCCCACAATCAACCGTGGCCTATACAATTTTTTGTTTATTTTCTGAGTTTTGCATTGGGTGTACGGAGATTGATCGGTTCCTAACCGGCCTAGTGGTTTCAACCGGAACCGAACTGAGCCAGGAACCGGCTGAATCCGAGTGAAACACGAATTGGAACGAGAGACCACCTGTGTCAGTTAGGTTTCACCTTTTATAAAACAGGAACCAGAAGTGTATTTTAAAAAAAATCTTATAAATTTATTTTTTTTATAAAATTATCTGTTCTGAACTCAAACCAAAACCATTTTGAAACCAAACATGTTTAGGTGTACGCTCCTTGACATCATGTAGATCTGCAACTGATCTTAACCACTTTAATAAATATGATCGTATATACCAAATTAATTCAATAATTAATGAAGGTTTTCACAATATTTTTTATTTCTTTTTTAAGACTACAAATTATCAAGGCGTAATATCTTTTGGTAACTATGACCTTCTGGCCAAATAAGAAGTTTCACATGAAATGTATTCGTGCAGTATTGATAACTGTTCTTGCACAAAAAGGGAAACTTGAAAGCTGGGTATCGCTGGTAAACGAGCCGAAGAAACCAAGCCAGCTCTGTGCAGGCTCGTCTCACCAGCATGAAGTAGTATCGATACATTGGCTTGTTTGCTTGCATGAGTTATGAATCAAACAAGCTGAACACAGGTTTGGTTATTAAAATCAAATGAGAAAATAAACAAACATGACTTGTTCATTTAAGCTGAAATATAATTTCTAATATATAGTTTTCATAATAAATTACAATTCTCGCCCATTTTAACACTACCAAATCAATATTTGGTATATCATTATTATGAGATTCAAACTCCTCATACTTGACTACATGTATAACCGCTCAAGTACTAGCTGGTGTAGCATAATTTTCAATATATATATATATATATATATATATATATATATATATATATATATATATATATATATATATATATATATATGTATGTATGTGTATGTATGTATGTATGTATGTATGTATATATATGTAATGATCAAAAACACATTTTATGTGTGTATGTATATATAGAGAAGATAGAGGATGCAATCCACACACACACACACACACACACACACACACACACACACACACACACACACATATATATATATATATATATATATATATATATATAAAAGCTTTATCTAAACCAATCTCAATCATCTAATAAGTATATGTAAGGACAATTAAGTGTCATGCAAAAAGAAGATATACTTTTCACCATTTTTATTTTCAATTTCAATCACTCTTGATCGGATGGTTAAAATTATGAGTAGTTTGCAAACTCCAACTTATATATGTATTTATGTCCATGGGTAACACATCCGCAACTAAATGAGCCTGACTGCGAGAAACACCCGTTGTTCATACTTGGCTAATTTAGCTTTAACAAGCTGCTCATGTGTATCATAGTAGTTAAACTAGCTGCATTCAAACAAGCTAAGACGAGCCAAACCGAGCTGATCCACCATTTAAGTTCTGTTCATCTACAATCCATACCAGGGAAGTTATCAATTGTAGGCAGTTGTAAGAAAAGTTTGGGAGATGAGACCATGTTAATCAAACTTCTTGAGAATTAGGTAGTTAACTCAAACTTCTCTGTTTATATCAGATAGCAACGTGCAGCCTATATCTTTTATTTAGAGTTGAAGAAAATTAGATGACCCCGAATTCATGCAAGAATATGTGGTGGAAAAGGCTGAAATTTGCAATGAACTGTTGTGACATTCGAATGTAGCCAAATCAATAAAGCAGTCACTGATTTCAATGAGATTGCCAATTTCTTATGTGTTATTTGTTGTAACAGAGAACCAGCAATCTCAGAAAAGCGTTTGAAAAGTTAAAAGATTGAAGAAAATTATTTCTGAGGCTTGTGATAAAATTCCAAGGTTTAGCAAAACTTCTATAGTATTTTCACAAGAAAAAAGATTAAGGTTTGTTATTTCTAATACCTGTCTCTCTGTGTGTATATATATATATATATGGCATTTTTTATTGAAGGCAATTTTTTTTGCATCACTTGTTTTATTTTTTCATTTGTAGTTTTTTGCGTTTATACAAAAATATGGTCAATTTAGAAAAGAAATGTTTGGATTCACCCCGAAAACGTGCGAGTAGAAGTTGAATCATAACTCACATCTGACAGACGGTAACATCTAATGCAGACCAAAAACCTAACTAGTTACTCAAGTTAGAGAGTGTGTAACGGGAGAGGATTCTAGGATTTCCTTCATATATATATATATATATAAAGAGAAAGAGGCTTCATGCTCAATGACTCATATCCCGCATCACCTTCTATTATTTCTTCACTGTGCATTACCACCTTCAACCAACCAAAACCATCATCATTATAACTAAAACCACTTTTAAAACCTAAATATTTGTATGTATAAATGATTTTATGATTTTTTTAGGTAATTTTGATGGCAATGACTGTGACTTTGGCCGTTGAAAAGTGGTTTCTCATAATGGAGAATATGAAAGGTGATAGAGGTCTATGTCGATGGTTGAATATGTGAAACCATGCAATACAAAAGATTTAACATGGTACTCAATTGAGCATGGATCTCTCTCTATATGTGTGTGTATTATTTATATATACATATATAGAGAGAGAGAGATTGATATATGCTTGCACTCACCATGTTTAAGTCTGTCAAAAAGATTTTCACCATTCAATAGCATAATCAATGATAGAGATTTGAATTTAAATAGTGAAAAATACATTTTCATACTTGGCATTTAATGCATATGAAATGCTTTTTAAATTTAAATCTCCAATATGATCATGTTGATCGAATAATAGAGATATTTAGATTGATTTAAGCATGAATGGCTGTTTGTATGGACTTTTATATATATATATATATATATATATATATATATATATATATATATATATTATATATATATAGAAAATTGGATCTTATCTATTCATATTTCATTATTGATTTTTTAAGGTATGAATGTAATTTTAAAGGTTGTGATAGTACTTTAAAAACTATGAAAGACAACATTATTATGTTCATGCTACCAAAAAGCAACAGTGAGATATAAGTATGCATAATCCAATCACTCGAATATATATATATATATATATTGTGTACATGTATATAGGTGTATGCGTGTAGAGAGCGTGCATGGATGCTTGAGTTTCTCTCGAGCTTTTCCTTGTTTCAAGAAAAATCATCTTAGTAAAATTTGTCGTGAGAAAACGATGTTTAGAAATACTTAAGACAAGGGTGGGATTCAATTGCAACGAAATTAATTGCCTTATGCCCCACCAATAATGTCAATCATCATCCCTTATCACTAACTTCGAAAGTCAGGACTCATGCAAACTTTGTGGCTGCGATTATTCTTTAAGAACAAAAGAAATGGAATACAAAAATATCCATTAAACCTTGTCACGGGCATTAACTCACAGTCATGATTAATGGGTGCTGCCGAACCACATGGAGTACAAGCTAACTCTGTGAAGATGATGTTGATGGCGACTGGATCTCTGGCTCCACCTCTCAGTCTGAGACAAGCACACCGAATCTATGGGTCGGTTAAAATTATCTCGGTTTGGGATCAATATATTGATGGTTCGTGTAACTTCCGTGCTGTGAAGAGCCTAGTACAGAGGTGGCCGGTTTGGACCCAGCGCAGCAGGTCGAACAGGAAAGATACTGCCTCTTGAAGCAGCCAGAACCCGAACTGCAACTGAACTGGGGACTCCGTGGTTTGGTTGTGGTGCCACCTATCAAGGAACTCGATAAGAACCAGTGATCTGGAATCATATTTTGGTTCGGATTCCAAAATCCTGCTTTCATTTGATGTTTTTTCAATTGAAACCAGATCTAGAATCGATGGAGCTGGAACTGAAGCAGGAACATGACCCCGAATTGACCTTGGGACCAACAAAACATGAATGAAAGCTGGAATTGGAGAAGGGCCGGTTCAGTTCTGATTCCAGATTGTGCTGGAACTGGAACAGGCTGTGTGAACCGAATGTCCCCGGTTTACCCGGAGACGGCCAGGTTTTTGGTGGTCACCGCGCATTTGTCGGTGATGCCAAAACAACAAGGAAGCCTTATTCTACACTAAGTGGGTCTGTTATAATGTTGCTTAGTGGTTAATGTGCACTATATTGTACCGTGTTAGCATTTAATTAATAGAGCAAGATTATTTCTTATTGTTCTTCTTACAATACTATTGGGGTCTTTTGTTCTCTTTTAACATTATTAACATCTAATTTCTCGCATCTTATCATAGTTATCATCTAACTTTTCACACCTTACCAGAGTGACCAAATCCAAATCGCTCGAGCTCCATTCTCACAAATATTAGCAATATATTAAAAAGAAAAATAAATTTTCGAGACAAAATCATATTATTGCATGAATTTTACACTAAATGTCATGGTTTCTAAATTTTTGCAGGCCGATTCATCTAACAAGCTTCATACCTTTGAGTGGCCGGTTCACACTCTTAACGTAATTCATGTGCAGACGAAGGAACACTGTTAACTGATTCTTTGAAGCACTGCCGAGCAACAACCTGTTCCGTGGGTCCTGCAAACCACCTGACTGAATTTGATTTACCGTATAATCAAATTTTCACATAATGAAAAAGCCACATTGGGCTAGTAAGCATCAATTTTGGAAGCGTGACCTATTGGATGATACGACAACAGTAAACAAAACACTAATGCCAATGACAACAGACGTGACATGATTAGCATTTTAAAGTTTTGAGCAGATTTCACTAGGGATGGCAATCCCCCAATCACACCTGAGAACCCGATCCGAAGATCACATATTTTATATATATATATATATATATATATATATATATATATATATATATATATATATATATATATATATATATATATATATATATATATATATATATATATACGTATGTGTATGTGTATGTATATGTGTATATATATCTATCTATATGAGAGAGAGTTGACCCACAAAACAACAAACCCATTATCTCTACGGTCTCATGGTGGAGATTTGAATTAAAAGTATCCATGTATTTTTGTATTTTGTATGTAATGCATTAAAATGTACATTAATGTGCATTAAGTTGTTTGTTTTACACATCAACAATTCATCTCAAAGATCGTGATGGGTTCTTTGTAGTTCTCTATGTTTGTGGGTTCCTTAAATTATATATATATATATATATATATATATATATATATATATAGAATATATATATATATATATAAGAGATAATGAGATTTGTTAGACTCACATTCTTGTTAAACTCTTTTGGATCATGCAGACTACTCACTCTAAATGATCAAGAAGGGTTTAGTATGAAAGAATCTCTCTCTCTCTCTCTCTCTCTCTCTATATATATATATATATATATATATATATATATATATATATATATATATGTGTGTGTGTGTGTGTGTGTGTGTGTGTGTGTGTGTGAAGCCAATCAGACTGGACCCTGGTTTAGATAAATAATCCAATAAGAGAAATGTTAGGCCTGCGTTAACCTGGTAACGATACGAGTTGGCACCCTAACTTTTGGATCTGTATATTAAAACACAAAGAATGATCTTGTTCAATGTGGGAACTGGGAAATGTCTCTCATTCCAAGTTCGTCTAGCTGGATCGGCATTAGGTAAATCCATTCACACTTTTATTTGATCTAGATTTGCAACACCTAGTACTCTTTTGTTATGAAATTCACCAATTCAGGCAGATTAGACCCAATATAATGAATCATTTGAAAAGAATCCCGTCCAAACCAAACCAAGAACGACCCTCTTATCCCACAATAAGTAGGGTCGGTTTCGATTCTAAGACCCCCCTGACAATATGGTTCATACTGAGTAAGAAATAAATGTGACCATTGCGAGCACGTACTTTTTGAACCTATGCTGTCTTACTCAAACGAGTTCCAAAACAAGTGGGTCACAATTAATATCTGCTCTCCTTGTGCAAAACCAGCTAGATGCATTGATGAGGTATCCTTTTAATGAGTTGTATGTGTATGGAAGCATCAGCTTTTTGGTTGGTGTTTGAGAATTTTATTCAAATAACAGACACTTTTAAAACTAAATTCTCATACTAGTGGATTTACTTGTATGGAGCTTTTCTACTATAACATTTAGGAAATTGTACTTTTTGTTTCAATAGATTCTTCTTTTTAATTTTTGTCAAAAACTTGGAGTTGTTGATTATGTAAAAAATGCTCTTGATCCTTTAGCTATAGTTATTTCTAGGCAGTCGATTAATAGACATATTCATAAATTATATAAAGAGGAAAATAAAGAGTTTGATGCATTTTCTTGTTCATTTGAGCATAGCGTGTTGTTATATGTTAATGTATAAACTAATAATTGATAGTTGCATGCATATATGGGTGTTTTTGTTCACTGAATAGATGAGAGTTGGTCAATTCAAAAATATTTTCTTGCACTTTGTTGTTTTGATAAATCACATATTATACAAAATATGTGTTATATGTTAAAATCTGTTTTTGAAGAGTATCGATTATCATGTAAAAAAAATTTAATTTTACTTGAATGGTGTTGCAAATACGTGTGCTATTTCTGAATTACAAAGAATATGTCAGCCTATTTTAAGTGATAAATTTTTTCATGTTCTATGTGATTGTCATGTATTTAATCTACGTATATAAGATGGTTTGAAGATTATAGGACCTGAAATACAACCTAATAGATATGCACGTAATCTTCTTTGGAATTATCCTAATGTTATAAATGAATGAGTAATTTTTTTTGTAAAGAAAGAGGTAGAAAACTAAGAAAATTTTCATAAGATGTTGGACATCGTTAGAACTCAACCTCTCAAATGTTGTTCGTGACTATGTCTTATAGAAACCGATTAACGGAGTTTATGCACCTTCATTTTCCACAATCAATTTTTTTGAATCTAATTGAGATGTTTTTACACGTCTTTTAGATCTCATTTCTATTTTTAATAATACAACAAATGTGTTATATGGTGTTTATCATCTGGCTTATCATTTATTTGTTTATCAAACCTTACAAGTAGTTCATGCATTATCACAAATTTGTATTGATTGTTGCTTGTCTCATATTGTACAAGAGATGATAGAAAAATGACTTAATTATTATATAGATCTTTTAGCAATTAGTTTTGTTGATATTACATTAGGAATGCTTATTGTAAGGATCTTTCATTAAATAGGATTAAGGATATCAACAGTATATTCAACAATAGAAGATTAAATATTAATCAATTATGTGTCGATTATAGTTTTGTGCATGATCATCTTGTTGCATAAGTAGAAGAAGAAAGCAAATGGCATCATGTACCCAACTCTCTTGGTGGTAAGTTTTTAGTCATAGTTTGAAATATAGACTTAGAAATGAACCAAAATTTATGGATTCGATTGAGTTTGAGATATATAATGCTACTTATTATGATCTTTGTCAATTTAAAGAAGGTGAGGGTGGAGAGAAATCAGACATTTTAAAATGGTAGCAAGAGCATCAACTTACTTATCTAATTGTATCTTTAATTGCATAGGATGCTTCTCTTGTTCCAACCTCTACTGTTACTGTAGTCTAACTATTTAGTGTGAGCGGCAACACATTAGACGATTGGACAAGAGTAAGGCATCAATCATAGGAGTGAGAAGAAGTATCGGTTCACATATACACTGAAAACTATACTATTGAAGGAGGATTTAGTATGAGTACTATTGACACTGATCTCACGCAAGCATGAAGTGATGATGATGATTAAGTTCAGAGTCAATCACTCTTGGTAAAGGTTTTAAACAAAAGGTTAGAGAACTACATGGTTTTTATTCCTCTCTACCCAAGAGGAACCATGGGAGGCATAATTCATAGATAAGTAAATTATAATCAAGCTCAATTTTTCTTTTATTTTATTACATATATATTTATCTTATATGAATTTTATACATATATTGTATTATATTTTATAATATTATAACTTCAGTTTAATGTCTTATTATTTATGTATATAATGCAATACTCATATAGTTATATTACATAATGCATTACAAATATCACATATATAATATGTTATATACTTACATAGTTATATTATTACACTATGTATATATATATATATATACTTCCATGGTTACATTACTACTACATACTCTACATATATTTTATAATGTAATATATCACATATACATAAATTAACTAATGAATGTAATATTTATAAGTTATAACTCATAAGAACTTATATAATGTAACTATACTCTTTTTAATATAATATGTGTACGTATAATGCAATACATTATGCACTATACTTATAGTTATAAACTTATATAGTCTCATATAACTTATAGTCTAATATAGTTTAAATTGTTTAATAATTATATAACTAAACCATATTCAGATCGAAAGCTATCCTAGAACCGAATTTGAAACCATCCAAAAATTGAATCTGGAATCACCCAGAATTGGACCAAAACCTGGTTCGAAACCATCCAAAAACCGGATATGAAATGACTTGAAATCGGATTCGAAATCATTCAAAAACCATATCTAGAACTACTCAGAATTGGATTCGAAATCATCCAAAACCATATTCAAAAACACTCAAAACTGGAACATGAACCAAAATCATCCATTGAACAATTCTGTTACGGTTCCCGATTTTAGGTAAACCAGAACCAGACATGTCTATCCAAAATTGTCCATTGACTATTCTCTCTCTCTCTCTCTCTCTCTCTCTATATATATATATATATATATATATATATATATATATATATATATATATATATATATATATATATATATTCACTATATGTAGCAGCATTCTCACAACTTAGTGTTTCTTAGAAAAGGAAAAACTTTCGTCTAGTACCTTGTGGCATAGGAATATGTTGTTTAGTACTCTATAATTATAATTTGATAATTTAGATATCTATGGTTTTTTCCTTCATCAATTAATTCCAATTTTACATCCTACTAGGCAAGTGACCTAAAGTCGGTAGTTCGAGCCAGTATAACAAATCATCAATTTTTATGTTTTATAATTAATATATAATTAATATCCCATAACATTAATTAAATTTTACTTTATAACTTTAATTTGTTATCATCTTATTTTATGTTGTATATGTTAGAAGCAGTGTTCTTTGACGCGTATCGTATCGTGTATCATTTTGGTTCATGATACAGGAATATCGTATCGTATTGTATCGTATCATACTTTAATATTAAAAAAAAGTAAAATTCTAAAAAAAACTGAAAAAATCTAAAAAAATTTGGAAAAATCTCATAATTGCAAAGAATCCATATAATGCAAAGTTTAATACATATTGATCATTCACAATTGAACAATTTAAAAATATATATATTTTTTGAAGCAAAAAATGAAATACATTTACATTTACACATTGTAATCAGGATCATCAACTAAATAATCTTCATCTTCTCCTTGTTGAATATCATCATCACCTTTTGCTTCAAAATCAATATCTTCATCTCATTAATAATGTTGTTGCGTTCTTTCCAAATTAATTCATGCAATGTCTTCTTCAGTTAGGAGGGAATTTTCTTCGTTATCTTCTATAATTAGTTTTCTAATATATCAAAATTATCCAAACTTATTCAAATTGGCTTTCTTCTCTATTTACATTTTTTAATTATTTATAAGAAAGAAAGATAAGTAATTAGTAAATAACATTAATAATTAAAGTCAAACAAAATATTGAATTAAATCTTTAAGTACTAACTAATACAAGATTACCTTTCGCGAAGCCGCATATTACAATAGATGAAAACTAAGTCATTAAGCCGCTTATATTCCAACCTCTTGCACTCTTTTCTATGGATGTATTGAAAGAGACTCTAATTTCTTTCACAACTCATTGCACTAAAGGTTTGACTCAAAACTCTTACTGCAAAATGTCTAAGGTTTGGGTAATCACTTCCAAACCTATTCCATCAAACATTTTTAGAAAAATATAAACATTATTGACATAATCCATAATAATATAAAATGTATTAATTTAAGAAACTTAAATATGAAGATAAACAATTTACTTGGGCACATATTAGTGTGATTGTGAATTGCTACAAGCAAACCCATTAAGTAAAGAGCATTATCATAGATCTTCATCTCTCGATATATATCATCTGCTCTACTCTTATTAAGGACTAATTTATTTATACAATCAATGATGCATCAATTAACCTCGTCGTCTTTGTTTAAGCTTGCTGAGTACGTGAATGATGAGTTTAGATAATATATTCTTGTATGAATAAGTTGATGCAATTGTTTATTTCATCTGTTATTAATAATTTTCTACAAGAGCACATAATCTCTCTTTTTTTCTATTAAAATTATTTTTAATTGCTTCTTTTGCCCTATCCATGGCTTCATAAAGGTAGTGTATAGATGGTTTCTCCTCGCTATCAGCCAATCGCAAAACCTTTACTAATGGACATTTAATAATCAACAGTCTAACACAAGCATTCCAAAATGTACTCTTGAAGGTTGTCTCAGAAATCTCATTAATTTTCTGTTTCTTCTATTTTGAGACAGCTCTGCAAATTATTGTCACTCATCTGAGGATAACATTCTCTTCAATGCTTGCTTCTGTCTCACAATACTCTATATAGATAAGAAATTAGTTGAAAACCGAGTTATAGTTATACGAATAAGCTTTTTACTATCTGTATATCTCATCATCATACACAATATAACAGCATAGTTGTAGATAAATTTGATGATATTTTGGCAACACTCAGTTGTTGCCTTTATCTCATCCATCTCACCAATATCCTCAAGGATGAGATCTAAACAATAGGTTGTGCATGGTGTTCAATAGAAAGTCTCATAAGTATTTGTTAACTCCTTCTCAATTGCTTTATCGTTAGTTGCATTATCTTTAATGAATTAGACTACATTCTCTAGCCCAACCTCGCATATCACCTTATCAAACTCTTGTCTTAGGATTTCTGCAATGTATCTCTGCTTTGACATATCTAGAGATCTCAAAAACATAAGTCTTTTATAACAGTATACAAGAAAGTTTAACAAAGTCATTCATCGTCTATCTGTCTATATGTCTGTCATGATAGTGCATCTTGTTTCCTTTTATAGCTCTCTAAAAATCGAACAATATTCTTACACTTCAATAACAATTTTATCTAATAACTTTACTCTCAACTTCTGATAAGAGGGCATCTTGTATCTTGGATCAATATTAGAAATTGCATATACCATTACTTGAAAATTAAAATTGTTTGCTACATTAAATAGAATATATGCATCATAAAACCATCTGTACACTGCACAGTCTGCCTAATCATGCAATTGTTCTAAAGTCATAGCAATATGAATTCTAAGTTTAGCACCATGTGTAGTGGTAGGAGGAAAAAATGAATGTATGCTATAAGAAGTTTTTCCTCTACTCTTTTTTAAGTTTCCTCTTGTACCACTTCCACTTGTAAAATCTTCAACAACCCTCTTTCTCCTATTTGATGGATGAGAACTATTACTATCAATATCTGTTTTACCATATGAAGGAATACTATCAATCAATCCAATAACATCATCATCATTTTCCTCAAACATCCCTAAATCATCATTTTATTTTTTCCTCTCATATATGTTCTCAATTATCTGAAGACATTATCATTTAATGTCTTCTAGCAAACGTCTAACTCTGTCCGTACAAGAAGCAAATTCTTTTCTAGTCCTTGCTAGGTGGTGTTTAAATAATAAAATTCTACCGCTAAACACCTTCTCACAAAATAAATATCTAATCTTTAATCTGAAACCCTCAATTGTTATACCCCACTACCATACCGGTTTATCAAACCAAGATTTGGAGTCCCTAACACCCCTTCTTATCATCTCAATTGAGCACTTCAATTCAATAAAAAACCTGAAAATAAAAATACTTCATAAATCCTCAATCTTCACATAACACTCAAATAAAGTATCTTACACTTTATGAATGCAACAAAAATCATATCCATGCACTTAATAACTTCATATTTTGTCATTAAAAAAAAACGTAAATAACATAAAAAACAACAAATACAAAGAAAAATTTTGAAAAATACTTAAAATATACCACAATCCAAGTTAAGAGGCTCGCACAAATACCGTAGAGTACCTTTTTAGGAACCTTGAACACCAAGTAGGGGGAGAGTCATCGAAAGAAGGCTTCAACAGCCGTGAATAGACCTCAAAAACCCACAAAAATATGGGTTTATGTTCGATCAAGGGTCCTTAAATGTATCGTACGATACTAGTGATACGGCCTATATAGTACGATACGAGCGATACAACCCGTATCGTGGTTGCCCACTATACGACTAACACTGGTTACAAGTACTAATGTTGTATTATTTATTCCATCAGTTTAATATCAATATTAACATTGTTGATTATTAATTATGCTTATGTTGTAACCAAAATATAAATAAATGTATATTAATTTTCCACTTAATTAATAATTTGTAAATATTATAATAATTTGTATTGATAATGTATTAATATGAAAATCTAGACTAACTAATTAATATATACTATTAATAAAACTTTAAATTTTATTATTAAGTATCAACTTGACTACTAATATATATATATATATATATATATATATATATATATATATATATATATATATATAGAGAGAGAGAGAGAGAGAGAGAGAGAGAGAGAGAGGAGAGGTATTTGCTCAATCTAATACATAACTAAATCTCCTCAAACATTGAAATGAAAAAATAAAGTATATCGTTGTGCAATATATGTGAATACGAAAAGTACAATGATACACTCCATTTTTTATGATTCAAATATCTGTCATTGATTGTGACAATCGAATAATGGTAGAAATGTTTGAGAAGGATTAAGCATAAACAAAGATTGAGCACAAACCACTATATATATATATATATATATATATATATATATATATATATATATATATACAAATCTCGGCGTTGTAAAGGGAAAGAAAATTCCTGTGTCTTTGATGGAGATGCCTGCAACTGATTGGCGGAATACAACATACTAATAGCGGACTTACTGGAACGATACCAGGTGAACGGATCACAATTATTCATTCCCAATATCCAAAATGCAGCAGCATTAGTAGACTCATCTGCATGCTTTTCTTCAACATGTACATGCAATTTTGCTTCCTTTTCGTCATTCGAGTCGTCATTGTGGTTGCCGTCTGAATGGCTTGTCGGATTTTATTGGATCGGAAGATCGTTTTCGAGATGAGCAGGTTCAAAGTCCCATAATGGACCAATATCATCTTGTTCGTAAATCACATAATGGACCAATATCATCAAGTTCGTCTGCATCTAGGTAGTCCAGGCAAAGATCTATGAGCATCAACTCAATTGTAATCATCCTGTACATAGTCAGTTCCCATGTCAAGCTGGGTGCCAAAGAATATTTTTATTACACTCATGCATTCAAAAATAATATATATACGTATTATATATATATATATATATATATATATATATATATATATATATATATATATATATATATAGCATATGTACAAAGGCTCAGTATGCATCCTTTTATGAGAGAATACAACCCAAAAAAGTAAAGATACGGAGTTAATTTTAAGCCTCTATAAAATACTACTTTTAGAAGTAAATCTTAAGAATTCTAAGTTTCTGGATATAAAGTTGTTTCATACTAAACAATGTGTCATTTTTGTATTATCATAGTATGTGGTACAACAATGTGTTCTCCCTCTCTCAAACAAACATACATGCACACACATATATGGATGTATGTGTGTGTGTATATATATATATATATATATATATATATATATATATATATATATATATATATAGAGAGAGAGAGAGAGAGAGAGAGCATGATTGGCCTTATTTAATATACCTACCATAGGTATACCATTGTGTAGGGCAAAAAACTTAATTGGGCATGCTACTAGATATAACATCTTGATATGCAAGGCATTATATAAGCACCAACCTTTTCTTTATTGTAAAGCAATAACCTATATTTAAACAACAAAATAACTCCTTTTAGATTGCATTAATGTTTCTCACTAAATCCGTATATCTTTATTTTATATATAGGTGGAGCACAAAACACATTGAAAAGCAAGAACTGTGTTATTTATAGTTGATATTTTATTAGTGGATAAAATGAGATAAAAAGTTAATAGAAAATTTTCACTATGAGAAAATATTTAAGAAACAAAGGCTTTGATGTTAGTGAAACAAAGACAAAATACATGCGAAGAAAGTCTAAGATTTTGAATAAAGCATGTGTTTACACAAGTTAAAACTAGCATATCCTCTTCTCTGAAAAGATAATGTTAAATGATTAGGATAAGTTTTCAAACACGATGCAACACTTAAATGTTGGATAAAATATAGAAGTGAATTGAGCATACAACTGGCAATAGTTTACCTAGCTAGGGAGTGGACTCACAAGTTAAAGGTCATGAGTTTGATTCCCACGACATGCATCTAGCTTTAGCCTCCCATTGCTCTAGAAAGCAAATAGAAGGGTGATGATCTGTTGTGATAGGTAAATATTATGGAATGACAAAAGACCAACAATGCTTTATATCTGTAGAGTCAAGTATTAGTAGTCATGTACGAAGATATGCAAAGATGAAAGAAGTAAAGATTGAATAATGGACCACATTGAATATTCAATCAACAATAAGGTTATTAGAAAAAAGATTGTTATCATACCAATAGTTGATTAATAGTAAAGAAAACTTACGGTAACTTGGATTTGTTGAAATGCTAGATGGAACTTCAATGAAAAACAAATCTTTTACATATAAAAACTCTTAAAAGGTACAAGATTTCAAAACCAGTCGAATGAAACCATAAAGAATAGTCTTGCTTCTTTGGAATGTGCTAGTATTTCATGACTTACTGTGCAATAAAGCTTGGTTTTGGATTTGAGGTGATGCAATTGCATAATTTGTATTTTACCAAACATGCTCAGAGTACATTGAAAATAAAGGGTATATAAAACGGTTAACTTTTGACAAATAACATAATGTGATCCTTTTTAATTATTGATAAGCCGGGACATAGGCAAACCCCCACCGAGTAGGCACATCATGGCAATCGACCTGCATATCTTGAAGTTGAAAGTTCTTTTCACCTTACTCCCTCCTTGAAAGAATGGGGAGACTTTATTCTCTCAAGCTCAAAGTAGTAGAGTGATTCTAGGCTGTTGACAATTTCTATGAGTTGTATAAGCATATGGATTCTAGACTAGATAGAGCACTAGCATATATTTATACCATATTATATTGTATGATATTCTAGTTTTTCCCATTTAGCAAGAAAAAGGGTATCATGTTAAAGTCTAACATCCTAGAAGCTCACTAAACTCATACACCTTACTATTTTATGTTATGTACGTTGATATGGCTCATCTCAAAAGTTAGAGCAACACGTTTGTAAGATGATGGTCATGAGATCGATTCTAATGGTTTGCTTTTCCTCTCTATATCATTTATCCATGATTGATAATGTCACTTTGAGGTGAAGGAATAGTGAAAAGCCTTTTCCTCCTTTTTTCCAAGTCTCTAAACTTTCATTAACAATGGTGGAAACATGATTCTTTGTGAGGGAGGGGTCAACTTTACTAACTATGATTGTTAGGGAAAGGCATTTTTAGTGAAACAAGAAACATTGCAGCAAGACAAAGAGGAGCATATGCCACCCATATCTGTTTAACATGCCTCTGAAATTAATTCCCACCATAAAAGAAGCAAATATAAAATACAACTTATGGGAAAAAATCCAACAAGAAATGAAATCCTTGACTTTCCACTCAGTAAGTGGAACCATTGCAATCTAAGTGAAGAAAAAGAAATAACAGAAAAAGGGAAAGTCGGGCGAGCTCCAGAATATGAGATGAATAGTTCGACAAATACATAGTTTTCAATGAACCAATCTAAATAAAAGGTAGCAGTATGAGAAAATTTAACCTTTGGATCAAGAATGCATCTTTCTCCATGTGGTTACTTATGTTGTTACTGTTCACACCGTTAACTCCATAAATAAAATATTTTTTCTTTGTTAGCAAAAAATACAGGCCACTTATATAGTGGATCTTTCGGGATTTTTTTTTTAAGTTCACGCTCGCCCATGAATAGGTGGTTGCATAGAAAAGTCTCAACACTACACTTTCAGTAAGAGATCTCCTGCACAATCTCTTGCCATTTGGATGTCCAATTTGGTGTGTTCTATGGTTCCGAAAACCTGAGCACAAATCCAAAATATCCACCAGCAGTTGGAAGGTGAGAAAGTGTTGGTGCTATTGAAATCGCTTTATAAATGGATTCAGCAGGTGGCTGATTGCAGCTGCAATAGGTTCAGTATTCAAAACAGCAAGTGCTTATTCAGTAGTCCACTACCTTTCAGGGTGTTAGGTTTCAAACTAATTTTATCTCAGAACGAAATACTTTGAACCCTTTTAGTAGTAAGTATAGTCTTACGAAACAAGCCACCAAACACAACTTCCTAGCAAACATCCACTTGCTAAAATGGAAAGCCATTGTATCTCCTCGGTTATAACACAAGTTTCATCACAAAGTCCAACAATTCATGTACTCCAGTCAGTCGTGAACCTACTCGTGGGTGAAATCTGAGGAAAAGAATCCAAAACATCTACGCAATCTTTATGAACTTTTCTATGTAGATGAGAAATGAACTTCGTCACTGGTGAACCTACTCGTGGGCAAAATCTGGGAAAGGAATCCAAAACATCTATACAATCTTTGTGAACTTTTCAAAAAATTATATAGATCGGGCAGGAACTTGGCGTTCGCCCAAAGAATTTGATATTCAGAAAAGATCTTGGTAAACTCAAGCTACTAAAACTCTACGTACATCTTCATGATAAAAAACACCAACTGCCGGTAATCTCCAACCATAGCATTACGATCCAATACGTGATGGTAGTTGGGAAGAGCTCACTAAATTCTCTACAGTGATTCACGTCTGGTATTTGCGTACAAACCTACAGATATGCTGAAAGCTAGTGTAGCATCTGCAGAAAAAGCCCCTTTCCTCCATTTCAGGTGGTAACGACGCATACAATCCAACTGGTATGTTTTGATATTGTCAACTTGTATATCAAAAGCCTAAGAAGCATCCTACAGGTTGACGTTCCTACCGTCTTGGGACTCCACGGACCAAGATCAAGCGAAGTCTTTCTCCCAAGGAGTAACCCTAGAATCTCATGCGAACCGAAAATCTACATCGTTCTGTTAAATTTCACCCTACCGGCACTTTGGACGACAACAAGATCTACACGTCTCTCCAAAGGTATCTGATGCATTCTTTGAGACAATGCGTGGCTTATTCTAATACATGCTAGAAACCATTCAAATCACTTAAATCACGTGCATTTACACCATGCCAAAGATCAGTGAAGTGTGGATGTCAGCTTTGAAGAGCTTTGTCAATGGGAAATATGCCAAGACCCATCCGTGCATCAGCTTAGGAGCGGTCCAACTGAATCCATCTGCCTCGGGCACTAATCCTCAAAAAAGCTTCTCAGTCCGACCGGGCATCCCTGATAGAACCATTCACATTGCTTAAATTGTGCGAAATTCTGCCGTTCAAATGCTTAGCTAGTTAAGTGTGGCCAACTGCCTTTGAAGAGCTTTGTCAACGAGAAATACTTTGGAAACATCTCCACAACAGTTGAGGAGATGTCTAATCGAATCCATCTGCCAAACACATTGATCCTTGAGAACCATCTCAGCCCGATCAAACATCGATGGTACAACTATTTAAATTGCTTAAATTGTGTGAACTTCTGCCTTTCTAATGCTTAGCGTCGGAAGTTCAAGTTCCAGCTTGATTTGGTTATGGCTGCCATGAGAGGAGGAAAAAATAAGAACAGCTTTCTACCAATCTAAGGGTGTTCATGACAGTGTCTTCCTCGAATAGGCTTTGTGCATTCATTGTTCAAGTAAATGCTGTAAATTTTTGAAAAAACGATGCAACAGTTGCAAGAAAACAGAGAATGGATAATACTACAATGGTATATCTGGTTTAGAACTCTATTCATATGCACACTAAGAAATGGCAAAAAGAGGAAACATGACACAAAGCTCCATTATGAGAACAAAAGGATCTCAGATAATCCCAAAGCGTGAATCACCCATATTTGCATGGAACCATTTTTATCTGTATATTGCCTCTATATCGCAGCCCTGACAGCACCACGCGCAGCTTCACGCTTCAGCTCGGCAGCTTTTCCACTGCCCCGGAAGTACATATACACTTGCTGCTCGTATGATAAAAGTACACAACATATAACGAGAGAAAGGATAAAGAGTGATCAATGGAGCTCGACAAAACTTAGGCAATGAAGGCATAGATGTTAGTCTCCTAATGCAGCAAAGTGGTGTGAAACAGTACCTGCATAACCCAGACGCTGAGGACAGATTCTAGGCAGAACAATCCAAACCCAACGAAATAAAGAATCTGTAAGAGTTTAGCACCCAGTCATCAGTCAGTATATAAAACTCATCAGGATCCTCAAATAGAGAAACTCCAGTGCTACATCGAATTGAATCAATCTGAATCGGCTGATTCAAATTTAATCAGTGGGAAAATAATAGAAGAAACAATTTTCTTTTTCTCAGATGTCCTTTATCTTTTCTGTAAATAATTTTGAATTATGTTAGTAATTTGACGATTCAAACTGATCTTATTTGATTTGATACGCTGAATCTTTTCTGAAACATGATTCGATTCAGAAATGAATGTGTTACATATGAGATAAAGACATCCGACAATGAAAGATCAATAATTGCACAAACGAGATAGTATTGTATGGGCAATGTCATAGTTAAATAGGGTCGTTTGTATGCATCCTATAGACGAACTAGCAACTGAATCGTGCAACTGAAGACACCCAAAAAGGTACGGAAACTTTAGCAACCTGTTCTAATGAAGAAAGATGATGAGAGACTGTAAAAGCCCTTTTACTTCCATCCAAATAGGCCATACATATGGTGTGAAATTTTAAGTACTTTATAACACCAGAACAAATTGAACATCTGCCATTGGTTTGAAAAACTTCATTGACAGAAACACTAGATCAAGGTGATCCTCCACCCAAACTTGAGTCCTCAGCCACCATAACCTTGAATGTGTAACCAGTTAACTTAGAAGCATAGACCAAGGATAAGTACGTACCCCAACTATGACGTTTGGACTCATAAGATCGATTGCTGGAAGGATGCCACTGCAGAAAGAATAGCAAGTTAAAAAATCAACAAATAAGTTTAATGCATATATACCACAGAGTACATTTCAGATTCCAAGAGCAGCTTCAAAAAGACACTGCAAAAAGCATATAACGTCTTCATGTACGGTAATATTGATCATTTAAAGATTCTAGTTTCTGTTCATAAATTCTTCCCCCACTAAACTTGTATGCTTCCACCACGCATGCAGTTTTATCCTACTTCACAACGAAAAAGAAAGTACCACCAAAATTCAGGTTTGCCTCCCTCACTCTCCCTCATTCACATACCCAACCCCATACTATATCTAAAATATATACCCCCCCCCCCTCTCTCTCATGTTAGTATATCCACACAAAACTCAATCATCCATTTTAAGAAATGGATGATATTTGAATTCAAATAGCAGTTACACTTCCACCTTTTGTAGGTGTACATGGTTCACAATTGTACTTCTTTTGCTAAATTCAAATGACAACCATCCATCTTGATTGAGATTTATTTGGATATGCTAGCATGTAATGGTGCTACCATATACCAGGTCCTCAGGTCCTTTATGCATGTGTGTCTGTGTGTGTATATATCCAACATGTGCATGTCACAGGAGTACTGTTACATGAAGCTGCATATCAAACCGACAAGTGAATCTTAAGGACATGAACAAAAAAAATCTTCAGTTATTCTTCTTCCAACTTAGTAAAGAATGTGAAACGGATCAAGTGCATCTAAGTATATATTCAAGGCAACTTACGTCAACGATTTTCCTTTAAAGATTATTGGAGGAGCCACAGCAGCAAAAATGACGAAAGCAAGATGAAGCTGATGAAAAGAGCAAGAAATTCATTAGAAGGATAGGAGAAAGATGAGGATTTGGGTTTTTTAGAAAAAAACAGCTGGAAGCTGAGAAAGAAAGTTACCAGGTAGAAAAGGAAAAACCAGCTAAATTTTAAAGCACTTTCAGTCCTGAAGTAAAAACAATGATTGAACCATGATTAGTCTTCCAACAGCACATAATTGCACAGCAGCAGTAGTCACAAACCACAATGGAAGGAAACTTCCCAATACACGTAAGAATAAAGAAATAAACATGTAATGGCTACCTCATAGCCCGATAAAGGGGACGATACCACAATACATATGCGCCTGGAACCCCAGATATGAAGTATATAATAGCAAGCAACCATATTTTTACACCTAGAATAAAGCAGTGGTAAGCAGATAAAAAATTTACAGAAAATAGCTCCATTATGGAATTACTGAACTGACTGAAGCATTATATTTTGCAAAATCAATATGCATGTTCATCATGCAAGTAAAAAAGAATTGGAGGGACTAACCTTCTCCTTTAATCCAGGCAGCCATAACAGCTACTACATTCCAGAGAAGACATAAACCAATCCCTGCACAATAGAAGAGGCCCAAAATTCGAAGTTGAACCCAAAATGAGTCCTACACATGCCATGAAGGTTTTAATTTCACTGATATTTGACTATAACTTCTATTAGTCACACTAGATCCACATGTGCGAAATGGAAGCTCTGAATTTCAATTATATACACCCATGCGCCTGTGTGAGTGAATTGGTTTAACACCCGTCTTGCTAAGTCTGTTTTATGTGCATTATATAAGACAAGAAGTTCTTGGAGATGCAGCTTAACTAATAAAGAAAGAACAATGACGAAAATAAAGGAATCCAATTCACAACATTGTATGTCATGATTGAATAACCAAACAATCTTCTTTCATTGTACTGCATAAATTTTGTGATTCTAACTGGTACTAATGTAAAAAGCTGAAGTATCAATCTCTACAAAACCATTACCCTTAGAAGGGCATCTGTATCAAAACCAAAAGATGTTCCAACGAGGCAGCATAGAAATGTCACATGTGTATAAAAGAGAGAGAGAGAGAGAGAGAGAGACATTGCACCTCAATCTTTCCCGTGATAACTTATCAAGCTTCCAATCTTTATCATATTAACCATTGCGAATATATTAACTATACCTCCTTCAAGATAATGCATACTTTTAAAGATCACACCCATTTGGCTGTTTCTCAAAGAAAATGAACGAAGAAAGAACAAACTGAGTGGATAACATGGACTACCATGTTAGTTACTCTTTTTCAGAATAACTTACCAAGCTTTCAATCCTTATCATATTAACCATCGCTTTCATGATTATGTGAATAATACCTCCTTCAAGATAATGCATTAACACTCATTTGGCTGTTTCTGAAAGAAAATTTGAAGTAGAAAGAAGAAGCTGAGTGCATAAGATGGACCAGTACCTAAATATGATGCAAAAGCAAAATACTGCAGCCTCTGAAGATGTATTGGTATTTCATTTGCAATATCATGATGAATAATAGGGAAAAAGGGCGGCCAGTTTTTTTCCTCAATCACTATTCCAGCTGCAGAAATGGAAAGGTAAAAGCAGTAAGCAACTATGATTGTCATAGTAAGTAGCATTAGAAAAATTATAGTTTTCGAAACAGCATTCAGCAAACAGAAAGGGTACCACGTGCAGCTGCATCCTCCCTGCGCTTAAGTTCCTGTAATTGTAAAGAAAACAAAAGCATAGCATCACAAACCAAGAACAGTTAGTTATACATTGCCTAGAATTGCCAGAAATAGCAATGGTACAATCTAGTCTGACTTGAATAAGTACTATCTACCATCTACCATCTACTATCTACTAAGCCTTTTCCCATACTAGATGGGGTGGGGTCGGCTAAATGGATTCTTTGTTTTTTTTAGAATCCATGGTAAATCCGACAAAGTTTTACGCTGGTTGTCGGAAGCCTAACGCAACCCTCCTCCTTTATCCGGGCTTGGGACCGACTTGAATAAGTACTGAGTTTGATAAATTCTTGTGACTTCAAAATGAGTTGCATTAGACACACCTGTTCTCGCTTTTTCAGTTCTGCCTCTTTAGCTTGCAATTCCTTCTCTTTCTTCTTCAAATCCTATATATTTGGCAACAATCATATTTTGAAAGCCCATTTGGCCTACAGAAAAAAGAAATTTGGAAGGTTATAATAGCATTAACAATCTGATAGAATACCTTCACTGAATCAAGAGGAATATCAACTGTGGCACTTCCAAAATCAGCAGGTTCCGGGGGAAGAGGTGAAAGTCTACTGCCTGGGTTCTGCAAGTACAAAATGTGAGAAAATGTTATATGAAGTAGGAAGCACACATACAAGCAACATATGTTGCAGCTGTGCACATGTATGTTGGAAACCTGCAAAATGAGACAGCTTCTCACAGCCAAGGCCATCTTGAGTTCGTTCAAACACACAAGGCATGAACCAAGACCAGAGCCACCAGCAGAAAACCAAGCTTGCCAAGCTCAAAATAAGCAAAAGGACACTCACTGAGATTTTTAGTTCAGAAATAATTGTTCAACCATCAGTCTTGCAGACACTATCCCAAAGCTGCAATGTGTATTGCTTCTAAAAATACTTTGAAAGTGCAGACTTTCTTATTCTAACCTATACCAGCTAGACAGCTTGAGCTTGTCCTGTCTAAATTTGACTCTTGAGTAGAAAGTCCAACATCAGCTCACCATGAAAATAAGCTAAATGGCAGTGCATGCTTTAAACAATTGCTTCTAAATACTTTGAAAGTGCAGAGTTTCTTCTTATTCCAACCTATACCAGCTAGACAGCTTGAGCTTGTCCTGTCTACATTTGATTCTTGAGTAGAAAGTCCAACATCAGCTCACCATGAAAATAAGCTAAATGGCAGTGCATGCTTTAAATAAAACATGCTTGAAGAAGCTACTGTTAGCCAGCTTGCTTACCAGTAAGTTGCAACGAATTCTTATATGACAACCTAAAACGTTTAAGCAAAATTTCATCAAAAAAGGAGAACTCTACCCAATCACTTAAATTATCGCATTTAATATAATGTCATAATAGGATACTTTGACCCCATAGTTCAAGATCTCATGTGTTGCTAAATAATAAGTTTTGATAACAATATCTCAATTAAATAATATTATTTGGGCTCTGCCAACTTAAATCATACTACAAAACGTATTAGTAATGATATCCTTTATTAGCTCTCTTTATGATCAGTTCAGGTACGTATGCACATAAAACAGACACACGAAGTGCAAAAGAATTTCTTGAACAAAACTAAGATTTCTTAATCAATTTACCATAATGTATAGAACTCACCACATCACAACAAGAGGATTATAAGTTGTCAGTTACGGTCACCAAATATCCAAAAGGCCCAAATAGGTGGATGTTTGGAAATTCATGTCTCCAATTAAAGTTTGCACTAATCATATATATATATATATATATATATATATATATATATATATATATATATATATATATATATATATACATAGAGAGAGAGAGAGAGAGCATAGTACATGTGAATACCCCATCCATGCTCAATTCCACTTTATCATCACAACCTTTCGATCTTTGAAATCACAGAGAGGTGATAAAGCAAAAGGCATTTAATACATATAGTGCATTAAATGCAAAGTACACAAATGATAATAGTATTTTTACTTTTTTATTCAAATCTTCATCATTGATCATGCCAATCAAATAGTGGAGGTGTTTAAATGGATTTGAGCATAGATGAGTGTGCACATTTACAACTTTTCCTATGTATATAAACATTGTATATACATACATATATAGAGGAAGTGGTAAATATATAGAGGAAGTGGTAAATGCTCAAATATACTTTGTCATCCCAACTGTTTGATCTTTGAGATTAACGGTTGGGGAGATAAAGCAGCAAATGCGTACAACAGTACTTTTGATTCAAATATCTACTATTGATTGTACTAATCAAACAGCAGACATGTTTGAGTAGATTTAAGCATGGGTTAGGTTTGAGCATTTACCACTACCTCTACATATATATATACACACACACACATAAATAAATGTATATGTATATGTATATATACATACACATACACATACATATATATATATATAGAATAAACCTCCAAACAAAAAAAACTTACAATTGTATAAAATGGGCCTCCACCATAAGTCTGCTCAGATGTTCTTCCACGCACTGCTCGATCCTGGCATTGAAAACATATAAAAGGCATGAGACCTAGACTCTAGGCATATTATTATATTTTCTTTTCTTGCATTTTGATTTTTTTCTTGCTACATTGAGAAAAAAGAGAGGGTTATTATCAGCATCACTAACGACTTGTCAAACTAGCCATTACAACCACTATTGGCTCATTCAGTGAGCTGATTCCTGCATCATGGAAAACAGAGAATTATTTATTGGGCTTATCTTATCAACCTAGCCATCCACTAACAGCAAGGTCAAGTAGTTGTTAGTCCCCCAACAACCAGATGAGTTAGCCGTTTGGGCCGAACAGCTAACTGAACTATCAGTTTGGCCCTCCCTCCTTAGTTTGCTCTAATTAAGGGGCACTTTCATCTTTATAAGCTTTTCACTATATGATTTTTCTTTTTTTACTTTGTGTTGTTCTTCACTTGGCAGCTGGACACCATTTGGTAGAAGCAGATATCGCATATGGATGTTGCCACAAGTATTCATGAAAAATGCAATAGAAGAAAGCTGGACGATAAGGCAGATGCCAACTTTGTGCTATATTTGCCGGAAATATCAAAATACATAATACATACACAAGAGGCATATACTCACATCCGTGTATGCAATATGTTCTTGTAATAAGTTGGAGAGACCCTTACCAGATGTACACCCAAGTAGGAACGCTTGACCTAGCTAAAGAGAGATGACCACCTAACCACCATGCATAAATACTTAAAATTTGCACTTAGGAGATAGATAGATGGATAATAAATATATAAAGTTATAAACAATTGGTCCATACTCATTTTCTAATGTTTAGTCATGTGTTGTGAAGACTGAAGAGTGAATGACTCAATACACGCACACATGTTTGTCTGTGTGAGGGAACCAAGTAGCAAATATTTTATTCAACTTTCACAATTACCAGAATTTTCAAGGCAATGATATTTTAGGTAGATGCCTGCATAAAAAGTCTCCTATTATCAACTGCAAGCATGATACTGTCTCACTTCTATGATCATACGTTTTATATCACATGATTAGAGCTTAATGATACAACAATGAACTATAGAAAGTAATCAATGAAGAAGGTTAGCATGTTAAGTATATCGATAATGGAAATACTGACATATGCAATCTCCTTGCATGGAGCCTATACAAACCATGCTGTTTCTGCTTCTCAATTTTTATAGCTTGCATAGTTGGGACAGAAGACTTTACTACATAGCCAAACCACAAAGATAACATAGTTATGAATATTTAATCACCATCAATCGTGAAGCCAGAAGAAGTAATTTTACAAGCTACCTACAATTTAGCGTAAGCAAAACAGCAGGCATCTTCTTCAATTGTTCAAGTTCCCTTCTAGGATTCGCTCTAGATTTTTCTTTTTTAAAGACACACAACCATGCCACAAAAACTAGTCCACTGGGGACACAACTGCAGATGTGCCTACCCCAGTTTCTCCAGTGGAACTCACCAGCACTTATCATTAACACAACCAAGAGGGGACAAAAACAATTTTGTCAAAAAGATGCTCAGCTGAAGGGAGTATCTGCTATTTGTCTTGCCTTGTGATGTTATTTTGCTCATAATTCAAGAATTTTATAATTTCAAATTGTGCATCCATGCTTCCTGGAAGAGTATGAACCAAACGATATGACAACCTTAACATAGATTCTTATGAAGAAATTCAGGATTTAGAATGCATTATTTCATAAAGTTGTTGAAGATGCGAAAAGATGCACAGTGCTCTTACCTCTCAGTTGTTTAGATGAAGAGAGATAATCCTCCCAATTTCGATAAGAACAGAAAAAAATCAGTGCAATTAGCCTCAACAAGACACCACAGATCGCATAGTTCCACCTCAAAATGTCACTCAGAAAATAAAATACAAAACTCTAAAGCCTATGATAAGAAACGAGCATCAAGATTCATAAGACTCCAGCATCACTTAGTCTCGCTCGACAATTCATACGAGAAACTCGACTTATTCCCCATGCAATACGTAGATTTACAACCCAACAAGATAATGAATAGAACTAAGCAACAAAATCTAAAGAAGACGATTTAGAACAACCAGTGAGGCAGAAATCTGCCAGATTCCAGCAAAAATCCTAAGTTTTCTTCTCAGAGACGAACTAAGTCGACTAAAATCGAAGAAATAATGCGCCAAAGCGTCGGTAGTAAGAGCCCTCTAAAAGCTATGAAATGAAACCAGTGTATCTTTCAAACGATCATCAAACTCCATAATTCGCCAGATCAACGTCAACCCGACGATTCGCTTCAAAATTAGCCTCAATTTCCCAGTGAAGAAGCAGATCTAGAACTTAACAAGAAAGTAAATCCAATTAAGCAAACAAAATACACGAAACACGATCCGAAACAACCAGTAAGCTAGAAATCCTCGAGATTCCCGCCAAAATCCTCACTTCACTTCCCGGGAACGAACTAACTCACCTAATCGCTAAATCTAACGAGCCAACACACAAAGGGACCAATCAAAACCGAAATTCATGAAAGTAGAGGACTCACCGCGAAGGGGTTCACTTCTTCCTCATCGAACGGATTCCGGTCATAGCGTCCCGCCATGGCAAGTCGTGTTCCTCGCGGCCACGGCGGATGAGATCTGGGCGAGAGAGCCTTCAGCCTTAAGGAACGCAAATTCTCCTCACGAAGAAATGTTCTTCGTTAACCAGAGAGAGAGAGAGAGAGAGAGAGAGAGAAGGCAAAATCGAGTGAATCCAGCGAAACCAAAACACGGCTTCGTGACTTTTGTGGACTAACTGTGACACGTTTAACCGCCCCAGTTGTGGCGAATTTCGGGGAGAGCCCTCGTATTTCTGAGTTTTCGTACTACCGCCTAACCATTTTCTTTGGAGAAGTAAACACGGTAAGCACCAACTCCGAGATTAAAGAAAGGTGGTACTGCCAACAAAAAATGATAAGGTGGTAGAGAAATGAATAAAAAAATATTTGCTTACAAATGATTTGTGTTTGGTGTGGTTCGTCTAACCAACCCCAACTTGCGAACTCAAAACAAAAATTATACCCATTGAGAAGTTCAAAATTTCAGTTAATTTATTAATTTTATAAAAGCTTCCTATAGGCTTTAAAAATTCCGTGTTTACACATAACGTTGGGAGGGATGGCAGTTTCGTGTTTCAGGTCTTGTTCTTGTGTTAAAAACAAGCCAACCTGAACACGGGGCTGCTTCTTGGCTCTTGTCTGTGCCAACCAAAACTAAACCAATCTTTTTGTGTTGCTACAGATGCAGACTTTTCAGATCGTGTTCATGTCAAGAGTTCGTGTTGTGTCACAGAACTAATCGATTTCATGCACTTCAAGTGAATAGGTTGCTGCTTATTGGGAGAAATCAAGGAAGAGAGCAACTCGAGAGAATGGGGATATTGTTAAGGGAAGCTCTTCTTTCCATTTTTCATTCACAAAAGAGGATGGAGTCTACCACTGGCCAGAGCGCTTTGACCGTAAATTAACGTGGACATGACGAAACCAGTGGTTTCAAACTGTTGGTCCTAATTATCCCACGACCTTAACCTAAATTGTTAGTTTCGGTATGGTTCTTTTTTGAGACTTAAACTCTTTGAAACAAAAAAGACTTATGAAAAAATTTAAAATAAAAAAATAAAAACGTACATGAAATTGATGGTTGGAGCTCTTGTTTCTGGTTTCAAACCACCGGTTCTAATTATCCTGAAACTGAAACCGAATGGTTCTTCTTTAAGGCTTAACCTGCTCGGAACAAAAAAAATTATGAAAAAATAGAATTAAAAAATAAAAAATACATGGAAGTAGTGCCTTGAAGTAGATTCACAATGAAGAAGAAAAGAGAAAGGGATTATTCTCATAAAACTTTGATGATAGGTTTCCTATTTTTCTGGTCAATTAATATATGTTGATCAATTTCCAGATGGTCAATCACATGGTTCGGCCTTTAAATAAATTTTCATTTGAGATTTGTAACTTTCTTTTTTGTTTTTTTATCTCAATTTTTAAAATGACCATTAAAAGCTATGTAATTAGACATGACTTGTTTCAGTTTGCAATGGATCAAAACCGTTGGTTCCAGTTTCGGTTTGCTTGAAATCATCTTCATCTTTGTTGAACAGGGCGGGTGACAGGAGGCTAATTTATCGGTAGTGAACAGCGGCAATCATTACGAGCAGTTATGACCCGAAAGTTTCATGGTATAAAACAGCGTGTCTACTAGTAAGAGGCATGTGCATGCCATTGTAAATGAGCTCTTCAATGTCACATATTTTATTGATAAGCCTATGGATGTGAAGACGGTAATAAAGGACCGAGTGATGTCACGGTACCATTAAACGCACAGTATGCATGTCAACCATATTTTTAATTAAAAATATTTTAAAATTTTAAAAACAATGTTAAAATCAATACAACAAAAACTAAGCCTTATGAATCTTTTCATATTAGATGGGATCGATAAGATGTATTCTTTGTTTAAAAGAGTTTGATCTTCTCTCATATTAACAGTTAATTTAACAGAAGTTTGATCTTGTTTTCTTCCAATGCTTCTATAATTTTGTTCTTTCTCTTTTAATGTTCTTACAATTTAACTTTCCATACCGTTTTATCGGATTTTTCATACCTTTTTATCGGAGCTTGATCATCTTTGTATGTGTCTAAAACCATCTTAAATGACTTTTTCTTATTTTCCATCTATTGGTGTCACTCTCAATTTGTTTCTAATAACCTCATTATGTATACGGTATTTTCTTATGTGACCACTTATTCATATCAGCATCTTTATTTGTGTCACCATAATCTTTTGCATATGTTGATAATTAATTGCTCAACACTCATAACCATAAAGCATAGGGGTCTAATTGATGCTCTTTAATATTTACTTTTGGATTAAATAGTATCTTCTTGTCACATAGAATACATGATACACCTCTCCATTTTAACCAAACTATATTTATGCAAACACCCAAAAAAAATCTTAAGAAAAATATGTTTTAGCTAATAAAGTTGGCTTTAAATTTACAAATTTTAAAGCAAATGAAATGATTCTATGGATTTTGGATCATACGGTCTAGGTCTATTGTACAATGAATCAAATCAAATATGGTTGCTGTTAATCCAAAAATATATCAAAAAGAAAATAAAAGGAAAGGAAAAGTTTCAACATCCACTTGCTTTATTTGGAAGAGTATCATTGAAGAGAATTCTAGTAGGATAAAAATATCCAAAATGTTTTTAGCTATTATAAAAAGTCATGCATATATATTACATATATGCTATATATACATAGACATGTATAGAAATATAATATATAAATATATCTATACGTAATAACGGAGAAACTAACCTATATGTTCTACAAATAAAACTACATATATATATATATATATATATATATATATATATATATATTATGTATGTATGTATGTATGTGTATGTATGTATTAAATAACACTGGGTAAGTATATACATGCACATACTTACATATATATGTGTATGTGATATCATAAAATATTTATGTATTTACCATAAAATATAGTACACACATATGTGTGTATGAGAGAGAGAGAGAGAGAGAGAGATTTACATAAAATATACATATGTATGTGTAGTTTGGTATAATATCCATGTATATTAATCACATATATGTAATATATAAGTATATAATGTATACATGAAATGAGAATAGAAGGGTTGAATCAAAAAGGAAAATGGGCAATCGTTAGCTTCCATTCTTATGAAATTGTTGAAGTTACCAGCATACCCTTGTGTGAGCACTAAATTTTCTTATTACCATTGAAGGAAACACACCACAAACAAATACCAAAATTTTTTATGCTTCTTGTTGTTATGCTTTTTCAAAGTGATAAGTGTTGTATCATATTTTTCTTTCTAAAATACCCTAAGAAAAACTATAAATAAAGTGTTCATTATCATTGTAAGAGAAAAGCAAGTGGAGAAGATATCATAAATTAAGTTCTCTCTCTTGTTGTGGCATGTGACCATTAACACCTAAGGATTGGGTCGATCACCAAAGAAAAACATTCATTGCTAGGCATCCTCAATCCAACCTTGTGAGTACAATCTTTAGTCTACTATTTTTTTATTATATTTTATAAAGCCTTCTTAGTTCTCGTAGGATTTCTTTTCATCTATATAAGCTTTAGTCATTTAACATGAGCATCATATACATGTACCATCATAAGCCTTAGTCAATCCCTTTAAGATTCATAATTTTTCTTTCCTAACCTAGACATCCATTAGTTAAGTTAAACCATAGCATACGGTTAATTTCTGCAAACTTAGTATTTCAGCCTTCATATAATAGTTCTTGCATCACATAAAAAAGTTATTGCTGCATATGTATAGTACGTTTTTTGCATATCATTAGAGTTGATTTCTACAGTAACCAAATATATTTTTATATCATTAGATAGATTTTAGCATTGATAATTTCTGTATACACATTTATATAAAAAATTTGCACATATACATACCAATTTCTTCAAGTGTCACATGCATACTTAGGGTTACAGCATACACATAATCTCAATGTCATTAAAGTCATCCTAGAAATAGTTATTCCTCCATTTAGGATTTTCTGGATTTTTCAGCATAGCATAATATCGCCCTTTACCTCTTAACACCACTCATTTAAGGTCGTCCAACCCTAAGATTCAATATGAACCCATTCTAGAGCATAATATCCACTTTAGAACCAAATCCAAACATTAAGTAGTCATCCAACCCTAGATTTATATTCATTTTAGATCTATACTCATTTAGAGATCCATGTCCAATTTAGATTTATATCCCTTGAAACCCAAAACCAACACGAATAGAAACTCATTTTTATTAGGTAGACATTTTATAGCATAAGAGATGACCTTTGCTCATTGGAACAAGAAGATAATTATGAAAAAGTCTACATAAGACCCACAACATAAAAGGAAAGTCAGAACCTACATTCAATGATTCTTTTCCATAATTTCATATTATGTCTCATCAAAGTGAAAACTAATATTTTAATTAAAAATTACAACCAACAGTTTCAACCACCAATTCCAGTTTTTCAACATTGAACTTGTAACCGAACCAGAGAGACTCTGGTTTGGGTTCTGAATTGGTCAGTTTAGGTTCCAATTCGATTCTGATTTGAACCGCCCATCTGGGTACGGACTGGCCATGTCTACTAGATGTAGCAAACCCCACTTGGCTTTGTTTTGGTCAGGTTTGCTTTTGAATGTAAGAAAAGGTCAAGTCGTTCTATGCAGACGTGACGACAGTCCCAGGATCAGGGACGGTAACAAGGTATAGATCCATTAGTTATCCAAGTCAGACCTGGAAGATCTGACTAATAAAGCAGAGAATGGTTTACTAGTTTCATGCTGGAACTTATTTGAACCTGGAATTTAAGTCCACAAATTTTTACATTGAAACATTAAGAAGGAAACTTATTATTTTCCATGGGTATGTGTTGTATGATTTACATTTTGCTTATAGGATCTGAGTATGGTATTTATCATGGCAGACCGGACAAAACCTACACCAGGTACTAGCATCTCAAAGTGAAGGCACAGACTTGAACTTAACTCGAACCGACTAGCCCATCGACGGTTTGGACTAGTAACGTAAAGCGCTGTGAAAAGAAACAATAGGGCTCCCCCTGAATCCTTTCGAGCTTCTTTGGGTTCAAAATGACTGTAAGATCACTGAGCTGTACAAGGCACAATACCCATACGGATCAATATAGTTGCTTGTGCAACAGCCCAGAGCTCGTCTCGTTAAGTCAGATTTCGGGCCGATCAACAAGACCAGCTCGCTTCAGTTGACTCCAAAAGGAGTTGGATTTTAAACTTAAAGCATAACCACCAAAAGGTTTTGGCACAGTAATCGGCCTCTCACGAATAAATGAATGAACTACGCAACCGAATAATATGTTACCCGACTGCATTGTAGAAGGACCAGAGTGAAAATGATCGGAAAATTTGTATCACCGTCAAAGTAAAATTGAATAGAGGAAACCACCTCAATGGATCAAGCTGGAAGACCGCGTCTTCTACGAATAAACCTGCTAATGGCATGGGGAATACTCGATAGTGTCGTGTGTGACCTAGTTGCACCTGACTTGTCCTGCTCCCGATCATGTCTGAAGGGATCAACCCAGTTCTTGTCTTCCTTCACTGCCTGATCCCATCTCCGCTTAAACGTCTCCCATTCTGCACCAGATTGCCTCCGTATCTGCTCATGGCCACTTGCAAAAATTACAATGCATGCTAACATACAGAAAATTAATTACCATTGTCATCTTCAAAGAAAAAAAGAAGAGAAGAAGTCATCGTCATTCACATATTCACATACAAGTGAAAGGCCTTATGGGAAAAACAACCTTGGGAAAAGAGAGAGAGAGAGAGAGAGAGAGAGAGAGAGAGAGAGAGAGCACATAATACTCTAAAGGCAAAGCATTAGTTTCATCTTATGTAAGAACTATAATGAGATTGTGGGGTCGACTTTCTTCCCAACTCAAGCCTCATACCCATGCATGAACCATTCTTTGAATCATAACGAGCAATCCCGTACTACATTAACAAAATGATAACTATAACGTAAGAGTACCATTCCTGGTGATTCAGAAGTGGAGAATAATAAGAGGGTTAGATTTTTATTATTGAAAAAAAATTAATGTTCCTAAGTCTGAAAACCATGATGAAGGGCTAATCCTATGAAACTGACCATAAATGACTGGATCTATGTGAATCTCTAGCCTCTACTAGCTTCAATGGAACCTCTATAGATCAAAACAACAGGAAATCTGCTGGAGCTTAAATCACTGAATCCGATACTAACATATTCTTTACAGAGCTTACCTCAACTCGGACATCAAAGGGTGGACGCCTGCTTGCCTGAAATAGGACAATAAAAATATATTAAAAAACATGCGAAGCAATTCCAGTAGGCCATTGGAATGATAGCAGTCAAAGGAAGCTAGAGAAGTCCCGAAGAATACCCTTGAAGTCGGATCTACAGGTGGAGCTGCAATAGGAGTCTGAACATAAAATGAGATCTCAAGGAATAAGCAAAAGAGAGAGAGAGAGAGAGAGAGAGAGAGAGAGAGAATAGTGTCATACAACAATTAGAGAGAATAGTGTCATACAACAACTAGAGATAAATACAGAATTCACCTTTTTCCCAGAACCTCCTAAAGTTTGGATTCCTTGATGAACAATGTACTCACTATCAATCACTCCAACCTTCTTAGTCCGATCACCCTGAATCACGAAGAAGTAGAGATATAGACTTCAATGTTCGCGGACAAAATCAAGTAGCAACCATGCGGTAGAACATGCCTCCGCTTTTGGGTGACAAGACAGAATATAAACAATTGCAACAATAATAAAAAATCCACTTTTTTTTTCTTCCCACCGAAGTTGAATTTAGTAATACTGTAGCAATGAAAATGTTGCAACACACACATGCAAAGAAGGGAGAGATAAAATTACTTTAGCGAAGAAATCTCTACCTTCTCATCTTCATTTTGTTACATATTTAAAGAAATAATATAAAAAAATCTAAGCTCTATTCTTCTTTCTGTATAACGGTATAACCTATATTCCTTTTTCTGTATAACAAATCCACTACATTTTTCTTCCCACAGAAGTTGTATTTAGTAATACAGTAGTATTTGAAAATGTTGCGACACACATTTTCCTTTCATTAGTGTAGTTTTCCTCTGTCTCTCTCTCTCTCTCTCTAAGAAAAGGTGGTATTCGGTAGGATAGTGTGCGTTGAGGCCGGAGGGGAAAGGAGGATTTCTAGGTTTTTCTTCAATGGCCCCCACCTTCTCTCACTCTCTCTGTTTCTGTTTCTTCACTTTTAAAGGTTAAGACTTTCCATGTCTGGCAGATGGTGAATAATAATGGTGGAATATCGGAAATATAGCTACATGTAGAAATTGTGCTAGTCTATCCCTTGGTCAAAAAAACAAGCAGTGCTAAATAATAAGAAATAGCTCCCATATAGTAGAGGACCATTCTCATATCACCAGTTCTACGATAATGGTGAACACAGATAAGAATCCCATGTGTATGCATGAGTGTTATGCATGTATCGCCCCAAGTTATAATACAGAGCTATGTTATCAATAGCAGTTAGCGGTCGACTCTAATATAGCGGTAGTGGGGATATAGCATATTTGGCAGTACATTTTTATTTACGATTAAAAAATTATATATATATATAATGGGTTCTCTAATTTCTAAGAAATATCAAGAAACACAACTTTTTCATAAATATGAATCAAACTAAATAAACAAATTCTACTTTTAAATTCCAAAGAAGCCTATTTTGCTTTCATGTGTTAAAAATCTCTACATTTCATATGTATTGAAATGGCAAGGAATAAAATCTTTGAAGAACAGTTTGGAAGCATAAACCCATCCGTATGAGGGGGTGGGGCGGGTGAAGATTGCCGACAATTTTACGAAGTCGATGGAAAGAACAGTGGAAGAACCGGAGTGCCAATGATTTTACTGGTTTTCATCCAAAACCGCTCGCCCCTTGTTTCATAATCAATTAAAAGAAGTCAATGTGGTGCCGTGAGAACGATTTAGATAAGCCTCTGCCCGCACTAAAAAATCTAAACCTCAATAAAAATTTATTAAAAGATTTGCGGTGTTGAACCCTCATATCTAAACGAGAGTTATCTCTGCTTCATTCCAATGAGCATGCACCTCATACGCCTAACTGTGTACTTTATATACATAATTCATAGTGGATCTTGGTGGACTCATTAAGCCATCACCACCAGGAAGTTATCAACTTGTATGATGTCTCTCTTATTCGTCGTCCTCTTCGTCGTCAATCACTTGCTTTTCCCGGCTGTAGCAGCCACAATCGGCCCAAAGCCTGTCATCCTTTCAGTAACAAAAGATGCATCAACTCAGCAATATGTGGTCACACTAAAGCATAAAACTCCCCTCTTATCGGATAAATTTGTTGTTGACATTGGCTCCGGGTACCTCTGGGTTTACTGTGATGAGGGCTACTAGTCCAACACCTACCAGCCCGCCCGATGCGGCTCGACAACTTGTAAGTCGATTAATGCATCGAACTGCAACCTTGTGTGCATGGATAAGGTAGAGAAGCTCGGTTGAGAGATGGCGAGAGTCTGGGCAAGAGGTGGGAGATGGAGAGAGGGATGGCGAGAGGCGGGAGAAGGCGAGGGTTTGCTTATGCGCGTCATGTGTTAGGTTATTTTTCATTTGGATCGGGTTGATTCAATTGGATTGACCCGGCCCAAAATAACATTATTAGTGTTGTCCGCTAACAGTGCTATAGTGGTCCGCTATAGCAGCCATGGCGGGTCGCCCGCTAAGGGTCACCTGCTATAGCGTTTTTAGCAGCTTAGTGCACTATTGATAACATAGATATAGAGTTAGAGTGTATCGTATCGTATCGTATAAGAAATCATGATAAGATATGCTAAACTATATCATAGGATACAATATATTGGTTCAGTCTTATAAAAAACAGCCATCTTACGTTTAGAATGGGGAAGGATTGATATGATCTTATCCCTTTTGACAAGAGAGACTTTTTGCCTTAAATGATGACCTTAAAGGGTAACCTCCCAAGAATAGGAATAAGCAGTCAAAATTCTCTTACTAAATATGATCATGCCCGGCTTTGGTAAGTTGTACAACCACTCAAGTTTGACAACTCAATACCTTCTGAACTTATTTTCACCATCCCATGAATTAGAAAACTAGCATAACTTAGAATAGTTCTTGATTTTTACTCTACTCTTTGTTTTTCTTGATTTTAAAAATGTTTATGATATGATACACCCATGAAGAGAAATGATACATGATATAATATGGTACAAACAATACTAGCATGCAGAGCTTTATATGTACCAACAATATGTCAATACCATATAAAGAACAATAACAACTAACAATATGTACATACTAGATGGGGTTGCCTACATGGATTCTTTGTTTCCACATGGCCCTATCATAATTTGTATAATACATGATAAATAAATCCAACAAAATTTACACTGGCTGTCAAAAGCCTAACGCAACTCTCCTCCTTTATCTGTGCTTGAGACCGGCCATGCAAGGGTGATCCCTTACATGGGCAGGGTTCAATACCATATAAAGAACGGTTACCTAAATTTCTGAAAAGATTGAAACCAACAGATTGCAACTTAACCATTTAAGAAGGCAAGTTAAACCCATCCTGGAAAGAACAAAATGCATCAAATGCAAATCTTTGACATTGGAAGTATTCTAGTCGAGAGATATCTCACCTGAGCACAATATCCAAGTTTCATATCCAAGCCCCAGCCGTGTACAAGATCATTCTGTAAAAGGTAAAAACTTCAAAGTTAGCCACCATGATCCCCTAGAAAACCATAAACAGAACATGTTTAACACAAGAAGGTTTGCACAATCAACAAACTAGATGAGATTCTGTTTCAGACACCGGAAAGCACCCAAGCTCATGAGAGCCTCCCTGGAGTTATTTTCAGCATTTTTATTACATTCATTTCTGGTATTATCAATGTAGGATAAGAAAGAGAACCACTATCAAATGCTTGATCTAGAGAACAAAATAGAGGAAAAAGGAATCTTAAACATGCCTGAATTAGATGCCAAGTACAACGCCAAGCAGCTCTAGAAAATACAGGTGCCATCATTTCAACCCATCTACACACAGTAACTAAACAATAAGCATCAGCTAGGTTACACTGTCAATGAAACTCTCTTGAAAGTGTGAAAAGGTTGCAGTGGAAAAGGTTAGGATGAGGCATGGTATGTGCTCATCTTCAAGAATGAAGAGCAGCTCAACATGCAAGCTTTTCCTGCACTGTCACACCAATCATGTATCTCTCTTTCAGTCCAAAGATAGGGCCCAAACGTAGCAGACTTATTAAAAAACACAACTTGCAGGGAAACATTCTATACTAGCCTATGCAAAGAAGTTGCCAAGATGATAAAACAGTGGTTATCAATTACATATCTAGACATTTTGACAAAGCACCCTTTATTGCGTCATATCCATTTTCGTTTTTCATATCTTGCACTCATCATAAGAAGGATCCACTAGGAGTCCTACATAAGGACAATGAGTAGTTTTTTCAGGGGAAAAAACAAAGTCTACAACTTTAGAACAATATAGGATTTGAAGAATAAGACCACCACAACAACAACAACTAAGCCTTTTCCCATACAAGACGGGGACGGCTAATTTGAAGAATAAGACCATGGCAAACAAATAATAACTTTCATGCAGTACGTACATGTTTGGAAAAGGATTTCTGCCGTTTTAAACTATGCCCTCAACTTTTTAAATTGAAACGTTTAGCTATGACATAGTAATAAGGTCAACAGCATCATCTCATGTGCCTCTGTGAGTCAGCATCACGGTTTATTTTTCAAACATAAGTTTCTTCATAAAAAATTAAAAATAGAAAAAATAGAGGAGCGTCGTCTGACAGAATACAAATGAGACCAGGTTAAACATTCATGCTTGTGAAGAAAAGGAGACAATCATGGCATACCCTGAACATGGTGGCCCTTCACTCTCATTTGAACACTTTTTCCCACCAAAAGTGCCATATATTCGTCTAACAGAAAAGCCAGCCATTACTGTCAGTGACTTCTTTAAGAGCAACATTTTATCTGCCAATATATGTATGGTGTCATGGAAAGTTGAAGAAAGCACAAAACCACTCACCGATGTACCCTTCCAGTTTTATTTCTCATGGTGATGCGATGGTGTATTTCTGATAAATCGGGATCAAGAGCTGGTTGAGAAACCTCCAGAGTTTCTTCTTTCATGATTTTCAAGTACCTTTAAAGATGGACACAAATGGTGAGGAGACTGACATTACAGAACACGAAAACTCATGGTGAAGGATTTTGTATCAAGGAACCGGATTTAAATGACAAATAGGCAAGCTTCATCACCTATTGACTCGATAAATTTACATGAAAAAAAACTATAAAAATAATAAAAAGGCTACACCAAATAAATGTTCTTGTGCATTGATGTATGAGAGACTATGCCCCCTGGTAAAAGATCCAACATGGTTTATGCAACCTATGGTGTCAGCTATCTAACAAAATCCTCTTCCTTTGTTCAGGTTGGAGACCAGATACATAATGATGAACTGTCATCATATTCCCACTACTACAAACCCACAAATATGAACACTGGCAGAAGGAAATGGAAGAGCACAAAGAAAAAGTGTGAATGGAATGTTATGGAACATGTTACGATGCATTATTGTGAAACCTAAAGTAGTATCTAAAATTAAACAAATGCAAATTACAAGCTTTTCCATGTGTATGGTTGTCTATGCATGTAATGCATATGACTGGCAAAATTCTAGTATGAGTAGCAACATGCACATGAGAGAGAGAGACTTGCAATATTAACCTTTTATCTGGCGACTATAGACTAGATCTGGCTTCAACTGTCCAGGATAGTTTAAATTGATTTTTATGTTTGGCAGAAAGCTTCTACATGCTTATGTTGGCATGCTTTGCGCCCAATTTTGTGAAGTTGACAAATTTTAAAATGATAGGCATTGTAAGCTCCTACTTTTTGTCTTGTAGAACAGTCAAAATATTGAAAAGTCATGCTTATGCACTGAAGAGCATTTCCATATTTCCACATATGAGAGAGACTTGCAGAAAGGCTTGCCATACAAACCTTTTACCTAGCGATTATGGACTAGCTCTGGCTTCAACTGTCCAGGATATTTCAAAAAAAGTTTTCTATGTTGGCAGAAAGCTTCTACATGCTTATGTTGGCATGCATCATTGCTTTGTGTACAATTTTGTGAAATTAATAAATTCTAAAATGATAGGCATTGTAAGCTTCTACTTTTGTCTTGTAGAACAGTCAAAATATTGAAAAGTTTTATTCCATGTTTCCACATAAGAAACTATAGATCTTATTAGATGCTTGAAAATATACAATGCAAAAACCAATGCATGAAATATCATCTTGATCATTTCTGATGAAATTAACAGCCCCATTAACACATAAGATGAAGACATGCATGCAAGTAGACAGAGAATTCAAGAAAAGGAATGACAGACACATGCATAACTGTAGACATGCACATTGGCATTGACGAACATGTGCAAAGCAAAAAGAATAGTATGCATCATAGGAAAATACGTTCATATAAGTGTGTACTTGTTTATGCATCATGACCTTTCTCATCAAAAAATAAACAGGGAAACTAGGTTCTCACTCAGTACCTTCCAGGATGGAAATTGTTCACTCCTAAATCTTCATCCCAAATGAAAACATAATCATACATAGATATGACGTCAGGATGCAAAAAGCGCTTAGCAAACCACCTGTAACAATAACACAACCATTCTGTAAAAAACTTTTGATTCAAGAGTTAAAAACAACACCAAGAATGAAGACACATATTGAAAAGTAAAAACCTATTTAACTGCACCATAGAACAATAAAAACAACCCTACCATTTGCTTTGATTATGTGCAACGATATGTATGGCCTTGTTGTGCCACTCAAGGTCACTCCATGCATCCACATTACCATCATAATGGAATAGGATAACAGTAAAATTCTCTGCAAAAAACTGGGTAAAAAGAAACAAGTCAATTACAGAACAAGCTTACAGAGCATTTAACCAAATAACTCAAATTGCTTGGACCAAAAGAAAGAGAAGTTACCTTCTTCATAACCATATCCACATTTTTTTTCTGCTTAATACCAACAGGCATTGCCAGGAGACTCCTAGTACCATCCTTGTAATCCTACAAATGGAACATATATGCGTTCATCAACAATATTTATGAAACATAAACAAGAACATCTTGAATCACATAAGACATCTCACCAGTAAATTTATTCTTTCCAGTTGGTAGTAGACAACAAGGTTCACAAACTGACAAATAATAATAGTTGGAAGACGTTGGATCATATCAACATAAAGAATATAATTGTAAATGCCCTTGCCGAACAAGATCCAGACATGATCCTGCTATTTTAGATTTAAATGTGGGTATGACCCAAGATAGATCACAATGGCAACTTACATTGGCAAAAGGCTCGGTCTTATTTTACCTTTGCTGGTAACAATGAATACCAGAACTATAATGCATGTGAAATTTAGTGGTGATTTCTCTTAAAAACAGTGGACCAAAAGTTTTTTCATCCCACAGCTTACAGAAAAATAACTTACAACCCAACAGGATTTCTCTTAAAAACAGTAGACCAAAAGTTTTTTCAACCCACAGCTTACAGAAATATAGCTTACAACACAACAGAAAAGTAGTTTGACAGTTGCAGGCTGATCTACCTGAAGTGGAAAGTGCAAGCATTGTCAGAAGCTTGTCTAGCAAAAAGAACGGAAATAAAATTTAATGTCCTTGATAGAAGACAAAAATGATTCTGCCATTAAAAAAAGAAAAGAAGTAAAATCTTTGGCAGTATGGAGTCCTAAAGATGGAAGAATATTGTTCCCATAATTCATTTGTGATACATACTGTCAAACTTGAGCTCCTTTTTGCCCAAAGTGATCTTAATTCCATATCAGAAGTAGCTTCCACTATACCACGTGGTAAAAGATCCAACTCACGTTGAGAAGTACCAGAACTTTCCTAAGACAGTGAACCAAAAAGATAACAATCAATCAGGACATATCAATAGAGCCCCTTATTTCATGGTTCATACATACTTCAAAGTTCAAACTATATAACACTTTAAAGCTTCCTGATACCCAGTGAAGGTGCTTACGGTCATTTTCTTTGACAAATACAATTCCTCTTTTCCTCCACGAAAAATAGGATCTATTTCTGTTTCCATCTGCAGATTAATCAAACCTGGTGAGCAGGTAAACAGAAACAGGAACAGCAACATATGTACTGAACAAAGTCATTTCCAGAGGAGAAAAGCAAACAAAAAGCATGTACCTCAGTTTCATCCTTTGCCCACATGCCTATTGAGTTGAAAAGTAGAACAAGCATCCATAAACTTGCGATCAAGGGAATAACCACCTTGAGAGCATGAAGCCCCTGCAGATGGAACTGCTATTTAGTGAAGGGTAATAGCTCAGGTAAATGTTTTAGGTGATGGATAATTGCCCAAAAAATAATAGTTTTGTGTAAGCCTTTAGAGGGTATGTTTTTACCACCGACATTAGCCTAACAATCTTGTGCTAACTCTTAACAATTGTGTCTTGCTCAGTAACAAGAAAATGTTAGCCAGAAAGATCCAAATAGTAAGCAAGTACAGGACTCACACCATCCGATACCCAACGTCTCCATTTTGGCTTTGATCCGGAGATTTTGAAGGCCATCACAGAACAGGCATATGCACGCTTGCCATTTACCACCAAAGTGTTTTCCCTCTTATGAGCTCTGATCGAGTCATTTACTCATCCAGTTCCAAACCTGAACGCAGAAAATTTATATATACATATACATATATATAACCACCAAGAAAGATTTTCATAAGCATTCTACGTGATCATACAGGAAATTACGTTTGAAATGGCACCACCTTTGAAGTCCCTTTCCTAATTAAGGCGCTCATGTTGGTCGTCCAAACTTAATAGTCACATCAAATCTCAAAGGGGAAAGTATTTAATAGTTGTCACTGGAACTGAATCGCCAACAAAAAGAGTATGTGCGTTTCTGAAATGGAACCGCCGATTTAGGCGGAAAACATAAGCGAACAAGGACATGCTAATGAGAGCAAAACTAAAAGGGAACAGAACGCATCGAAAACACAAAGAAAATAAATAATAAATCAAAGAAAGACGGGTAAAACATTCAGAAAGGATCAGCAGTAACAAGATTGTGTATCCTACTCTGCATCGAAGAATCATCAATTATTCAACATGGAACGTTAGATGTTCACAATAGCGGAGATCTTAAGACTTCCACACAGAGACGAAAGAGAAAGGAGGAGGATGTGAAAAGAGGGCTCACTTATTTAAAGTTCAAAACCGTGATTGCGTTCCTTCTCCAAGAAGAAGTATAAGGTAAAGGAAAGCACAGCACAACTAAATAGAATCGCATCTTAACGACTAAAGGATTAGAAGACTTGTGACTAAAGGCCTGAGAGTGGGGGGAAAAAGGACTTCCTTCCCGCGCCCGTCATAAATAAACCACAAGAAATGGTTTGCCTAGAAAAGGACGGAAAAGCATAAAAGAATGAATCCCGTGTCAATAAGTTGCCGGAGAATGCATAATCCTGCAAGGAACTCGCTTTGTCGACTGTATCGCTAGCCAAAAATAAATTACTGGTCCTTTTCAACAAGATCTCTTCACGCTACCGGCATCACGCACCAGTGACCAATTACAATAAGGACCCACTAAAAGGAATTTATATCGCATTTCAAAAGAATTTAATATGAATAGACAAAAACAGTGACCGCATGAAACAGAAAGATATCAGAAGGGATCACATTCTCACTGAATCGTCTCCATGACCTTGATCTCTCCGTTTTTCAGCAAGATTCAGTTAATTCATCCCAGCGACGATCTAAAAAAACTCGAAATCTCGAGCTCTCCACTAGATTAACGGTACACGATTTTCTTTTTAAATTTATCACAGTGATCCGGTACCTAAGTGATGCAACTCCAGTTAATATGTTCCGGAGGCGATATAAAGAACTCGAAATCTCCACGAGTAAAAACGCAGCTCGAGCTTTCCGGCACATAGAGGACAATGCTCTCCTTTTCAGGCTGGCAACAGCGATCCAACACCAAACGGAAGCTCACTCAATGAAACGACGCCTTGAAGCACAGAACTCACCGGAAACCACGCGGAAAAACTCCAGGAATCGCCTCTCTCCAGCCTCAAACGAAGATCCCCTAGCTCATCAGGAAGAAGGAGAAGAAGCAGCCAAATCCACAGCGCCGAATAAAAACACAAGTCCAAACGACAATAACCCGATCGGCACGCCTCCTCCCGTAACAGGTCACCGTAGCTCCGTCCGTCAACGAAAGGAACCTCTGATTCGTCTCCGTCGCGATAACCCGACGTCCAGACCGTTCAGAGAACCAGTGCTCTTGTTATAGCCCCGGATGGGAAGGAGAAAGAAGCACGCGGTCACCGACACATTCTTATGGGCGTCACCGGGCCTACCGGGATTCCTTCATATGTTATTAATTTCTAGCTTTGAAGGTAACATTCTCTATATGAAGTCTAGTAATTCGGTTGAGATTTTCATAAATTTTTTCACATCAATTCTATTATCTCTATTACATCCTTATAATTATTCTCATTTAATGAGTAGATAACCTTCCTCCAACTTATACTAAATACAGTCGCTATCTCTTTATTGTTTGTCAATTTAGCAATAAATGATTTAATATTTTTACTACATGTCATCTACATAAAAAAAAAATATGTCACATATAGAAAATTATTTGAATAACATTCACCAAACATATCATAGTCATTACCGATGACACATGAAATGTTATTTGGAGTAAACTCTCTCACATACCTCAATACTCAAATATAATTCTCTTCCTTTTCTCTGCTCATAAAAGTGAAGGCTATAAAGAAATTCTTGGAGGTTAATGTCAACCTGAGAACCTCAAAAAAGACATCTTATACATGTAAAATATAAAATATATGTAACCATTAGATACCATGCATGGGTGAAGATTAAAAAATAAAAGTAAAATACTTATATATTTGTCTTATATATGCTATTAAATTCTAAGAACCATGAAAATGCATGAAATAGTTGCACGAAATGAGTATGTGCAAATACAATATCACTGACATTATTTGTATAAGGGATTTTAGGATACCATGTATAATAATAGAGAGTGTTTAGACTATGTAGTAGTTGTTATAGAACACTTCAATAACACCCATTTTTCTTCCTAATTTTTATATATGCATTATAAATATGTCATACTGTATTCATATTTTTTTCATCAACCCGCTTCATGTATCAAAATATGTTTCGGTTTACGATACTTTTTGTAAGGTCTTTTGTCACACTTTACGTTGAGCTACTCTATCTCCCTCTAAAAACATGCCATTAAAGATACAATCTTAGAGTGTGGTTATGTGTCTCATTCACTATATTTAACTTTCAAATAACTATAATGCACCCTTTCCTCTTAATAAAAATTGATAGTTTACCTTCTTAGTGCCCATCCACTTCATACTTTCAACATCAATATTTTTAGTCAACTTACATTTGTCACTCCTTTCACACCAAAGCTATGTCTTGCTTGTTATGCCTTTGTTTTTCAAATGACTAATAACAATAACAATATTATGCTTCCTCTCAACATTTCTTACATACTCAATAAGTTTATTACGATTCCTAAACATATCTTATGTCGCAAATATGAGTGAATAGTCAAGTCTATCACCATCGCAATTAACAAATTAATCTTTTACTTCATCGGCCAACCAATCAATAAATACATCATTCAGTGCATTACAATAACTTTTTCTCTCCTTAATCATCACATAATAAGTATTTTGATAAGTCATTATCTTCTATAAATCGATTTCATCATAAGTGCTTTCATTCGAATTTTTTGTCATTCTACAATATACACATGAATATGAGATAAAAAGCATAACACATAACAAACAACTTTTATTCGGTTAAGAGAGATATGAGATAGGAGCATCTCCTTAAGCTTGAGCGGTGTCTACCCTTAAGGAGAGACGGGTTCCTCCACGTCCCCTCATTGAAGGGAGATAGTGCTTAGGCACATCTATCTTCATGGAGAGATACGCTGGTGTCGTGTTTCGAAGCAAAATTATGGTAAGTGAATAATTTTGTCCAATGAAACATCTTTAAACATGTAAAAAAACTCAAAAAAACAAGACAAACCTTAAAAAATATAAAGATATTACAATAATCAATCTTTCAAAACCAAGAAAATCCAAAAATCAGTCGAATCTATCATCTTTTTCTTTTTCTTTTTGTTGTTTTGTTTGATTCTAGTGAGGTTCATAAGGAATTAATCGACAATCGTTGGTTGTGAATAAGGTAGCAATAGCTCTAAAAAGACGAAACGCCGGTCGCCGGAATAAAAAGAAGAAATCACCAAGATTATATGTGGAGAGGAGAGAGAAATTGTTGGAGAGAGAAATTGTTGTAGGAGTATTTTGGGTATTTCAAAAATATGGGATGTGTGAATAGTAAAAGGGGGTGTACACATAGTAATGTCCTATAATATTTATCTTTTAACAAGACCATGAAATAACTCTAAGTGTAAAAAATAGTCACACCATGATCATTTGCCATCTCCAAGCAGATGACCCGAATTAGTTTAAGAAGCCTCAAAAGTTGCTTTTGCCTTCTAGGTAGGGTTCGTAAATGAACCAAGCCTATCCTAGTTTGGGTCGGCTCAGTTCATCCCTGGCCCGCTTTTGTTCGATAACTTGAACCATCAAAGATGAACATGAACATGAGCATATGGTATGTTTAGCCTTATTAGGCTCGCAAAAGCTCAATAAACCGCTTCTAATTGCCAAAACCATATTGAAAGCTTATGTATTTAAGGTAAATAGATAGTCAGCCGTTCGTGAAAATGTTCAAATGATGGCCGTTACGCCAGTGGTAAGGTCGTTCGTTTCGAATAGAAAATAAGCCGAGCCACAAATTAGTCGGGCTTGGTCAAGCCATATCTTTATTCCGGTCTAAAACTAATCAGTTTACATCTTTGAGTAGTTCAACCTGAAAATGGATCTGGTTTCGGGTTCCAGCCTTGAAAAAGCGGTCGGGGGTCATGCACAATATGACCTATCATGGCTGGCTGAAGCTTAGATCCTTATTTAATAATTCAAAATATTACATACGAAATGGATTTTCTGGCATAATCGGATCTAGATTCAACTTTAATTTCTCTCATCTTGTTTTGAATCCAAATACTTTTAAGCTAAGATCCAGGATACCTCATTGCTTGGATCTAACCCAAATCTGGCCCATTGACTCTAACATGTGCTACTTCTAGATCTAAAATGCACTAGATTGAGGTAACCGACTTAATTTGAGATCCAATATTAGATTCAAATATTGTTATAAACCCCAATTAATAAAAATGGGTCAAACCACAATGGTACTCAGTACAAAGAAAACCATCATATATCAAACATCCTCAATTAAATCTTTTTGAAAAAAATTCACTTTAGTATCTTATTTGCAAAATTATCACTTTAATACTTTCTCGTTCTTTTCTGACACTTGGTTTGTATTGTTTTATAAACTTAAATGTCATTTCATTTATCTGATATGAAAGCTTACATGATACCAATGTCAGCATAAACTAGAAAAAAATGCTGATGCAATATTCTAGTGTGACACTATGTGGCCGACGCAGCACCACATAAACATAAATTCAAATAAATCAAATGAAATTATCTATTGGGCTCTTAAGTGATGCAAACCTATATAAACTGTGGAGAGATGAGCTTCACCCATTTACAGCTTGTCTTACCAACTTACACGAGATGAGACAAACCATAAGCAGCTCCTCTGGCTTGGCAGCCACAATTGTGGTACCGTTGCAGGAATTTAGAAATCTCTCTCTCTCTCTCTCTCTCTCTCTCTCTCTCTCTCTCTCTCCTTAAATAAAATTGTATTAATTCTCAGCGATTTCCTTGCCTTTGCCAAGGATACACGAGATAAAACCGTTAAAATTCTTCCCTTCTCCCTTGCATCACCAACATGGCAAAAAGCACAAGAGGGAAAAAAAGAAGAAAAATCATATACAAGCAAAACTTTTGATTTTTACAACAATGAACAACAGTCTCATGCGGCTGCTCTTAACCTTTTCCCAGCGCCCTTGCCGGACGAGCTCTTTAGCTTCTTCCTTCCTCTTTGATCGCCAGGCTTGCTAGTTTGTGACGCACGCCTCTTTGCAGGCAAACTTGGCTTAGTTACACCTTCAACAGGGTTCCTTTTTCCAAAGGAAGCATCTTCGTTTATCCTTTTTATGAATGAACGGGCTTCTCTCATCTTTTTTATGGAACCAACACACTTCTTTTTTATTAAAGGAACAGCTTCACTACCCTTTTTTATGAAGGAAACATCTTCACCACTCTTCTCTATCACTGATGCATCCTCAACACTCTTATCATCACACCCTACTGGCACCATTTCGTTAGCAGCTATAATAGTGGGTTGGCGTCTTCTCGGCCGAGCACTTCGGGGCTTTACTGGATTGGATGTTAGGTTCTTGAGAAGACTATCACTACCTTGATCCTTATCCATGAATTCTCTGAACTTTTCAGTGACCAGCTTTTGCAAAGAGACAGCTGAATTATAAACGGATGTGTCCTTGCGGTAGTATACAAGTGCATTGTTCACTAATAGCAAAAGATCCCTCAGCATCTCCAAGCTTGTGGTGTACGATTTCTCATCTGTGAATCTCTGTATCATCTCCAGATCAATATGCCTCCTGATCAGTTTTCTGTAACGATGTCTCCTCTGTTAACAAGTGAATGTGAGATAAAATGCAGCTGTTAGTCCAGAACCTACATAGAGGTCAACGTAAAACATGCAATTGTGAATCATGATATGATGATCAACAATTTGTAGATTAAAACTAATCAGCAGGAAGAATCAAACTTTTACACACACACACACACACACACACACACACACACACACACATATATATATATATATATATATAGTGTGTGTGTGTGTGTGTGTGTGTGTCTGTGTTGTTTGCTTGTGTATGTGTACTGAAACCAGCAGAATTTGATGAGCTGCATTCATACTCTGAACGCCATCCTCATGTACAAGTCAATTTATCAGAGGAAGCAATGTAGATTTCATAACTAGCAACCAAACTGAAGAGTAGGCATTGTTGCACCAAATCGATTACTCTTACCTGGCTGTCAAGCCGGCTAAGAAAGACTTCTGCATCCTTGTGCCCCATGATGCAGTCTAGAAACTCCTGAGAGATCCAATGCAAATTTAAGCCTGCATTTTTCTTGCATCCAGCGTCACTGTCAGCAACTTGGATGATCTTGTGACAATCTCTGCCCATTTCATCGGTATCCTTTGCATCAACAGTGTTAGAAGGGCTCAACACTTCACTTTCTCCCGTAATGCCACCATCTCCTGCCTCTATTCTGCGCACTTTCTGCCTTCTCCTCCCTCTTCTCTTCTTCAGGGTCCTGCCTTTTCCCTTCATATCCAATGCCAACTCCAACTTCACCTTTGCTCCGTCTGCCTCAGAATCCACCGCTGCAATAGCCGGAAGCTGGAAACCTGGTGATGAATCCCTACTGATCCCCACATCCATGCACTCTGTGAAGCTACCAGCTGATGATCCATCCTTGGACCTCTCTTTACCAGTAGATTCCCCACCATCGACATTCTTGACAGGTAACAAGGAGTCCAGCCGGCATGTATCAGATTCAAAGTCATCATCTTGTTTCACAGCTTTGAGAGTTTCGAGCTTCATCTGCAGAGATCTGCGAAACACAATTTTTGCAATCATCAAGATCTGTTTTCTCTCATTCTCTCTTCCCTGATCCATTCTTGTTTTCATGACATAGAGCCAAATGCTAGATAGAACAATCCCGTTGTTCATATATTATTTATTGTGTTAGAAAGTTTAATAAAGCTTAATTGCACTGTGAGACTTGATTTATAATGTGAACATCAACTGGCTCAGATTTATAAAGAAATGGATGCCTTAAAAGTGGTCGAAAGTTTCATGATTTAACAACACATTAAGATAACAAAAATAGAAGTGAAACACAACCACAAGGCTAGTTTCTGCAATCTTTAATTGATTGATGCAAAATAAGAACATAATACCATAAGATATGGAGGTACATTGGCTGAAAAAAGCATGATAGTTTACATATGACGCCCATTCCCAACATCTAGAAATTAACTACTAGCACACAATCCTTTTATAATTAGACCAGATTTATAAGGGTTTTCAAAAGTTAAACCCACTCCAGCTTTTTATGAAATTCAACCATTACATTGAAAAAAAACTGTGTAAGCAGTTCTCAACTTCTCATCGTTTTTTGGTATTCCAAGGACATAGGGCGGGTTAGCTTTCAAGAAAATTCACAAAACTAAAAATTCCAGTACCAGTATATATTTCACTCAAGTTTACAATTACCTACAGAGCAAATTATATATATATATATATATATATATATATATATATATATATATATATATATATATATATGTATAGAGAGAGAGAAAGAGAGAGAGAGATACATACATACCAAAAGTAACATGGTTGTTTGAGGTTAAAGAAAGTACCATTTTGATATATCTCACACCTACACAAACATGGAGGCAACAAGCCTGTTCGACATAGGCTTTTACCAATTATTTAGCTATTGAAACACACATAATAGACAATAGGTGGTGCGAACAATGGGTTGCCGTGAACATAATTTGGAAGTTAATCCTGGTGTAAATTATGATGTGTTAAAATGACTCACAAGTACCTTTTACATGAGGCATGTAATGAGCAGAAGGTATTAGCAGTTTAGCACTATTGTCTCAGGCATTTTCATTTTTGAGGTGATAGGTGAGGCAGTTAAGCTTCTGACAACTAGTGTAAAACTCCGCCCACGCAAGAAATCACCCTTGCATGGATGGTCCCAAGCCCGACAGCCGACGTAAAACTTTGTTGGACTTATTTACCATAGATTCTACAAATTATGATAGGCCTTTGTGAAAACAAAGAATCCATGTAGCCAACCTCATAGTATGGAAAAAGGCTTAGTTGTTGTTGTTGTAGTAGGTGAGGCAGTTAAGGTAAGGCTAGTCATGTCCATATATGGCGACTCCTCACAAGTGGTGAGGCAAAGAGACCTAGTTGAGGGTTCCTCGTCAAGAAAGAAAGAAAAGGAATCTATTTGCCGTGTGCACAAACCCACTGGATGAGATATTTTGTTAGTATTTTCAAATAAAGCACTGCAGATATGATCCTATGATCTATATGAACTGGTTAGTTAAAAGTAGGCTTAGATTCACTAGATTTCAGTGTATATGCAATCTTTTCAGAAAATTATAGAATTCAAACATCTCAAGAAAATCTGATGATTGATCATAAACCTCCATAAAATACTCCACACATGTGTATTGACCAGAGAAATACTGACCCGATGGAATATTCTGTCTTCTCTATCTCCCTCTTTAACTCTCCAACTCGGACCTTCCTCAGTTCTTCCAGCAGCGCTCTACAACCAGAAAACAACCAGATATCCAATGCTTAGCTTGTAGTTGCAAGCCATATATATAGCATTGTCCTTCGAAAAAGAATTATCCTTCACACTTTTTAAAAAACCTATACTCATCTGCTTTTAAAAAAGCAATGGTGGGATGCCTTTTGGCATTTTGAGCGATTAGCTTTGACAAAGAAAGCATGTATGCATGGCTGCTTTCGCACAACACCAAACGGGTTTAGTCTGGACTGGCCCATATAAATCTAAAATTTCTGAATATGGGGTTACTAATACTGAAACTGCTTGAGCAAATGGGACAGTATCTCAAGCTTCTGCTATTGCTATCTGTTCATCCACTTGTCTTTTATCCTCTTTTCTTTTACACTCCCTTTTTTCTTCATGTTCTTCGTCTATCTTCTCTTCTTCTTTCTTCTACGGTTCGTTCACATAATCAAGCATTTCTATTTTGAATTTGAGGATTTTCTCCTCCATCCTAAAGCATTACGATATCACAAAATCTGACTGTACCACCGATACGTTAGACACAACACTGATCAGGATACAAACCCGACCCGCGATCTTCCTCAAGCAAAATTCGGCATTTGAACTGAATTTTGCAAGGTCTCCAAGAGGAATGGTAAATACCAGCGCTGGGAGAGCTTTACCCCAGTGGTGCCAACCCGACTGAACCGGGTTAGGCATTCAGGGTACCCGCTTTTAGAATGCATACAAACAAAAAAAGGTCGCCGGTTTCGAATTTAACGGGTAAAAGCTGCACTGTAACATCCGATAATTTAACGATAAAATGAAAAACAAAGGGCAAATGGACAATAAAAGACGTTTGTCATTCTTACTCGCAGCCGTTGTATTGTTCCTGCAACCCCTCGTACCTGCCTTTGCACTCCTGCACAATGCCCACGAAATACACGTTTATTACAAGAATGCCATCATGTGGGAGAAACCAAGCGAAATTACTGAATTGGCCTCCTTGTTAACAGCCTTTCTGGCAATCAACAAAAGAAAGAAAAAACGACAAACCCGTTTGTACTACCCCGGGACAACAAACATCCAAAAGTCAAGTCTCGTGTCCGCTACCAGTTTGCAAATGATCTAACCTTCCCACGTGGCGTGAAGTTAAAGCAGCCTTGATTTTGATAGCTTCACGACAAAACAGACGAAACCCGCAAGAACAAATAAAGAGCCAAACCGTCCCGTTTGGCTCGTCCTTACAAACGAACCGAACCGTCACGTTCGGCTCGTCCCTGTCTCGGTAAATCACATGAGCTGCAGATGAACGTATGTATGTTCAGCTCAGCACCCAGAACGTTAGTTCAACTGGTAGGACACTTCGACTCCCACATTGTCGTGGTGAGTTCGATTCCCAGGGGTGTATATGCGTGTTAGGCTTCGACTCCCTCTCTAACCAACAAAAAAAGAGAGCATGTTTAGCTCAGTTCGGCTTATCAAAGCTCGCGAGATCAGACTTTTAAAACTTTTAACAAGGCCATAAGCCCATAGACAATCCGGCGAATGACCTTTTTTCTCCTTATGAGGGGTAACTCAGTCATTTCATCGAGGGTAACAGCTCATGATAATGCGTAGTTTTCTTTGGCGAATAAAACTCAATTTATTCAATAGGGAAAAAAGAACGAAAACGGTGAATTTTTATTTGCCGAAATGCGAAGAGGATGAGTATGGTTTTGGAAGAGAAGAAAGAGAATTGAGATTTTACCTTGGGGGTGAAAAGGTGGGGTAGGGTTGCGGTTCGGGTCTGGACCTCGGAGGCGATCGAGTCCCACGAGTCCGATCCGTGACGGAGAACCGCCGCGCCCAGGACGAGTTCCTCCCACGTCCCCCAGCGTCTCGCCGGCTCCGCCTCATCGTCCATCTCTCCTCCAATGGGCTCTCTCTGCGTCAGCCTCGCGGCAGCGCATCGCTCATCACAACCGCCGGTAAACCGCTCTCCGGTGGAGAAAGATAACGCGGGGTGGTTTTGGCGGGGCGAAGGGCGGTTGGTTTTCGTAAGAAAAAGATAGTACTCGGTAGGATAGCGTGGGTTGAAGCCGAGGGGAAAGAGGATTTCTAGGTTTTTCTTCGACGCCCCACCCTTCTCTCTCTCTCTCTCTTAGCTTTATACATCGACCTTGGACGACTCCTAAATTGGTGCTCTTACAAGCAGAAAATTACTATTGTATCCTCGATAAACGGGACTTCGTAGTCTCGAGTCAAGCTCTAGGTGGGTCCGATTTGTCCCACTAGAAATCGAGTAGTTTAGTTCGACTAGACAGGCTAACCAAATTTTGGACTTGGACAAATGTGGACTCAAACTGGTTACGCACAATGGAAAGGCTCACCTCGTCTATGCCCGTTGTGGGATTCGACTCAGCCAAGTCTAAACGAGCTCGCACCCATTTGAACATATACTGATCATGTGAACGTGAGATGGCACCATCTTCTTCACTTTTATTCTGCAGCAAGATCGCAACAAAGAACCAAGCAATTCGGATTGGCATGCGATCACTAGGACCCAGTTTGTTGCTCGTCTACTAGGGTCTAAGCCGGTGTGGTTTGGAACTTGACCGAGCTCAGACCAAGTCCACATCCGGTGTGACGAAGAGCAGGTCGGCTGGTCACGCCAACCAATCAAAACAAGACCGTTTCAGTGAAGGAACTACTACAGCAGTAAGGGTATTTTAGTCTTTCTTACATAATAATTTAGGTCAAGAATAAATTATCATTATTAAGGCATTAAGTACAAGCCCTCTTTGTAAAGCATTTACAATATGTCAAGTAAGAAACGTGAACAAGAGAATGTAGGTGGAACTTCCACAGTTTTTTCGTTCCTCAAGTATCATCACAGAATTATTAGGTTGACAATATTAGACCTGACACGAAACCGGTACAAACACGACTCGTTCAGCCGACACGAAGCAGCACCATAAGATATTGGACCATGCTTGGGTTGACCTCTTTTTTATTTGAATCGAAAATAACACAACATGAAAATGATCCAAGATACAATTTACCGGCAATATTGTAGCGAGTGTAAAAACCTGATATTGACACGACTTAAAAATGTGTTTTTCCGTGTTCACCCACAGTATCACAATAAAAGATCAGTTTGTTTGAGTTGACCTGTTTTTGACACAAGCGCGAACGACGCTGTACAAATTGACCCGAAACAGTTGCCAACCTTATTTATAGCTTTTGCAATTTATCTGTATTCATAGGATAAGTTAAGTTGCACTCAGGGCGTCAGCCCACCTGGCAGGGCTCTCAACTCGGGTGATGGCTGGCCATGAGTTCGACTCACAGGGTGTGAATACCGGCTTTGGCCTCCTGCTGTACCAACAAAAAAAGGGATAAGTTGAGTTTTATTCAGGGAAGTAAATGAATCGGGCTTGGCACGACCACAGTATATTGAACTTCAAATAAGAGTCGGATACTTATTCATTTACGAACCAGAATTTTATATTTTAAATAATTTTCTTAATACTTCTAAGGATTTTTTTTGGATATAAACCATCTATTTGCAGTATTGCCAATAAAAGGCATGCAAAAGATCTGATTTTTATAGTGATATTTTGCGTTGCCAGTGTTTCACAAATAAAAATCTGCATTTTTTAATGACAAGCATTTCTCTTAAGCACCCTTTTTTTTAGAACTGTTTTCCCTTTTTGTTTTGATGTTCTGAAGTAGATCGATGATTTCCTTCTTAATTTGTAAGAGTTCATATTAACAATCATTTAAGGTGGTTTGGATACATGAAAAGGTGACCAACACGAGCTCTATTAAGGTGTAAGGAGTTAGATGGTGAAAATATTAAAAGAAGCAAATAAAGACTAGAAAAATATTGGAAGAAAAGAATAAACAATGATCTAACTTTCATTAAGTTAATTATTAGCATGACACATGATTAAACTTTATGAAAGCATAAAATTCATGTAACTGACTTCGAAAATGCATGTTTTGAATTTTGTTTAGAAGCCACTTTTAGATTTATGATGCTTTCAAGACTAAAAGACTATACCAAGCATCATGAAACAACCCTTGTTTAGCTTTACAATGAAGAAAAAAAATTCAAACTATTGGTTTTTAATTTCTGGTCCTTTTCGACTGGCCGAACTCATCATCTTGTTCGGTACATTTTACATAAACGACATTGGCTTTTGGGTAATTAATTCCTATTGGTACTAGATTAACAATGATTATATGAGGTTTGAGATGCAACTCAAGTTGATTGTTCATTTTAAATTCCCATAAAATTTTAATGTTTTTTATATCCTAATCATGTGGTTCAATAACTCCGCCCATTTAAGGGATCACCCTTGCATGGCCGGTTCCAAGCCCGAATAAAAGAGGAGGGTTGCGTTAGACTTCCGATAGCCAGCATAAAACTTTGTCGGACTTGTCTACCATGGATTCTACAAATTATGGTAGGACACCGTAGAAATAAAGAATCCATGTAGCCGACCCCATCTAGGAAGGCTTAGTTGTTGTTTGAATCATGTGGTTCAATCCATTGATATCAAATCAAAGGCATAAGTTTCAACCATAGCTTATACTATAAAATGTTGCCTTAAGAAGGTCAAAATCAACATCAAAGATGGTATTGGAAAGGTATATTAAAACGTAATGACCTTTGTAAGATGATATCAGGCTGCTTATTTTAAGTGATACTTTCGGTCATTTTGTAGGCCCGGTGGTTCCAACTTGGGGATCACCCGGTTCGGTTCCGGTTTCACCTCTTATAAAACCGAAATTAAAGATTAGAACTGTCCGTTCTGATATTTTTTTAAAATTTGTTTTATAGTTTTCATTTTTTTTAATAAAAGTACTGGTTCCGAGCGATTTCAGACTTAAAACAGAACGGATCCCAAACCACCAATTCAGTTCCAGGTTCAAGGCTAACTGGAACTAAACATGTCTAATGTTGTAGGGTTGGAAGAACAAAACATGTCAGAGACGGACATACCTATATATGGTGTACCTCAATTTTGTGCCTGTGCCGCAAAGTTGAGGTAAGGACAGTTCAGGTACGGATATACCTATAATCTGGCCCTATACCTGAATCTCAATTTTGTGCTTCAGTACCACAAAATTGAGGTAAGGGTATGGGGCCGAGAGGAGCTATGTCTGTTCCTGACCCATATGTTTGGGTCTTTTTCCCCATATGTAACTATGGAGCTCTCACTACCCCCAACTTTGTTATGAATACAAATTTTTGAAATCAAAAGTAAAATAATTTTTTTGTAAATCCATTTCTAAAAGTTTCTGGTTGAAAATTTGAAATGATATATATTTATATAATTAATATACATTTATATATTTTTAGTTGGGATGGATTGGGTACTTCTTATCCAATGTGCACCACATACTCGACGAAAGATGTTCCAGTTTTTTCATACCCAAACATAGTGAAACCAGTTAATCTCCACTCCCTTTGCGTTGGATTGAGTTGGGTCCGGCTGATCTCGCCATCCGTCATTTTGCCCCTTTCGATCACTTAATTTCTTTTATTACTTAGGCTTCCAAGAGGCCTAGAAAAAAAAGAGGATTGATTCAAAATATCTACAAAGGGAGGGACATATAAGAAAATATGAGTAAAATTTGCTGCCACCCAAAGTCCGCACACGCCCAGCACGGGCGCCCTATGCCCCGACGTGTGTTGAGCGCGTGCGCCCCCACACTGTCACAACCCAAATTTTGGACGCTAGCATCGGAAGGGCGCATGCGCACGTGTAAACACCCCAAAATCCCACGATTTTTCCAAAACACCTGGTTTTGCAAAAGCAGCCCCAAAGGGCTATATTGAGTCTAGAAACCCAGGAGCCTTCCAAGCAACCCTGTACATATGTTTAAATCATATATATTTTAAAATATGTGTTATACAGTTTTAAAACCTTTAAAAAGGTATTTTGAAACCCCGCAAAGCAACTTGGCCTGATGAAAGCAGGACCAGAGAAGCGAAAGAGAGCCCAGAATCGGAGCATATGCCAAGCCCGGCACATCAACTCTCATATCAGAATCATCCCCAAAATCCTGGACATCTAAGCCCCTGTTATCAACAAATTTGTTGAAATGATCTCCGGAAGGTGAGAAGAAGAGCGGACGACAATGTTGGCGAAGACCCAACGCAAGACGGAGTACTGATGCTGTCAGGCCCCGCACAAACGTCCTTTTCGCAATGCCATGAAGGAGTCAGAAAATCAGTTTTGGATCGGATCTAGACCATATATATCCAGATCCAAATCCAAACATGCATATAGATCTGGATTTGGATTTGGATCCAAAGATCCAATCCAATACCTACATCCATGGCCCACATCACCTTTTTATAAATGGAGGTGGGGCCCACAAAGAATTCACGTGAAAAGCTTGGGTATGAGAGAGAATGGGATAAAATATGAGTGAAAATTTTGGTGGGCTTGACTTTTGTGTCAAGTTTTGGGTTAATCATGTGGGTTTAGCCTAAGAGTGTGGGATTAAGCTTGTATGCACCTACACCTAACCTAGGGTTGCACCAACATGCTGCAACTAGGTCCATGGATCAAGGCCAAGGGGATGCTGCTAAAACCTAGCCCCGAACTAACCCACCTCACCTAGCCATTCTCCCCTAAACCCGACCTAATCCTAGCCACTCTCACCCAAAACCGCCTAACTATACCTAGCCGACCTCACCTAGCTTACCCCACCTAAACCCTAGTTAGATTAAACCTAATCCTACCTTAACCCACCTAATTAGCCTCTAACCCTTAAATCCCAGCCACCCTAACTGACTTACCCAAACCACCCACCTAGCCAACCTACCAAAACCACCCCACCCCAGCCCACAACATCCTAAATATCTACCCCCAAAACCACCCCCAACCGACCCAGCCCAATGCCTATAAAAACCCCCCTTTTGGGGCGGGTTTTGGGCTATCTTGGCTCGACCTTGGGCAGCTCTCAGCCCTCTCTCTCCTCTCTCACCTGCCCTCTCTCTCACCCATTTCACTCCCTTACCCCCACCAGTTGCGCCACCATCCACCGTCGCTCCACCCGGCTCCACTTCCACTCGGCTGCCACTTGCATTTCCACCCGCCTGCCATCATCTTCCAACTGCCACCTCCTTCCACCACCTTCGGCCGCCACTACAGCCACCACCTCCGGTTAGTACCCCATCTCTGCCCTATTTAACTCCTCTTCCTCTCCCCCTCTTACCTAGCCACACCATCCATCACCCATCGCTGCTGCACCCTAAACATCTCCCTTACACCCGGCAACTGTACACCCTACATCCCCACCTTCCCTTAGCCACCAATTTCCCAGCCCTTAGCTAAGCCTTCCCCCTTTACCTTCTACCCCTTAACTAGCCCTTAACCTGCCACAACATCACCTAACCTCCCCACTTGCTATATTACCAACCGACCTTCATCATCAACACTTCATTCGGCTAAGACTCTACTTGGCGCCTACCCGCATCCAAGGAGCTCCCCTTCGGCTGTCCAAGACGATTCACTAGGCCAAAGCCAAGCAAGTCACACTCGGACCAGCTATACGTAAGTACCTAACTCGGTCTTTATTATGAACTTGCTTACATTTGATTAAATTTGATACGGGGTTATAATAATAGCGCGTTGTCTCCCCCCGCTTGTAATAATGTGGTTTAGCACACCCACACACACGTGCACTTGAGCCTATTCCGCTCTTAGCTGTACACGATTATAGCACATACACGGGCCTAATCAGCCCTTAAGATATAGTTATACCTATATATTTTAAGTTGCGTGGATTTTAATTAAGTTGTGTGTGTTGTCTTTCAATTTTCACACTCACACACATTGAGCTTTCGCTCTTATTCCCAGGCCGTATTGCAATTTCCCTTGGGCTTTTTAATTCAAGTTGTGTGCGTGGTCTTTCAATTTCCACACTCACACACATTGAGCTTTCGCTCTTACTCCCAAGACCTTAGTAAAGGCCTTATTGCAATTTCGTTTTGGGGTGTTTAAATTCATGTCGTGTGCGTAGCATTTCAATTCTACACTCACACACATTGAGCTTTCGCTCTTACTCCCAAGACCTTAGTCAAGGCCTATTGCAATTATATTTGGGTTTCATTACAAGTCGTGTGAGTTGTCTTTCAATATACACACAACACCCACGCACACGTTGACGACCTTCGGGCCCATATATATTATAAGTATTTTACTTCGGCTATGTCTTTAAGTTTTGGGTTTTAAGGTTCAACAGTGTGCGTAGTCTTTCCATATATACACGACACACACTTGCACAATTGAGCCTTTCTGCTCTTAAGATATAGTCATATTTTCCTTTTGCAATTTACATTAAGTCATTTCCCTTCCGCATTGTCTTTCAATTCGGGTTTTCCCTTTGGAGTTGTGTGAGTTTGCATTGCATATACGCCATACCACGAGTTAGGACGCATATTGCATCAAAGCAAGCCCCACACTCCCGCTCAAAAAATCGCCCAACTTAGGTCACTTACGCACACACCTAGTTGGCCCTAAAAAGATTAAAAAGAAAGACATAGGCACGTGCAAATCCCACGTGTAATAAAATTTGCAATCGTACATACAAAGCCCAAACACTTAGGGTATTTTTCAAAGAGGTTTACATTTTAAAAGACTTTGCCAAGCGTACAAACTGACCCTTGCGCATCGGTGCAAGAAGGTCTGCGACGAAAAGAGCTCACTTGCTCACAGTCGCCTCGATAGAAGTCAGATTTCGAAAACTTTCTTCGCTAGCTTAAGCAAGCTAGCTGGCACGCCCTTTTGTTAAATACGACTTAGACACACGAAAAGGTTCACTTCGGACCTAAAAACCAAAAGTAGGAATTTTCCGTGTCTACAGCACGTACACCGCCTTCCTTGTGTCACGACCTTGAGTAGTGCACACATGTGCACCCTGCATACCAGCTGTGGAGCAGCGGAAGAGAGCATCGGCACTCACTGAAGCTGGGGTGCTAGCACCGACACACATGGTTGGGAGCTAGAGTGTCAACACCGACCTGAAGCTCGGGTGTCATCACCGACCTAAGGCTGTAGGGTCAGCACCAACCAGCGCTAGAGCGTCAGCACCGACCACTATGACACCGCGCCACGATGCTGCGTGCAACACACCGATCAGGCACCGAACGCGCCAGGCTTCACGCCCTAGTACTGCCACCTGTACCTCGGGAGCAGCCCATATTTGGCCTTGAAATTTTGTACAACCTTTAGTTCTAGCCCTTGCACACTTGTAACTAGGCTAACCTGAGAACTGATCCAAACCCGATTGATAACTGAATCTGTTTTAGTTACTGGGTCCAACTAATCGAATTTATATTCTGGTCAGATTTAGGTCCGAAAGCGAGTGATCGACATTTTTATTTCCAGCCGTGTAACGGATGGATTGGTTGCTAAAAGGGGCACCTGACCGAGCACTTCTCTTGAAATATAGGCAAGTTCTTTTAAAAGCTCCAAAAGGCAAATGTATGATGAATTAAGCTCCCCTTTTTTTACTTTTTGGGGAAACTTAACATTACTACCCCCTGATATACCGAATATCTGTTCACTTTTTGTATAGAACTGAGGCTTCAAAAACTCATTAGTTTAATAATTTGCATAGCATCTCCCGTGATACGTCTAATGCATGTTTGACATGGCACTAACATCTAATATGGTGTATCTTGTGGTATTTTGAAAATCTATTGCAGTACTAAATAATTAATATAAATTATTATTTAAATAAATAGTTAAAGTAAATTAATAATTAATAATTCAATTAAGGTTATTAATATAAATTATAATTAAGAAAACTTCATTCACATGTTTAAACATATGCTTAAAAATAATGAATGCTAAGAATTTTAATTTAAATATAAGTTTATTTTAATAAATGTTATTTAAACTTTTAATTTTAAAATAATTTACATTACTTACTGTTAATTTCTATGTAATAATCTGTAAGAGAATAAAGTTTATATTTTAGTGGATATGAAAACTAGTATTAAAGTTGATTAAGTTGATGTTAAAGATTATTACTTTGATAGGCATGAAAGATAAGTTGATGTTAAATACATGAAAATTAAGTTGATAAATTGAATATTTGATAATTAATATTTAATACCATGAAAATTAAGTTGATGTCTAAAAATATTTTGGCTGCTTAATACCTCAGTAAATATTTAATACGTAAGTCAGCTGCTTAATACCTCAGTAAATGTCTGGGTTTCGCTTGTGTGTTTTTCTAGAGGCCTAAGGATGTGTTCGGTTTGTGGTGCCAGACTCTTGGTGCTAGAACCGCAGGCGTAGAATTTCATGAGCTCGTAATCATGATCCCGAAGAACTACAGTTTCATATTTGATTTGCAAGTGGTATCGACACTTAAATTTTCATGTAAAGTAGGATAACATCAAGAGAGAGAAAGAAGCACGAGGGTTTTCGTGTATAATTCTTGGGTCTAGTTCTTGCTGCTTTTCTTTCTCATAGTGTCAAAGTTGTTGACTCAAATTAGTTCTTTAGAACCATAATTCCATGCTAGTGATGAGTTTTGCGTTTAATCAGATCGCCACTTGGGATTTAGACCACCAAAAATCAAGATCCAATTCTCCTGTACGCCAAACACACTCTAAACGACCCAGTGCACTTTCAAAAGGTAGGCTGGTGGTTCGAGGTTCGTTTCACTCGTGTAGAGTATAATCTGAACAAATGGAACACGAGCTGGCTTAGGGAGGAAAGAATCCATGCATGGTTTGGCTGGCCCGAGATTAGCTCGTTTAGTTAAGCATACAAAATTTTATGTACATTTATGCCACAAACCATGTTAACCCAAAGAATTAGGTGGGCGTTGAATGTAAACAAATAATCAAAGGATAACTTTTTGCAAAATCTTATTAAAAATAAACTTTCAACTTGGTTTCTAAGGATTGTACGTGAAAGTTTTGTTTTTCACTTTAATGAGCAGCTTCTCTCTCTTGACTTGTTCCATCTTTAATCCGGTTGATAGCACCATGTCCTCATGTGCAGACCCATTTTAGGGCGAGGTAAGGCACGCGCCTCACCTGAAATCTGAAAAATATAGAAGAGGTACTAGATCAACATATATGTGTGCGCGCCCCACCCAAAGTTCTAAGTGTACCTCATCCCAAAAGAATTCCTGAATCTGCCCCTAGATCGCTTGCATACCATATTTCTCTATCAATACCTGATGCAATGTGGAAGGTTAAGGATGAACAAAAGGAAGAGATGTTGAATTTGCTAAAGTACTGATTAGTACTAAACATGACAGGTTCTGGATAAACCAGAACCGAAATGGGACTGGCCAGTCTCGATTCTACTATGAAACCGTTAGTTCCAGTTTGAGTTTTAAACTGTTTGGAACTAGGAAAAGCCATAAAAATTTCGAAATTTAAAAAAATAAAAAATGGAACAAACACTTTTGAGCCTTTGATTTCGGTTTAAGTATGCTCTGATTTTATGGAAGGTGGAACCGGAACTGAACCAGATGGTTCATGTTCATGGGTTTGGTTTCGCTGGTGGTTCATGGCCCAGTTCCAAACCAGTCATGTCTAACTAGGGCCGTGACCTCAAGAAGCGGGACCTGTGTAGGAAAAACAGTGCCTCTGTGTTTGAGTTTGTGTGTTCACGAACATGACTTAGAATGATTCGAAAGCGAATTCCCACTAAATCAGCTGCACCGAACATGATGGTCTAGCCGGTTGATCATAAAATTTATCATAAACGAGCACTTATACCAACCAGCATATATAATCTTACAAGATTTTGGTGTATAAATACTACATATTCATGCACACCATCAAGAGATTTTTGAAGCATAGAGTTAGTTTAGGCCAGCGATGGTCAGTTTATACACTTGGTTTTTGGGCCATAACCTGATTATAGTCGGAACCCGTTGGGGACAAACCTCAGCATAGTTCAGGTCCTCTTTCATTGCCATAGATACAAGGCAACTGTTTTGCATTTCATCTAGTAAATGTAGAATATTGCCAAGACAGTAAATGTCAAACTTAGAAGCTTGAAGCAAACCTGTGCATGTTCAGCTGAGAAGAACAAGCTTGTAAGAGCAACCCAACCTATAGGAGATACATGGTAGCACGAGCGCTCGATGCAGCATGCACAAACAAATACACTTGCCACTTTCCCTTGCAAAACTTGTACTTTGTTGTAGGGGAATATATATAGAAGAAAGCTTAGAGTTGTCAAGACACCAAATACCATTTGTGAGATTGCACATACAAGATAGATCAAGCCATCCATACAAATCAAAACAAGCATCAATGTCATTTAATGCACATGAATGCATGATGAGTATCTTGATCACTGTTGTCCGATTGATATGTATAGATATATGTGATGATAAACAATGTCTACTAGAGGAAGTTGTCTTGCAGCTCCCACTCCCTCTCTCTCTCTCTCTCTCTCTATATATATATATATATATATATATATATATATATATATATATATATATATATATATAATATGCTTACAATGTTATCATATTAAATTAAAGTATCTATCCAAATCGAATCGGTGGATGCCACTGCAAGAGGGGTGGCTGATGATATCTGTTTATAGTGTTTAGGCCAAAAAATGAAGATGAATCGTCGCAAACCCTCAAGTGTTTCAAAAGGACAAGATATCAGTTTAGGCTCAGTACACAATCATTCTTAACAACAACATAGAGGAAGGGAGATACTATGTGGCATATAGGTTTCACCACTCAAAACCATGAAGGATGGTTTTTCAAAGCAGGCTGTTTTTCTGAACCAATACCAAATATTGGCATGATCTTGCGAGATGTGCATCATTCCAAAGTGTCATAAAAGTCATCCAAAGGAACATTGCACGTAATATTTTGAGAAATAGACGAGCAAGATAATGCAAATGGTAGCTAAAAGATATAGATGTCAATAAGGGCTGGCCCGACCCTGACCCTTGTGGGCCAGAGAAAATGTGGTATATATGACTCATATATATACACACATACTGTTACAATGTAATGGCCATTCTCGGCTAGGGTAACGGCTGCCTGAGGAGAGGCCAGATATGTAACGGATAACGGCCATCCGTTACCACTCCCAAACGAGGGAAGCCACGAGAGGAGAATGCCAGACGACGGGGGAGTGGGTGCCTATAAAAAGGCAGCCCCATACAAGGTGAAATAAGAGAAAGTCAGAGACTCAGACAAAGAGTTTTACAGATTAACAGAGTCTCACAGATTCACCGATTCACAGTCGTCTGAGAAAATCCTCGTGTGGAAACCTCGCTACCTCAACATCCGCTGCGCTCACTGAAACTCCGGCGACCCAAAAGACAGAAGGTAAGAGCCGGAAATAATTCTCCTACAGTGGTATCAGGGTCTGGTTCCCTGCAAAAAAAAAAAAACAGAGAGAAGAGGGTTAGAAAATTTTTTAAAAGAGAGAGAAGTCGGCGGTTGGCAGTCGGACAGGGAAGCTAGAGGCCAGCCAGAGGAAAGCCCAAAGGAAAAGCCAGAGGCAGGCCGGCGAAAAGCCCCAAAGGCAAAGCCAGAGGCAGGCCGGTGGAAAGCCCCAAAGAAAAAGCCAGAGGTAGGTAGGAGGAAAGCCTCCAAAAGGCAAAACAACGGCAAGCCGAAAAAGGCCCGAAGGTGAGACAGAAATAGCAAGCGATTAAGAGCAGCCGATTGGAGTGCTTGGAAGAAGAACCCGACAGCCGACGCCGACGGTCGGCCATCGGCCAAACCCCTCCCTCTCTCTCTCTCTGTAAAAATCCAGACTTGTAAAACCTTTTTTTATTTTTCACGTTTATAAGCGATATAAATAAATAAAAAAAAACTGTGGATTTTAGAAAACTGCGGTGAGGAAAACCAACGGTTTTCAAAACCGCCGTCGGTTTTCCGAAAACCACCAACGGATTTCAGAAAACCGCCTTGGGTTTTAAGAGAGAAAGACGGAACTGCCCCCCGTCATTTCTGGATTATTACGAAATTGCCAATGTAAGAGGATAAGTTTACCCTTGGCCGTTTTTGAAAATTACAAAAATATCGGGGGCTATTAATTTACGGTTTTATCCAACCCAGTTTGGAAAATATCGTTTTTGCAGTCAAAAGACAGGTTTACCCCTATTCCTTTTAAAAAATTACAGATTCGCCCTGAGAGTTAAAATTACAATTTTAACCCTGATCAGTTGCGAATTTTACAAGAATACCAAATAGTGATTTTACGAGTTTGTCCTTGTGATTTTTACAAAAATAGAAAAAGGGACAAATAAGTAAAATTACAGATTTATCCCTTGGTATTCGTTTAAGGGTTTAGAGGCAGAAAAAGCCTTAAGAAAATTATTAATTCTGCATCAAGTTAACGTGTTTCTTGCTCTGTATTTTTCCTTTATTTTCTTTGGAAAAATAAAGACCGCTTGCTTAGTATTTTTGCCAAACAAAAATGAGTTCTAGGATATGTGTATTCGAACTGGCAAAAATAGAAAAACTAAACGGTCTGAACTTCCAGACATGGAAGAGAAGAATCCCGTTATCTCTAATACTAGAAGGTGTAGAGTATGTGTTAAAAGAAAAAATACGTCCTCCACCACCAGACGCAAATCAACAACAGTTAGAAATGTATAAAACATTTCTAAAAGACGATACCATAGCAAGAACTGTAATGTTAACTTATATAGAGGATGACCTGATTAGAGTCTTTGAAGAATTTGAGACTGCGAAAGAGCTGTTTGACTCATTAACAGCTAAGTATGATACAACTGCAAAGTTGCATGTGCAGTTGCTACTACAAAAATACAACTCCTTTAGAATGAAAGAAAGAGAAAATATAGTAGAACATGTAAATCATATGCTGGTAATGGCTAGGGATTTAGCTGTAGCAAAATCAGTCATCCCCGAACCAATGCAGATATCAACTATACTGAACAGTCTACCTCCATTATGGAATGTGGTCACCACTGCCTTAAGGTTAGGGCCTGAAATCAACCTTTCGGAATTGCTCCTAAAGCTAGCAATTGAGAAAGAACACATGCTCAAAAACAAAAGAGAAAAACTGCTAGTAGTCTAAGATAAGTTGGCATCTAGCTTCAAATCCAACCAAAAAAAGAAACCAAATAAAAAGTTTGGCAAGAATAACAAGAAATGCGATCAAGCTTTTAAGAAATCACAAGAAACCACTTCCCGGATCAAGTATTTTAACTGTGGAAAGATGGGGCACTACAAGAGGGAATGCTGCAACAAGAAAGGTGGAGGAAACAACCCACAACGCGGACAATCGGAGAAGCAGGACATAATCTGTGTAATTTCAGAATGCCTATACTTGGACCGCCCAGTTACAGGTTGGTAGATAGACTTTGGAGCTACAAGACACATCTCAAAAACCAAGGAAGGGACAATTGATATAAAGGAATATCAACCTGGAGAACATCGTGTGTACATGGGAAACAGTACGTTTTCCGATGTTTTGGGGTATTGGATCCTTTAAGATATTTGTATAAGGCAAACCAATTGTATTGACCGATGTGTTAATTGTGCCATCTATAAGGCGCAATCTGGTCTCGGTCCCTGCCTTAGTAAAGAATGGTTTTGAAGTTAGGTTTGTACCTAACAAGGTGACTATGGGAAAACATGGGAGAATCTTGTTCTCAGGAGAATTTGATGTAGAATATGGACTGTTCAGGATAATAAAAATCATTAATCTTCTGTTTATATTGAAAGTGTCATTTCTGTTGATGTGAATATGTGGCATAAACGCCTAGGGCATATAAGTCTGGAAAAGTTGAGGAAATTATCCAACTTTAACTTATTATCCGAATTTGAGGAAAAGACTTTCAACAAATGTGAAGCTTGCATACAAGGAAAAATGACAAGGAAAGTCTTTCCCAAGGAAACAAAAAGGGCAACAACCTTGTTAGAGATTATTCACACAGATTTATGTGGACCTTTTAGAGTAAAGACACATCGAGGAAAGGGTTACTTTATAACCTTTATCGATGATTACTCTAGATATATGTATATATATCTTTTAGCACATAAATCAGAGGCACTTGAAGCATTTAAAGAATATAAACAAGAAGTGGAAAATCAATTGGGGTATACTATCAAAGTCTTGAGATCAGACAGAGGAGGTGAGTATACCTCAGCAGAATTTTTAGAATTCTGTAAAGACTTTGGTATTACTAAATAAAATACAATGCCTAGAACACCTCAACAAAATGGTGTAGCTAAAAGGTATAATAGAACCTTATTGAATATGACAAGGTCTATGATTATTGATGCCTCTCTACCAAGGGTATTTTGGAGAGAAGCGGTAAGCACAACTGTTTATGTGCTCAACAGAGTACCATGTAAAGCTATGTTCACTACACCATATGAGATGTGGTTTGGGAGAAAACCCAACCTAGGTCATCTCAGGAGATGGGGATCAATTGCACATGTCAAGATCCTTGAACAGTCTAGAGATAAACTAGACAATAGGTCCTTGAGGTGTATATTTATTGGATATCCAAAAGGTTCAAAAGGATATCGGTTCTATCATAAGGACCAAGGACTCATTGAAAGCAAAGATGTTGAATTCTTAGAAGATTCTAAGAATGACATCCTGGAAAACAATGAAGAATATGTTGATGATTTGGTAGACTTTGACCAATCATCTTTTGAGCCCATAGAAGAACTTCCTGAAACTACCGATTCCTTAATTAGACATAAGAGGCCAAGAGCCATTCCATCCTATTTAAAGGATTATCACACTTATCTTTCAGAAGAAGTGTGTAATTCGATAAATTTAGATGAATTGACTGATAACTTGACTTATCAGCAAGCAATGAATTCATCGGAAGCAACAGACTGGGAGAAAGCCATGAATGAGAAAATTGAATCTATTGAGAAAAACCAAGTCTGGGAATTGACTGATTTGCCAAAAGGAAGAAAAGCTATAGGCTGTAAATGGGTTCTGAAAAGGAAATATAAGGTCGATGGTACAATCGATAAGTTTAAAGCGAGGTTGGTTGCAAAGGGTTTTTCGCAAAAGGAAGGGATAGACTATGTTGAGACATATTCTCCAATTGCGAAATTTGTATCCATACATATAATCCTGACAATATCTGCATATTATGATTTGAATTTACATCAGTTAGATGTGAAGACCGCCTTTCTAAATGGTGATTTAGAAGAAATCATATACATGCAGCAACCCGAAGGATTTGTGATTGAAGGCCAAGAAGATAAAGTGTATAGGTTGAAAAAATCCCTATATGGCCTAAAACAGTCACCTCGCCAATGGTATTTGACTTTTCAAAATGCCATTATAGAACTTGGGTTTGTGGCTAACAAACTTGATCACTGTGTTTATGTTTGGAACAGTGGGAGCCACTTTGTCATCTTATCTTTGTATGTCGATGACATATTGTTGACTGGAAATGACAATGAAATGATTGTCAAAACCAAGTCATGGTTGAACTCCAAGTTCGAAATGAAAGATATGGGAGAAGCATCCTATATCCTGGGTATAAAGATCTCTCGAGATAGAGGATCTAGACTCTTATGCTTGAGTGAATAGAGAGATATAGACTATATCCTCAAGAAATTCAAAATGGGTGAATGCAAGTCTGCAGATACACCTGTTGCAAAAGGGGTGAAACCAAGTAAGGTTGATTGTCCCGGTGAAGGAGACGATAAGCCTAATGTTCCTTATGCTCAAGCTGTTGGCAGCTTGATGTATGCTACGTTGTGTACAAGACCTGATATCAGCTTTGCTGTTGGTCTTGTCAGTAGATATCAAAGTAATCCAGGTTGGCAGCATTGGATAGCTGTAAAAAGGATTCTAAAATATCTGAAAGGAACAAAGGACTTGAAACTATATTTTCAAGCAAATGAATTAGAAGTGGTAGAATACTCAGACGCTGACTTTGCTGAGAGCAAAGATGATAACAAATCAACCTCAGGACAAATATTCTTATTTGGAGGTGGTGTTGTTTCTTGGGCATGTAAGAAACAGGGTTGTGTAGCATTGCATACACAGGAAGCTGAGTATATTGCTTGTTGTATGGCTGCAACAAGTGCTGTCTGGATAAGCCGCTTCATACGTGATTTGAAGCTGGAAATAACAGATGAGCCAGTGGTTATGTATTGCAATAACAATGCAGCAATTGCTCTTATTAAGAGTGGAGCAGATTGCTCAAAAAGCAAGCATATAATGGTAAAATACCACTATGTTCATGATATGGTTATGAGAAAGGAAATATCCATCTCATACATGCCAACAAAAGACATGTTGGCAGACCCCTTAACCAAAGGCATAATGAAAGAACTCTTCTCAAAACATGTTAGAAACATGGGTTTGAGATATGTTGTTGTATAGGTAAATAACCATACAACGGATGATTTATTGTGTAGGAAAATAACCACACAACAGGTTCAGATTGCAATAGTAATCAGGGATCGACATAACTAGGGAAAACCCCGAGAAAGTGGGAGGAAAACCAGTATGTCAATACACTTGGCTCAAATGGCCAAGTGGGAGATGTTACAATGTAATGGCCATTCTTGGCTGGGGTAACGGCTGAGGAGAGATCGGATATGTAACAGACAACTTCCAAACGAGGGAAGCCACGAGAGGAGAATGCCAGACGACGAGGGAGTGGGTGCCTATAAAAAGGCAGCCCCATACAAGGTGAAATAAGAGAAAGTCAGAGACTCAGACAGAGAGTTTTACAGATAACAGAGTCTCATAGATTCACCGATTGACAGTCGTCTGAGAAAACCCTCGTGTGGAAACCTCGCAACCTCAACATCCGCTACGCTCACTGAAACTCCGGCGACCGAGAAGACAGAAGGTAAGAGCTGGAAATAATTCTCCTACACATACATCTACACAATTGAAGAATGCCCCAATCAATGGTACCTTTGTGGTTTCCCCAGCAAAGCAGCTTGCGCAGATGGGCCGTCGCTGAACTTCGTTACAGTACCTAAAAAAAGTAAATAAGAACCTATATGGAGGAGCACCACTCAGGAGTAGGAATGGCAATGGAGGGGGATGTGGCAGGTTTTTACCTTAAACCCTACGCTGCCCCGCCCCTCTTGTAGGTCTTCTTTGCTTCATGCAACCCCGTAGCGAAGGCAGCTTTTTATGCTTAAGAACCCGCCCTATATAAGGGCGGGGTGGTGTGGTCGTGGGGTAGGTAAAGATTGTCATCCCTACCAAGGTTGTTTATCCCAGAAAACAATATTTATGACCTAGGAAACCCATCTTTGCCAATGACAAGAGATTCACACCTTTTGAGACCCATTTACAAGTAACGGTTGGGTTAGGGTTCATTACTTTTGGAAACCGATCCGAAACAGGATCTGGTTGTTCCAAACTGCCCCTTATATTTATTTATTTTTTCCGAAATCTCGTATCGTAAACGTTTCTTTAGCCAATGGCAGGCACTCCTGGCAGCGGTGTCACTGGTGTAGAGTTACTCCCTAGGAAACTTTGTGCTACTTGTTTAGAGGCCCAATATCGCGAACTTTCTTTCAGCTCAATAGCAAGGCACTCCTCACCTTCTTAAAAGGTTGGGAGTTTAAGCCTCAGAGGCATAGAGTGCCCTTGTCTAATTCATTTTTCAAATGATGGTAACGGTTTATGGGTGGATCTGAAATAGGAACTAGAACAGTTTCGGTGGCAGTTCGATTCCAGTTCCAGTTCGGTGTCACTGCAGTTCCAAGAAGTGTTACTAGACATGAAAAGCACCAACATACTTTTATGCAACTAATAACATACCTGTCATAAGCTCCTCATCCTGAACTGAAGACGCTTCAGAGAGGTGATTCTGGACTTTCAGAAAATCTTCCAAGTTACTTGTGGAGAGAAGACACTCTTCTCTCCCAGTTGTAGAATTGTCATCAGATTCTATTCTACACCATCCAACTGTTGATTAGTGATACCAGTGAGGCCTATATGGGTAGATTCCTTCACATCTCGGTTGAAAGAATCAACTTCTAGTCCATCATCAGATAGTTTGATATTTTCTTGATTATGGTCAGAAGTTGAGGAACTGCTGGAAATGGAATACATTGCTAGTTCGTGGGAACCTAAAGCAAGACTTATTCGCTCAGGTTTATTCACTAGAAGATCAACAGGTTCAAGTTTAGGCTCCTTCCTCATTTTCAAAAATATGTTCGGCTTGATCTGTATCTTTGAAGTTTTGTCATTATCAATCTCAAAAGATTTGGGCTTAGATGGCTTCCTCAGAGAAGTACTCAGCAAATGATCCTCACTGTCAACAATTTGGAATGATTCTAGTCCATCATGCTTGTTTGCAGCAGGTTTTCAAACAGGCAAATCAGCAAGATCGCGTTTATTCATAACTGGGCGCACAAGATTAATGCTTGTGTCCATCTTTTTATTTTTAATGATTGCATATGTGGGGTTCCACACTGACTCTTTCTCCAATTCAAGAAGTAAATCATAGTCAATATCCTTATTTTGCTTCCCCTTGTTCTTCTTAAATGATTTCTCAATGTCAAGATTAGATGCATTTGGATTTGATTTTCTCCCTAGAATGTGCAAGATGAAATTTTAAAAACTGGATTGTCTTCCAACTCCGCTCATGTAAGGGATCACCCTTGCATGGTTGGTCTCAAGCCCGGATAAAGGAGGAAGGTTATCAGATTTTTATATTATGGATTACACAAATTATGAGCATTGCTTTAGGGCGTTTCTGCCTAGCGATGCGCTGCAGAGCCCGAATGCAGTGATAAGTAAGCAAGGGCCACTACATTTTTGCTCGGATGTAGTGAATCAATTATACAAAGGGTTCCCACATCATGGATGGATGTGAGTAAAGAAGTTAGTCCCATTACATTGTCGGTTGAATGTAGTAAATAAATTCTAGAGAGGGTTTCAGCATTTTCAATATGGACGGATGCAAGGGGTAAGGAAGCTAGTCCTAGAAAATAAGATTCATATTGGTTCTTGAAATATCGGAACATTGTACGACAAGCTACATTTTTGCCCGGATGTAGTGAATCAATTATACAAAGGGTTCCCACATCATGGACGGATGTGAGTAAAGAAGTTAGTCCCGTTATATTGTCGGCCGAATGTAGTAAATAAATTACAGAGAGGGTCTCAACATTTTCAATATAGACGGATGTGAGGGGTAATGAAACTAGTCCTAAATAATAAGATTCGTATTGGTTCTTGAAATATCGGAACATTGTACGGCAAGTTAATGGAGGTGGTAGATACTATGATTCGAAGAAAGATTCATATTCTATATTTACAAGAGATAAAGTGGGTTGGAGAAAAAACAAAGGAGATTGAGGATAGAGGTTTTAAATTATGGTACTCAGGTAAAGAAAATGCTTTAAACGGAGTTGGTATTATCATAAATAAAGATTTAAAGGATAGTGTAGTAGACATACAACGATATGATGACCGAATCATGACATTGAAATTAGTGTTAAGAGCAGAGATTTTGAATATAGTTTGTGCTTATACACCCCAAGTAGGATTAGAAGATAGTATAAAGATGACTTTCGGAGAAGAGTTAGATAAGGTGATACAAAGAATTCCATAAAGGGAGATGATTTGTTTAGAAGGAGACTTAAATGGACATGTCGGTAAAAAGGCATTAGGATATCAAGGTATTCATGAAAACTTTGGTTTTAGGGATATAAATGAGGAAGGTAGGGAGATTTTAAATTTTGCTATGGCATTTGATCTCTTTATAGTCAATACAATCTTCAAAAAACGAGATGAACATTTAATTACTTATAGGAGTGGTTTATCACATACACAAATTGATTATTTTATTTATAAGAAAAAAGATAGAGCGTGTTGTAAAGATTACAAGGTAATTCGAGGAGAAAGCTTAACCACTCAACATCGACTTTTAGATATGGATTTACAAATAAAAAAATAGACAAAGAAGAAAAGAGTGCACCAAGCTATTCAAACTAAATGGTCGAACCTTGTGATATATTTAAAGAGAAAGTCCTTCAAGGAGATGCTTCAAAATTATGTTGGTATACCTTGTGATATGTGAAACAATATGGCTATATATATTAGGAAAGTGGTGAAAGATGTGTTAGGTGAATCTAAGGAAGGTGTACCGGCACAAAAAGAAGCTTGGTGGTAGAGTGAAGTAGTACAAAATAAAATCAAGGCAAAGAGGGCATGTTACAAATTACATTATGCTAAGAAAACTAGTAAAACTTTATACGCTTATAAGAAAGCAAAGAAGAAAGCGAAAAGGGCCGTCAGCGAAGCAAAAGCTAAAATTTAAGAGGATTTATATAAAAAACTCAATTCAAAAGAGGTTGAAAGAGATATTTTTAAGATAACTAGGGCTAGAGATAAGAAAACTAAAGATCTTGAAAAAATTCTAGTGGCAAACTATTTTTATAAGTTTTTAAATTAAAATAAAGATGTTAGTATTAGCTTAGGAGAGTTAGCCAAATCAGAAAAGTATATAAACCACAATTTCTACTGACGAATTCAAAAGAATGAAGTCAAATATGCTCTTAAACATATGAAGGGTCGTAAATCAATAAGACCAAACAATATTCCTATAAAAGTTTGGAAAGTCCTAGGAGAAACAGGAATCACTTGGCTCACAAGACTATTTAATAAAATATGGAGAAACCAAAAGATGCCCAAGGAATGGAGAGCGAGTACACTTATACCCATATATAAGAACAAGAAAGATATCCATAATTGTGTAAATTATCGGGGTATCAAGTTAATGAGCCATACTAAGAAATTGTGAGAAAGAATTATCGAACGTAGGTTAAGACAAGTATCAAGTACAACAAAGAACCAATTTGGATTCATGCCAAGCAGATCTACTATTGAAGCGATTCACTTTTTGAGACGTCTTATGAAACATTTTAGATCAAAAAAGAAAGACCTTCATATGATATTTATTGAAAAAAAAAGTTATCCCATTGACATAACCTTGTAAGAGACATATACGATGGTGCAAAAACATGTGTGAGGACTCATGAAGGAATGACAAACTTCTTTGAAGTTAATTTTGGGTTACATCAAGGATCAACTTTAAGTCCATACTTATTTATAATGGTGATTGATGAGTTAACAAAACATATTCAAGATGAAGTGCCTTGGTGTATGTTATTTGTAGATGACATTGTGTTAGTGGAAGAGTCTAAAGAAAAAGTTAATAGAAAATTGGAACTATGGAGAGAAACATTAGAAAGCAAAGGCCTTCGACTTAGTAGAACAAAGATAAAATATATGGAATATAAGTTTGATCATTTGGTTACTTCAAAGGACATAAAAATTAAAATTGGCACACATTGTATCACCCAAAAGGAAAGTTTTAAATACCTAGTATCAATTTTTCATAGTGATGGAAGAATTGATGGATATGTTACGTATAAAATTAATGTTGGTTTGTTAAAATGGGGAGGAGCATCAGGTATTCTTTGTGATAAGAAGATACCATTAAAGTTAAAAGGTAAGTTTTATAGAGCAACAATTAGACTTGCTATATTTTATGGTTATGAGTGTTGTGCAATTAACCATTAACATGTACAAAAGATGTCTGTGACAGAAATGAAGATGTTGAGATGGATGAATAGTCATAGAAGAAAAGACCGTATACATAATGAGGTTATTAGAAACAAATTATGTGTGACATTAATAGAGGATAAAATGAGAGAATATCGTTTAAGATGGTTTGGACATATAAAAAGAAGATCAGAAGAAGAACATCTAGGAAGATATGAAAAACTAAATTTGGAAAGTATTAAAAGAGGTAGAGGACGACCACAAAAGTATTGGAAAGAAACAATAAAGAATGATCTAGCTTATTATGAGTTAACTGCTAACATGGCACATGATAGAGCTCCATGGAAACAAAGAATCTATGTAGCTGACCCCGTCTAGTATGGAAAAAAGCTTAGTTGTTGTTGTCGTTGTTATGACTTTGATGATTTCCTGATTAGACTCGATATTGCTGGATATTTTGTGTTACACTTCTTTCCAGGTTTGCACATCTCAAATTACTATAAAAACACTTTTTGTGCGCTTATTTTCAAAATTTCCCACACTATCCCATTTCTCTTGTGCTTCCTCTCTCTCTCTCCTTTGGTGCAAGCTCTCTCATTTATGCATAATTGAAACTCCGTTACCTCCTTTTTGTAGAAACAATAAAAAAAGAGAGAAAAAAGAAAAAGAAGTTTGTATTCTTGATTTAATGAGATATTTTATATTTTAGAATTTTATTTGTAGATTCAATCTTATTTTAAAATTTTGAGTGCATTTGATACCCTCAATCCGGTAACCATAAAGTCGCCATGAGTTAGGTAGAGACACGTGTCTCTCCAGATAGAGAGATGCGACTCTACTGCGTCTCTGTTTTTTACTATAACGATCCAATGAAAAGAAGAAAACAGAGAATAAGATTCTATTAACAAGTTATAATACCCATTTTTCATGTCAATCAACAACCTAACATCAAAATATTGTTGCTGATTAGTAATAATATATTTCAAAGAACATTAATTTGATTTAACTATTAGGATATAACATTGAAATAATCAACATGTTTCATCAAATCGGAGAAAGAAAAGAAACACGAGTCCTATCTTTTCACGAAACAACTAAGCTCACTAGTTAGACGTTCACATCATATATTTCAAGTCCTCAAACAACTAAGCTCACTAGTTACTGATTCTCCTCAATTTCTCTTTCTTTACTTGCTACATATTTTATAACTTCACACACTTTTACTAATTTCTTTTTTTTTTCTTGCTTTATGAGTCTTCAATTGATCAAAAATATTCATTTTGCATTTTGGTTAAATCCATGGCTAACTGTGGTGATGGTACTTTGGGGCGTTTCCGCCTAGTGACGAGCTGCAGAGCTCGAATGCAGTGATAAATAAGCAAGGGCCACTACATTTTCGCCCGGATATAGTGAATCAATTGCAAAAAGGGTTCCCATCATGGACGGATGTGGGTAAAAACATTAGTCCCACTACATTGACGGCCGAATGTAGTGAATAAATTAAAGAGAGGGTCTCTGCATTTTCAATATGGATGGATGCGAAGGGTAAGGAAGCTAGTCCTAGATAATAAGATTCGTATTGGTTCTTGGAATATTGTAACATTGTATGATAAGCTAATGGAGGTGGTAGATACTATGATTCAGAGAAAGATTCATATTCTATGTTTACAAGAGATAAAATGGATTGGAGAAAAAACAAAGGAGATTGAGGATAAAGGTTTTAAATTATGGTACTCAAGAAAATGCTCGAAATGGAGTTGGTATTATCATAAATAAAGATTTAAAGGATAGTGTAATAGACATATAATGATATGGTGACTGAATAATGACATTGAAATTAGTGTTAAGAGCAGAGATTTTGAATATAGTTTGTGCTTATGCACTCCAAGTAGGATTAGAAGATAGTATAAAGACGGCTTTATGGGAAGAGTTAGATAAGGTGATACAAAGAATTTCACAAAGGGAGATGGTTTGTTTAGGAGGAGACTTAAATGAACATGTCGGTAAAGAGGCATTAGAATATCAAGGTATTCATGAAAACTTTTGTTTTGAGATATAAATGAGGAAGGTAGGGAGATTTTAAATTTTGCTATGGCATTTGATATCTTTATAGTAAATACAATCTTCAAAAAACGAGATAAACATTTTATTACTTATAAGAGTGGTTTATTACAAACACAAATTGATTACTTTATTTATAGAAAAAAAGATAGAGTGTGTTGTAAAGAAGAAAAGGTAATTCCAGGAGAAAGCTTAACCACCCAACATCGACTTTTAGATATAGATTTATAAATAAAAAAATAGACAAAGAAGAAAAGAGCGCATCAAGCTATTCAGACTAAATGGTGGAACCTTTTAAATAGAAAGTCCTTCAAGGAGATGCTTGAAATTATGTTGGTATACCTTGTGATATGTGAAACAATATGACTATACATATTAAGAAAGTGGCGAAAGATGTGTTAGGTGAATCTAAGGAAGGTGTACCGGCACAAAAAGAAACTTGGTGGTGGAGTGAAGTAGTACAAAATAAAATAAAGGTAAAGAGGGCATGTTACAAATTACATTATGCTAAGAAAACTAGTGGAACTTTATAGGCTTATAAGAAAGCAAAGAAGAAAGCAAAAAAGGCTGTCAGTGAAGCAAAAACTAAAATTTAGGAGGATTTATATAAAAAAACTCAACTCAAAAGAGAGTGAAAGAGATATTTTTAGGATAACTAGGGCTAGAGATAAGAAAACTAAAGATCTTAATTTTGTTAGATGCATCAAAGACGAGGATGAAAAATTCTAGTGGCAAATGATGATATAAGAAATAGATGAAAAAACTATTTTTATAAGTTTTTTAATAGAAATAAAGATGTTAGTATTAGCTTAGGAGAGTTAGCCAAATCAGAAAAGTATATAAACCATAATTTCTACCAACAAATTCAAAAGAATGAAGTCAAAGAGGCTCTTAAACATATGAAAGGTGGTAAATCGATAAGACCAAACAATATTCCTATAAAAGTTTGAAAAGTCCTAGGAGAAACAAGAATAACTTGGCTCACAAGACTATTTAATGAAATATGGATAAACCAAAAGATGCTCAAGAAATGGAGAGCGAGTACACTTATACCCATACATAAGAACAAAGAAGACATCCAGAATTGTGTGAATTATCGGGGTATTAAGTTAATGAGCTATACTATGAAATTGTGGGAAAGAATTATCGAACGTAGGTTAAGATAAGTATCATGTATAACAGAGAACCAATTTGGATTCATGCCAAGCAAATCTCCTGTTGAAGCGATTTACCTTTTGAGACGTCTTATGGAACATTTTAGAGCAAAAAAGAAAGACCTTTAGATATTTATTGATCTAGAAAAAGCTTACGATAAGGTACCGAGGAAGGTTCTTTGGAGAACCTTGGAGAAAAGAGGTATCTCATTGATATACATTAACCTTATAAGAGACATGTACGATGGTGCAAAAACATGTGTGAGGATTCATGAAGGAATGACAGACTTCTTTGAAGTTAATATTGGATTACATCAAGGATCAACTTTAAGCCCATACTTATTTATAATGGTGATTGATGAGTTAACAAAACATATTCAAGATGAAGTGCCTTGGTGTATATTATTTGCAGATGACATTGTGTTAGTGGAAAAGTCTAAGGAAAAAGTTAATAGAAAATTGGAACTATGGAGCGAAACATTAGAAAGCAAAGGCCTTCTACTTAGTAGAACAAAGACAGAATATATGGAATGTAAGTTTGATCATTTGGTTACTTCAAAGGACATAAAAATTAAAATTGGCACACATTGCATCCCCAAAAGGAAAGTTTTAAATACCTAGGATCAATTTTTCAGAGTAATGGAAGAACTAATAGAGATGTTACGTATAGAATTAATGTTGGTTTGTTAAAATGGAGAGGAGCAGCAGGTATTCTTTGTGATAATAAGATACCTTTAAAGTTAAAAGGTAAATATTATAGAGCAACAATTAGACCTGCCATGTTTTATGGTTATGAGTGTTGTGCAGTTAACCATCAACATTTACAAAAGATGTGATGTCGAGATGGATGAGTGGTCATACAAGAAAAAACCGTATACATAATGAGGTTATTAGAAACGAATTATGTGTGACATTAATAGAGGATAAAATGAGAGAATATCGTTTAAGATGGTTTGGACATATAAAAAGAAGATCAGAAGAAGAACATCTAAGAAGATATGAAAAACTAAATTTGGAAAGTATTAAAAGAGGTAGAAGACGACCACAAAAGTATTGGAAAGAAACAATAAAGAATGATCTAGCTTATTGTGAGTTAACTGCTAACATGACACATGATAGAGCTCTGTGGAAACAAAGAATCTATATAGCCGACCCCATCTAGTATGGGAAAATGCTTAGTTGTTGTTGTTGTTGTTGTTATGGCTTTGATGATTTCCTGATCAGACCCGATATTGCAGGATATTTCGTATTACACTTCTTTCTAGGTTTGCACACCTCAAATTACTATAAAAAACACTTTTTGTGTGCTTATTTTCAAAATTTCCCACACTATCCCATTTCTCTTGTACTTCCTCTCTCTCTCTCTCTCTCTCTCTCTCTCCTTTGGTGCAAGCTCTCTCATTGATGCATAATTGAAACTCCGTTACCTCCTTTTTGTAGAAACAATAAAAAAAAGAGAGAAAGAGAGAACAAAGAAAAAGAAGTTTGTATTCTTGATTTAATGAGATATTTTATATTTTAGAATTTTATTTGTATATTCAATCTTATTTTAAAATTTTGAGTGTATTTGATACCCTCAATCCGGTAACCATGAAGTCGCCATGCGTTAGGTAGAGACACGATCGACTCGTGTCTCTCTAGATAGAGAGATGCGGCTCTACTGCGTCTCTGTTTTTTACTATAACGATCTAATGAAAAGAAGAAAACAAAGAATAAGATTCTATTAACAAGTTATAATACCCATTTTTCATGTCAATCAACAACCTAACATCAAAATATTGTTGTTGATTAGTAATAATTTATTTCAGAGAATATTAATTTGATTTAACTATTAGGCTATAACATTAAAATAATCAACATGTTTCGTCAAATTGGAGAAAGAAAAGAGACACGAGTCCTATCTTTTCACGAAACAACTAAGCTCACTAGTTAGACGTTCACATCATATATTTCAAGTCCTCAAACAACTAAGCTCACTAGTTACTGATTCTCCTCAATTTCTCTTTCTTTACTTGCTACATATTTTATAACTTCACACACTTTTACTAATTTCTTAATTTTTTTCTTGCTTTATGAGTCTTCAATTGATAAAAAATATTCATTTTGCATTTTGGTTAAATCCATGGCTAACTGTGGTGATGGTACTTGCGACACCAACAACAAAGAAAGAGCTATTTTTGGTAAAGTAGGAGTTTTATATTTCTCAAAGATCACTGTCATTATCACTAAGCCAAAAAAGCAGTATGAATAGAAAGTTTTACTAATGCTTTATTTATGCATAAGATAAGTTCACCACGAGAGGTTTAATAAATATAATCATCATTAATACATGGAAGATACCATCCACAAGTTTAGTTACAAGGATCAAACCTTTTCAAGATTTATTTTAGAGAACTATACAATACGAAAATATTGCTAATCTAGCGAAGTGCAACTATTGCACAATGTTTTTGACTTTAAACTTGGAGATGGATATAGCACTCTATAAAACCATGTAATGAAAAAATATCTGGTAAAGTGATTTTAAATGTTTGAGTAAACCCGATTTTCTCTATAAGAAAGTTATTCCATGAGTGGATCTCCTTCTATGGGACTTTCCACTACAACTACACTTTTATTTATATTTGGTTAAAATTTTGGTTTTGCTGGTTACATTAAAAATACACACAATCATTTAGCCACACTTATTTATATTAAATTAGTTACTAAATATATGTGTAAGTTATATATACAGAAAAAAAGAGTTTCATCTTTTGCATAACTTAATCATAGTGTTTCATTATGTGTTTATATATATGACTGATAATTGGTAAGTAAATGCATACATGGGTGTTACACTGGACTGGTGATATTTGTTTGCTTTTCTGAACAATCACTTATATAGATACATTATATAGATGATATTTGATCAATTCAAAATGGCTTCTTGTATTTTGCTGCTTTCATAAGTTACATGATGCATAAAATATTTATTATTTACTAAAAGTAGTTTCCAAAGAATATTGGTTATCATGCAAGACATTTTCTATATCACTTAATAATACTATTGAAAATATATATGTTGTTTTTCACTTAAAAATATATCAATCAATTTTAAGCGGTATTTTTTTTATGTTCGTTGTTCTTGTCATATGATTAACTTGTGTGTATAAGACAAATTAAAAAGTCTAAGACTTGAAGTACAACATATTAGAGATGCCTTTAATTTTATGTAAATCGTTCTAACATTAAAAATAAATAGATTTTTTTTGAAAGAGGAAATATAGAATAGCAAGAATTTTTTCAAAGGACATTTGACATTATTGAAATTTAACCTATCAAATATTGTTTGTAACTAAGCTCTATAGAGACTTATCAACTAAGTTTATGTAGCTTCATTTTGTATTGTCAAAATTGTTTGAATCTAATTAGAATGTTTGTAGATGTCTTTTAAATCTCTTATATATATTTTTAACAACTCTACAAATACATTATTTCGTGTTTATTATCCAACTTATCATTTATTAATTTATAGAAATAGCTTCTACGCTAACATATTTCTGAAACATTCCTCACTTTACTTAGTGTGCGCAATTAATGACAGATAAATAGCTTTATCAATATACAATTCTTATTCCTATTAGTTCAATTATTATTGTATTAAATCCTAAACTAAAATTAGATGACCTAGACGAGATATCGATTGCTTAATGATTTCAGTAGCATGATTAGTGATATAAGATTAACCATCAATAATTGTGCAGAATTATACTTATGTAAATAGTCATCTTATTCCATATGTAAAAGAAAGTAGTAATAGTTGAAGTAAGTTTTTGTTCATATTATGAGATAAAGGTTCAATAGGTATTCAACATTTATAGATACAACTAAATTTAAGGTACACGTTGCTACTAATTATGATCTATGCAAATTTGAAGACACTGATGATAGAGAAAGTTTTATCATTTTAAATTAGTGAAAAGAGCATTAAGTTACTTATTCTATTTTATTTTTAATTGTTAAAGATACTTTTGTTGTTCTAGCCCCAACCTTTGTTGTAAAAACAAATACCTAGAGCAAGTGAAATATATTGGACAAATGTAATTTTAACTTATGCATGAGGCATTCAAACCTCAAACTTGCCTAAAAGATTGAACAATAGCAAGGCATCGAACATAAGAGCATGAAGAAATACGGGTTGATATAAGTATAAAAGATGTAAGCATGTAGTGAGTGATATGGATGATTAGGTTCAAAATATAGAGTTCAACCTTTAGTTGAAGGGTTTTTTACCAAGAGGTAAGTGAGAACTACGTGGGCTTTGATTACTCTCCATTCAAGAAGAAATACAAGAGGGTTAATTCAAAGGTAAGTGAATTAAGATCAATATGGTTATTTATTTTATTTTCTCATAGGTGTATGATTGTAAATGAATTAATTTAATTGAGTTAAGTGTGTATTTTAACTTTAAAATCATTATGATTAAGTGTTTAAATGACATTTTATGTAATAATAAATTATTAAGTAATATATTTATGTCATGCCATTATGAACGTAAGTTACGAAATGAATGAAAGTCAAACACGTACAAGAAAAGAACAAAGAACATCCTCAGAACTGACCTAAAAGGTGCCTTGGAACCACTATAAACCGGCATGAAACCAAAACTGGTCTTAAACCGACAGTTCCAAATCCGTAACCGGAATTGACCCGGTCTGATTTGGTTACGGTTCCCTGTCTCGGCTCAGAACTGACCATGTCTATGTTAAATAACCCTTATAACCCTTAGCTCAATGTGACTAGGAGTGATCAAGCCGAGTTCAACCTCGAACTATACTCGACCAAGTTGATCTTTAGCTAGTCAAGTACACTTCGTTACTTCATTTTCGAGCTTGATTCATCCGATTGAGCTCGTGAATAAACTTAAACTCAAAGTTGAACCTGACCAATTACAAGTTCCTTCATGTAAGCAAATTTCAAATCGAGAAAAGCTCAAGTTCATCGATGCTATTCTTCAGTTTAGCCAAAAAGTTGAGAAACATACGGTCTACTTTCCCTAGTCTTTGTTCCTTTTTGATCCTTCCAGTTTTCTCTTTCTCCATCAATACGAGACCAACTATATATATAAAGTTTTATTCTGCTTGGAAGCTTCTTGGGCTGAGTATTAATGATCTCGTTTTAAGCTCGCTTTAAATCGAGCCCAACAAGTATCAGTAGAGTTCGAGTTATGATCAAGTAGACCTCAAGTAATTGGGAACAGCTCGGCTCACTTGCACCCTTAATGGCGACTAAAGTCCCATTTTAGCTGGCTTTGCTCAGTGTAAATGAAATAGGGGTGGAAAATCGGGTCATCCGGTCGGTTTCATGTCAAAATAAGCTGACCTTGATCCAACCCAGTTTTTCTTATGGTCATGCTTTTTGGACCTAGAACCAACCAGGGTCGGGTTCAAGTCAACTTCATGTTGAGCCTCATATGCATAAGAATACACCTAATATATACATTATAAATACATGTATGCATACATAATATTCATATAGTATACATGTATATACTTTATACACATGTATGCATATACATGTGATATATAATAGAGAAAACATCATATTAGTATCATGTGATATACCAAAAATGGACTCCAGTATTTTATGGTTTGATTTCTATATGATAAAGCTCTATAGTTTCAGAAATCGTTCAAATTGGTACTCTCAACAAGATACCAGGAGGCTGCATATGACGTGGCTAGTGGAAGTCTAGACCTTCTTTGGCTAGTGGAACCAAAACTGATGGTTTGGTTTGGTCCAATTATACTGGGCAAAATGGTTTAGTCTGCGAGAAATTAAGAACCTATTATATTGGTTTGCTTCGAGGCTGAAGCTAGAAACGAATGAAACTGGAGCATGAACACCCCTATATAATTGTGTTGTAGTTGATCCAACCTGAACCCAAGTAGAGTTGGTTTTTAGTCTTTAATAATTGACCAGAAGACTGACATGGCTCTGGGTTCACCTGCTTTTGACCTGGACCTGAAGTGACACAACCCATTCACCCAATTTGCCACTCCTAGGGAAATCTAGTAAGAAACGCAAGGCAAAAATCCTGACAGACCCTGTTGTTAGTTCCTTAACTATTTATTGATACCGCATTGACATCGCATTTGGTATGTTGACGCGCAAGATTACCAGGCAAGCCCAGTAACAAAGCCACACCATTTATGTCCATAATGCAGGGCGCCGGCTGCTTGGCTGGGTTCAATCGCTGCAGGACTCATCCCTGTGCATAAGCTCAAGCAGTCAGCTTATGGGGTGTGCAGGGATTCACAAGCAACATTAGGTATAGCTTTACTTATCTATAGGGATGGCAATTCCAGACACAACTCGGAGAACCCGGTTCAGATTGGGGTTTAGGCTCTACATATCAGGCCTGGGATGTCGAAAAGTTACAGAAAAAGTCGGGTTGGATGTTGGACCCAACGTGAATGTGTGTATAGAAGTGGATACATGTACATATACATGTATAAATGAATATATTTATGTATGGGTAAGCCGAGCTTGACCGAGTTTGGAGCGAATCATGCAAAAGCAACTCAGGTTCATTTAAAACCCTTTGCCTGATGTGAGCTTGCCGGACTTCGGTCTTTGGACCATCACATCAAGAGTCCATAGACCGTGTAACTTCGACAAAATGAAAAGGATAATTTGTATGAAGCCACAAGGACAAGTTGGAGACTGTGTTGGCCAAAACGAATCAAATCAAATCGATCAGAAAATACTTGGGTAGATCAATTCAGCCTTTTCTGTTATAAGTCTTCAATTTGCCTTTTATCCTTCTAAAAACACATTAAGACATCTTATTTTAAATTTTGTTGTTTCAAATTTTCTCTTTTTTCTAGTTAGGCAAGCTTTTGTTAGGTGGACTCGCTAGTTACATCTAAAAAGAATCTGTTGGCAATCGAACTCCTGACATGCGATCTTACTTCTCAGGGTCACCACACCATGCGTCTTGTTGGATGTCTACTATGATATGGCTTGATTCAGACGATTCTCTGAACCTCCCAAAGCAAAATTATTCGGATTCAAAGCAATTTTGACAACAATCAAGAAGATAAAATCTAAATATCTGTACTTCCCATATGTTTGATGGATAGATTTTGTCACTTGTGCACAAGGAGTCATGTCACAAATATCCATATATGACAAACTTGGAAAATCAAGTACCAAAATCTGAATTGGATATCTTACCCTTTATCGCACTTTGAATTAAATTGAAAAGAATACTAATGTCAAGAAAATTGTCGAATAAATAATTTTACATGGAGCCTAATAGTTAAATCGACAGAACTTAAGTCAAGTTAGTGATACATTAACCTCAATGTCGGAGTCGGTGCGAACGATCTCAGAGCGTCTATCAGTTGAGGCATCGCGACACTTCAACTTTATCCGTAAGTGCAATGATCTCATGAAAACCATATCGCCGAGGTCTTTACGTGATTCTAGCAGCAATGAAATAGAAGTCTCACCTTGTTTTCTGTTCTCCCCGTCACTTGGGATTCCCAGTATTTTCTCAGATTTTCTAACATCAACCTCACCATTATTATAGGAATCACCGAGTCTCAGATAAAATACTGCACATACAACTACCTGCACCCACATAACAGACATAACTGTTCTGAGAGAGAGAGAGACGCTATAGATCACAAGGTGAATGCTCAGTACCAGTCCACAGAGATAAGAACAGGCACTTCGAGACAAAAAGATAATAAAATGCAGTAACCGTTTCACAGATCAGAAAACTTATTTCCAGATCCAGCTGAAAACTTCTGAAAGCTGCCATTGGTATTCACTCATTTACAGGTCCAAAATTCAATAGTTGTTTTGTTATTTTCAGACAGGATCCACAGGGGAATCAAAAAGAGCACCCATCCTCCTCGCTTGCTGTCTACTTCTCTGAGTTCTCTCTCTCTCATAGCAAGGAACATTGATGTTGCTTGCTGTATGGTACTTTTCTCTCACAACAAGCAACGGCTAGCTTTGCTTGCTCTCTTTCTCTCTCTTTCATAGAGTTGTCTGTCACTCTCTCTTGGCACCTTACCAATTACCTTTAAAAGTTGTACTTCTTAGCTTCTTAATTTATTTATTTTGCTTTTATCATAGCGAGTATGAAATCATCAGCTAGAACTTCAAGTTGTCCAAGTGGCAGTGGTAGTGGCATAGACACTAATGCAATTGGTATTCGGTTTTCTAATCCAGCATACCCACTAGTGCAATTGGTATTCGGTTTTCTAATCTAGCGTACCAGTATAGACCCTCAACTTCTAAGAACCCTGATGAAACTGGGGTTTGACAAAATCTAAGATGGATAATATGTCGGTTTTTTTGCATATTATGTAGTCATATTTTTACTAGTAGAATAACAAGATACAATGATCATTTAATGGAAAAGAGTGGAAGTATGACAACTTATAAGAATGCAACAAAATAAATAAATAAAGCGATTTACGATCATGTATACGGTATAACAAAAAAGAAGGCTCAAAAGATTTCATTTCCATATATGAAAATATATGGAGGAGAAGCTTCTACTATGGAAGCTAATATAGCGGGAGGCGCCCAATATGTACCATCTTCATCATTTGGCTCATGACCACTTCTTTCTAATGGGCCCATGGATTCATTTGTCCGTTCATCGCCGGACTCATTACGACAACTTACTTTAAAAATTTGATACAAGAAAGAAGAAAAAGAACAAATATATATACCAATTAGTAGGTGGATGTATCAAATGACATCCCTTTTAATGCTATCAAATCCCCCAGCTTTCAAGTGATGATTAATAATATAAGTCAGTTTGGTCCTAGAACGAAGGTTTCGTCATACCATGAAGTTAAGAAAACATTATTAGAGAAGGAGGTGAGGAGTAAAAGAGTTTACAAATAGATTCAGAAAGCATTGGGCTACATATGGATGCTCTATTAGGTAAGATGGATGGATTGACAGAAGGCAGAGAATACTAATAAATTTTGTAGTGTATTGTCTTTAAGGTACATTATTTCTTAATTCTATTGATATATCTATTGAATTGAAGGATGTAAATAAATTATATACATTGTTAAAATAAGTGATCTTAGAGGTCGGAGAGTAAAATATTGTGCAGGTCGTTACAAATAATGTAACAAATTATGTGACAACTAGTAGAGTGTTTATGGTTGAATTTAATTATTTGTTTTGGACACCATGTGTTGCACAATGTATATATTTGATGCTTCAAGATATTGAGGAGACAAATAAACTAAAATATATCTTCGAAGGGCAAAGAAGCTAGTGACATTTCTGTATAGTCATGGACAAATATTGCATATGATGAGACATTTTACTGGAGGAAAAGACATACACAGGCTAGCTATAACCCTTTTTACTCCTAGATTCTTAACATTTGACAACTTATAGCAATCAAAAGAAACTCTAAGGTCAATGGAAAAAATGTCCTTTATCAAATAGTACCGAAAGAAAATAATCTAAGGTAATAATTTCGCAACTCAAATTTTGGAAGGGCATTAGTTTTTAACTTAGAGCAATGGGTCTCTTGGTAGATGTTTTACGTATGGTGGATAGTGATGAAAAAACAACTATGGGTTATATCTATGAAAAGATGGACCGTGTGAAGGAGCAAATAAAGGTATTATGTGTTAATCTTTACTACTTTACTCCTTTACTTGCTTCAATTAGGTATATATTATTAATCTTAATAATAACATTTATCTTATTTTATAGGTTAACTTAAAGAACAAAGAAGAGCCGTATGCTTTTATTTGGGAGATCATACACAAAAGATATTGCATGGTACTGCATTATATCTGAATCCAAGATTGTATTATAAGTACTAAGGAATAGAACCGAATGTTGAGATTAAAGGTGGCTTGTTTCAATTTATTATTTTTCTCTACGAAGTAAGGAAAAACAACAACAAATCACTCAACAACTTATGAGTTATCGAAGTGCCTCGAGTGGTTTTGGACTAGAATCAACTATAAGTTCGAGGAAAGCATATGCATCAAGTAATTAATTTAAGCTAACTTTACTTTATTTCATTGTTACAATATAATTGGGTTTTTTGAATTTGATTAATTTGTTGCTTATGTATGTTTTTGTTATAGTTGAATGGTGGATGACCTTTAGCTATGGATGCCCCGAATTATAAAATTTTGTTATACGGGTTTTGAGTCTCACTTGTAGTGCCGTCCCATGTGAACGCAATAGGAGTACCTTCAAAATGATAAGAATTATATTTTATAAATAATTTAATAAAATTAAAACTATTTTTTTATTAAACCATCACTTATTATGGATTCTTTCTCTTATTTTAGATTCATACAAAGAAGCGGAATAGATGATTGCATCAAAAGCTTAATGACTTAGCTTTTGCGCAATATAATGAAAAACTAAGAAGAAATTACGAAAAGAGGAAAGCTAATGCTAATTTCCACCCCATCACGTTGGCATCGGTTGAAGATCATGAATATCCAATTGATGATGAGTTCGTTGGTGGCGATGAATCACTTATACGGTGAGATATTTATTTGGCATCCAAAGCATCAAGAGAGAGAGTTGTTGTATATACAAGATCAATGACACAAAAAAGCCAAAGCCAGCAAAGCAAAAGAAAAGGAAGAAGAATTTGATTTTGAAGAAACAAATGAGGAGCAAGTGGAACTACAAGGACAAGGATCTTCATCCGAAAATGAACTTGATTAGTTTCCTATAGAATATAAAATATATAACTTTTTTGGTTCATCTTAAACAAATAACAAGTCAAAACATAACATCCCTCAAATGAGGAAAAATCATTTAAGATAGTTTAAACATGTAGAAAGACGACTAAAGGACGCGACCGTAAGGAGATATGAAAAAGTAGATTGTGAATCTGGAAGAGGATGAACACAAAAGTGTTGGAAAGAAACTATAAAGAATGATCTAGTTTATATTGAGTTAATTGCTAGCATGACATGTAGTTGTCTTTTTAAGGTGACAATTTCCTCTATATCATCACTCGTAATGATGATGTCATTTACGTATATCAATAACAAGATGATTTTCTTTTCTTGTTTGATGAATAATGTATGATCATTAATACAACGTTTGAAACTCAAACTAATAATACCATCACTAAATTTTTCAAACCATAAATTGATTTCTTTAGTTTGGACACCTTGTTTGACTTTTTTCCTTCATAATAACCAGGTGGTAGGTTCACGTAGATATCTTCCATAAGGTCTCCTTGATGAAATGCATTCGTAACATCCAACTGCCATAATTTTCATCCTTGACTAATTGTCACACTTAGAATAATTCTAATAGTGTTCATTTTTGTTACTGGTGCAAATGTTTATGTATAGTCAATACCATATGATTGACTATAACCTTTAGCCACTAACCTGACTTTGTATCTTTCTATATTTTCATCGGCCTTGTACTTCACTGAATACACCCATTTGTGTCCCATAGTTTTCCTTTCTAGTGGTAAGTAATAAGTATACAAGTTTCCATGTCTTGTTTTTTACTAGTGCTGCAATTTCTTTTTTCATTGTTGCCTTTCACTCTGAATTTTGCTCTGCCTCTTCAAATGTTTTTGGGATATAAGTATTATCTATATTTACCACAAACAACTGATATTCTTTGGGATAATTAGTATATGATATTCTGTAGCTAATATCTTACATTCTCATGCTTTCTCTTTCGAAGTGTAATGGGTAAATTATCAAAATCACTAGAAGAATTTAGAGGAGTTACCTGAGTAGGAATCAAGTCTGATTTAGAGTGAGGATTCTGATCTAGGGTATCAGATTGATGTGGGAGGAAGGTCTTCACCTCTAGTATAAATCTACCATTTTTTCCCCTTCTGACGGTTGAATATCTCCTTTTTTAAACTTAGGTTGATCTTCAATTGATGGAATAGGTAACATAGTCAGTAACTGTAAATATGATGGTTGAACTTCTTTATTGCTATAAAACATTATATGTTCATGAAAAGTTACATCCATCGTAACATATGATTTCCTTTTCTCAGGATCATAACATTTAAACCTTTTTTAAGTAGGGGAATAACCCAAGAAGATACATTTAACAACTCTAGCATCCAATTTATCTCTCAAGCCACTATGAAATCCATCCAAATACCCTTAGAGGTAGATGAAATTGTTTCTGAAAAGGACATAAGGAGTGAAATGAAGTATTACCATTTACAACCCTACTAGGCATTATGAGAAAAACTGTTGTTAAGACAACTTCACTCTAACAACTTCTAAAATGTGTATTTTTTCTTTTAGAAACACCATTTTATCGTGAAGAATAGGAATAAGATGTTTGTCGTAAAATTCCATGGCTTAAGAAATATGAATATAGTGATTAAGACATAAATTCACCACCATTATCACTACGAAAAATTTTAATGGTGTGTTGAAATTGAGTATTAAAAAACTGGTAATACATGGGCATAATATTTCTCACCTCATCTTTTGTTTTCATGAGATATATCATAGTGAACCTTGTACAATCATCAATGAATGAAATAAAGTACTTATGACTATGTAATGAGATAATAGAACACATGCTCCAAACATGGATAATCTCAAATGGTCAAGAAGATTTTTCTTTATTCAAAGAAAATGAAACATGATGGTGTTTAGCCTTCTGTTAGGTTTCACAGTTTAATGTCAAGTCATTACAATGAGAAAATTCAAACAATAACATCATAATTTTAGATAGAGGTAAATGTCCTAGTCTTTGGTGCCATAAAGTCAGTTCTTCCTTTCTCCTTTCTGTGATTATGCAGGACTGCATTGTTGTTCCGTTGACTTTCTCTTAGAAATAAAGGTATCTTTTCATGCTACCTTGACCAAAGATCATTTCCGTCCTCAGTTTCTAAAAGAAACAACCAGTAGAATACAAAGTTATACGACAATTTTGATCTTATGTCATGGCAAAAACTTATAATAGATTGACTGAAATATTTGAAACATGTAGAATATTTTTCAACATTTCAAAAGGTGTGATGATACTTCCTTTTCCAACGATGGGAGTGTGAGATCCATCAGCCAACCTAATATTAATTTTCTTTTGAATCAACTGATAATCATTAAAAAAATCTCGCTGACCAACCATGTCGTCTACAGCACCAGAATCAATAACCCATATCCTAGACTAAGAAACAAATACATTACGCTTAGCCATGAATGAAAAAGGATATGCCATAGTAGCTTGAGAGTCGACACTAAAAGATGTGGATGCAGTCTGCGAATCAACAAGACAAGCCTTAAGCATTTCAATTTCTTTCTTCATGTCGGCCAGCGAATTTGCACTACTTTTTGTATTTTGTTTTTCAATTTGGTCACTACTGAAATAAGCTTTATTAGGCCTGTTTTGATAATAGGTAGGTTTGCACACCAATTTCCAGCATGTCTCTTTTGTGTGTCTTGATCTTCTACAATGAGAGCAAGTCAGCTTGGCCTTTTCTTCAGAAGTGGTGGTCGACCTTTGCCACGTTCATATCCTCCTTTAGCATAGGAAAATGAAGGGTTGGTAGGATTTCTTCCTGTAAATGCAGTGATTTCTCAATTGATTTTAGTTTCTTTTTCTAAATACTCCGATCTTCTTCCCGCAATAATAGAAAATCTACTGTGCTTAAAGATGAAAACTCTTCTCTACTAAGAATGTTATTTTTTACAACCTCATATTCCAACGAGATACCCCACAAAAGATTGAACACTTTCCGCTCTTCAAATTCCTCATTATGCTCTTGTATGCAATTTTGGCATTTTGTATTAGAATAGAACAACAATTCTTCCCATAAACCTCTAAGTTTTGCATAATACTCACAAATCTTCCACCTTGTCTACACTTTTGAATCTTCTCGATGATATCATATTTCTTGGCTATATTTTTTCTTTGAGCATAAACATCCTGAACGGCCAACCAGATGTCCTTTGCTGATTCTAGGAACATGAAAGTGTTGCTTATCGATGACCATTGATTGTATAAGCCATGCGTTGACCAAAGCATTCTCCCTACACCATCTAGAATAGAAAGGATCCGTAGTAAGGGCACGAGAATGTCTCTAGTCAAGTGATCCCACCGCCCCCTTGCCATCACGGCTAATTCAATAGATCTAGCCTATTGGAGATAGTTCTTGCCGTCTAATTTCAGGTTTGTAATTTGAAACACATCTCTCTTGTCCGAGGAACTGTTTTCACAACTATCTCCCATCTTCCCTTTACCATTCATGATCAGATATGCCCCCTTTCTCTAGAGCTGATCGTGATCCTTCTTCCTCTTTTTCCTTAAAACATAATTGTAGTTGAAAAATAACAGAAACTGACATGCACACGATTGGGCTGAAAAAACTGATCTGTGCCAAAAAAATGATATGCGCTACCCAAAGTGGCTTCAAACCTTAGGATCATTCCCACACATGCATTAATCCTCTCGATTAGGCTTTGATACCATGTTGAAATTCAACACATATACTTAGAAATCAGAATAAAGCAACATGGGAAAATTCTGTACAAAGGAGGAGGTTGACGCCATCATGGCTGCCGCACGCTCTCTCCTTATTTTCTCTCTTACTTTTCAAGATTACACTTAGGGCATTACTTATACATATTTCTAACTTGAAAGATAGAAATGCCCTTAATTAGTAAAACTAATGATACTTAGCTCCCAATGGATCAGATTATGATCCATTGAAATCCATAAGATCCAATTACAAGAAACTAAACGCAGAAACACAAATACACAAACAATCTTCAACATTCCATACCTGAGGCCTGCATCTGGGAGAAGATTTGCCTAATCCAGCTTGTCTCTAAAAATGATAAAGCTTAGAATGTCTAGAAAGTTCCAACTGCAGCATTGCAAATGGGTTTTGAACAAATTGGTGCCTGAATTAAATGCCCCCAAGGAGTTATAGAGTAGGTGCATGGGTTTACTAACTAGCCAAGATGTGGTTGACTACCTTCTCAGTTCGGTTTAGAAAACAACTAAAGAAGCATAAAGATAAATATAGTTGAGAAAAAGGTATACACAAAAGAATAATAAATACTGTTATTGTAATAGGTGGCACGGGCCATTAGGGCTCGTGCACTATTTGCACATGGCACAGGGCCACTAAGGCCCTGGCCATAGACGTTGGAGCCCCAACGACTAGTGCTGGCCAAGGCTGGCCGACCAACACTATTTCCTCTTGTCTCTTCTTTGTTGTCTCTAATGTACATATGTAAACTCTATAAATACTCCACTACCTCATGGATAAGATATGTTGTCTTTGCACAACTTTTGTTTAGAGTTTGTCTTGCTTCCGCATTCTTATTGAGATATTTGTGTGCGACATCCATATTTAGATGATTTGAGCTCTTGGCGCTTTGACAAATTGTTTTGTGGACGATTCAACCTTCGATTATCGACAACAATTTACATGGTATCAGAGCCTCGTATTGAAGAATTCGAGTACATTGAGAAGCGTGTCACGATTGCAAATTTCAAGAAATCATACCAAACTTGAGGTTAGTCTAATTTTTTTTATTTTGCATGAAATGTAAAGCAAAAATGAGGCTTTTAGATGTATCCTTGACCCAAAATATTATCAAAGTTGAGCAAGGACCATAAAAGAATATTTTTTATCAAAAGATTTTTGAGATTATATTGATGGTACGATAAAAGAACTGATTTTGAACATTGATGGTTTGGATGATGATGATATTATTAAAGCTAATGAAAAATATAAACAAGATCTAAAATCTTGGGAAAAAATGAATGCAAAAATTACTTAGATCATTTGTCAAAATGTAGATGAGAAACTTAGAAATAGAATTAGCATTTTCGAAAGTGCATTTGAAACTTGAGAATACTTAAAAAAACTTCTCTCAAGATATTTTGTTTTTCAAATTGATTTAATGGAAAGAATAATTATGGTTAAACAAGGGAATTCAAGCATTAGAGATTATCATAATGAGTTTTCGAAATTATGGACTCAACTTAGGAGTTTTGATAAATTTGGAAAACTTCAAAAATTGAATGAATTTCAAGAGTTTTTAGATAATCAATATTTCTTATTGTTTATGCGTAGGTTAAGAGATGAATTTGAAAACATTAGATCAAATTTAATACATAGAAAACCTATACCTAGAGGAGACTCTTTTTTGGCCGATCTTGTTATGGAAGAAACAAGATTGAAAAGCATTAATATTGCAAAAGAAGTCGTTCTTGCCGCCTCCAAGCCGGGAGCTAACATGAAGACATACAAGCCCCCACATGCGAAAAATCTCGAAAGAAGAACCAAGAAGCCTATGGGATCGTGGCCAACCAAGGACACCATATGCCATTATTGTAAGAAAAATGGGCATATCAAAACCACTTGTACTCTTCTTCGAAAGAAGTTTGGAAATATGAGAGCCATGGAAGATAAAGAAAGAGGAGTCTTGTCTAGCAACATCAAAGCATATATAGAATAAATGTTTAAAGAAAAAGCAAGCATCTCCGGAAACACTCTCTTCACCTCCTAAGGTATGTCTTGGTTTTTAGACTCGGGTGCTTCTTTTCATATGACTCATTGTGAAAACTCCTTAAATGAATCTCATGATACCATTAAAAAGCATGTGTTTACGATCGATGGTACAAAAATTCAAATTAAAAAAATAAGAAATTTCGAAAAAGAAAATTTTAAAATCCAAATGTGTAAGCTTTATACCTAAACTTAATTTGAACTTACTTTCGATTGCTCAAATTTGTGATAATGATTGTATAGTCACTTTCTCATCCAAACATTGTGTGGTGCAAGATCACCTATCGAAAAAGGTGATTGGTCAAGGCTATAAAGAAAGTGGACTATACAAAATAGATTATCTTGTTATGCCAAATTTTGAGTCTTGTAATGTAGCTGAAGAAGCTACCCTTTGGCATAAAAGACTTCGACATTTAGATTTACAAAAATTATGTAATGTAGCTGAAGAAGCAATTGCCGGTCCCAAGCCCGGATAAAGGAGGAGGGTTGTGTTAGGCTTCCGACAGCCAGCGTAAAACTTCGTCGGATTTCTACAACATGGATTACAAAAATTATGAGCATTGCTTTGGGGCGTCCCCGCCTAGCGACGTGCTGCAGAGCCCGAATGCAGTAAGAAGTAAGCAAGGGCCACTACATTTTCGCCCGAATGTAGTGAATCAATTGCAGAGAGGGTTCCCACATCATGGACGGGTGTGGGTAAAGAAGTTAGTCCCGCTACATTGCCGCCCGAATGTAGTGAAAAATTTTCAGAGAGGGTCTCCGCATTTTGATTATGGACGGATGCGGGGGGTAAGGAAGCTAGTCCTAGAAAATAAGATTCGTATTGGTTCTTGGAATATCGGAACATTATCGGGTAAGCTAATGGAGGTGGTAGATACTATGATTCGGAGAAAGATTCATATTCTATGTTTACAAGAGACAAAATGGGTTGGAGAAAAAGCAAAGGAGATAGAGGATACCGGTTTTAAATTATGGTACTCAGGTAAAGAAAAGGCCCGAAACGGAGTTGGTATTATCATAAATAAAGATTTAAAGGAGAGTGTAGTAGACATACAACGATATGGTGACCGAATCATGACATTGAAATTAGTGTTAGGAGTAGAGGTTTTGAATATAGTTTGTGCTTACGCACCCAAGTAGGACTAGAAGATAGTATAAAGACAGTTTTTTGGGAAGAGTTAGATAAGGTGTTTCAAAAGATTCCACAAAGGGAGATGATTTGTTTAGGAGGAGATTTAAATGGACATGTCGGTAAAGAGGCATTAGGATATCAAGGGATTCATGGAAACTTTGGTTATGGGGATATAAACGAGGAAGGTAGGGAGATTTTAAATTTTGCTATGTCATTTGATCTCTTTATAGTCAATACAATCTTCAAAAAACGAGATGAACATTTAATTACTTATAAGAGTGGCTTATCACAAACACAAATTGATTACTTTATTTGTAGAAAAAAAGATAGAGCGTGTTGTAAAGATTGTAAGGTAATTCCAGGAGAAAGCTTAACCACCCAACATCGACTTTTAGTTATGGATTTACAAATAAAAAAATGGACAAAGAAGAAAAGAGTGCATCGAGCTATTCGGACTAAATGGTGGAACCTCAAAAGTGAGAAAGAAGATATATTTAAACAAAAAGTCCTTCAAGGAGATGTTTGGAATTATGTTGGCACACCCTCTGATATGTGGAACAATATGGCTATACATATTAGGAAAGTGGCGAAGATGTGTTAGGGGTATCTAAGGGAGGTGTACCGGCACAAAAAGAAGCTTGGTGGTGGAGTGAAGTAGTACAAAACAAAATCAAGGCAAAGAGGGCATGTTACAAATTACATTATGCTAAGAAAACTAGTGAAACTTTAGAAGCTTATAAGAAAGCAAAGAAGGAAGCAAAAAAGGCCGTTAGTGAAGCAAAAGCTAAGATTTGGGAGGACTTATATAAAAAACTCAACTCAAAAGAGGGTGAAAGAGATATTTTTAGGATAGCTAGGGCTAGAGATAAGAAAACTAAAGATCTTAATTATGTTAGATGCATAAAAGACGAGGATGAAAAAATTCTAGTGGCAAATGATGATATAAGAAATAGATGGAAAAACTATTTTTATAATCTTTTTAATGAAAATAAAGATATTAGTATTAGTTTAGGAGATTTAGCCAAGTCAGAAAAGTATATAAACCACAATTTCTACCGACGTATTCAAAAGAATGAAGTCAAAGAGGCTCTTAAACATATGAAGAGTGGTAAATCGGTAGGACCAGATAATATTCCTATAGAAGTTTGGAAAATACTAGGAGAAATAGGAATCACTTGGCTCACAAGACTATTTAATGAAATATGGAAAAACCAAAAGATGCCCGAGGAATGGAGAGCAAGTACACTTATACCCGTATATAAGAACAAGGGAGACATTCAAAATTGTGCGAATTATCGAGGTATCAAGTTAATGAGTCATACTATGAAATTATGGGAAAGAATTATTGAACGTAGGTTAAGACAAGTATCAAGTACAACAGAGAACCAATTTGGATTTATGCCAGGTAGATCTACTATTGAAGCGATTCACCTTTTGAGACGTCTTATGGAACATTTTAGAGCAAAAAAGAAAGACCTTCACATGATATTTATTGATCTAGAAAAAGCTTATGATAGGGTACCGAGGGAGGTTCTTTGGAGAACTTTGGAAAAAAGAGGTATCCCATTGACATATATTAACCTTATAAGAGACATGTATGATGGTGCAAAAACATGTGTGAGGACTCATGAAGGAACGACAAACTTCTTTGAAGTTAATATTGGGTTACATCAAGGATCAACTTTAAGTCCATACTTATTTATAATGGTGATGGATGAGTTAACAAAACATATTCAAGATGAAGTACCTTGGTGTATGTTATTTGCAGATGACATTGTATTAGTGGAGGAGTCTAAGGAAAAAGTTAATAGAAAATTGGAACTATGGAGAGAAACATTAGAAAACAAAGGCCTCCGACTTAGTAGAACAAAGACAGAATATATGGAATGTAAGTTTGATCATTTGGCTATTTCAGAGGACATAGAAATTAAAATTGGCACACATTGCATTCCCCAAAAGGAAAGTTTTAAATACTTAGGGTCAATTTTTCAAAGTGATGGAAGAATTGATGGAGATGTTACACATAGAATTAATGCTGGTTGGTTAAAATGGAGAGGAGCATCAGGTATTCTTTGTGATAAGAAGATACCATTAAAATTAAAAGGTAAATATTATAGAGCAGCAGTTAGGCCTGCCATGTTTTATGGTTCTGAGTGTTGGGCAGTTAATCATCAACATGTACAAAAGATGTCTGTGACAGAAATGAAGATGTTGAGATGGATGAGTGGTCATACAAGAAAAGACCGTATACATAATGAGGTTATTAGAAACAAATTAGGATTGGCACCAATAGAGGATAAAATGAGAGAACATCGTTTAAGATGGTTTGGACATATAGAAAGAAGATCAAAAGAAGAACCCGTAAGAAGGTTAGAAAACCTAAATTTGGAAAGTATTAAAAGAGGTAGAGGACGACCACAAAAGTGTTGGAAAGAAACAATAAAGAATGATCTAGCTTATTGGGAGTTAACTGCTAACATGGCACACGATAGAGATATGTGGAAACAAAGAATCCATGTAGCCGACCCCGTCTAGTATGGGAAAAGGCTTAGTTGTTGTTGTTGTTGTTGTTGTATGTAACATTCCCTTGATGAAAAAGATTAGGGAACAAAAGTTTGAATGTAAAGAGTGTGTTCTTGGGAAGATGCATCATCTCCCTTTTAGAGAAAGAAACTATGTATCGAACAAAGCCTTTGATTTAATATATTCAGTAGTTTGGGGTCCGGCTTCTGTTGTTTCTAAGGGAGGAGTTCAATATTAGGTGATATTTGTATATGACTTTACTCGTTTTAGTTGGATATATCTTTTAAAGCATAAATCATAAGTATTTGAAAAATTTATAACCTTTTATAACATATCAAAAATCAATTTGGAGTCACAATTAAGATTTTTACATCAGATTGAGGAGGAGAATACATGTCAAATGAATTTCAAAATTTTGTGGAAACTAATGGGATCTTTTATCAAAAGTCTTGCACTAAAACTCCTCAACAAAAATGACTTGGCTGAGAGAAAACATTGACACATTATAGAAACATGCCAAACTATGTTAATTGCCAATAATGTTCCTAAATTTCTATGAGCAGAAGCTACTCTTATAAATAAAATGCCTTCATCCAATCTTAAAAATATTTCTCCTTTTGAAAAATTATATAAAATTTCTCATTTTTATGAAAGACTTAGAGTTTTTGGATGTAGATGCTTTGTTTATACAGATAAAAATGATAAACTGTCTCCTAGGGCTATTTAATGTGTATTTCTTGGCTATGACAGATAAAAAAGGTTATAGGTGTTTTGACCCTATTGATGACAAATTATATGTTTCTAAGGATGTAAAATTCTTTGAGAATGATGCCTACTATAAGTCTAAATTCTTGGAAAATTATGAATCTTCCATATCTCAAGATTTTTTTGATTTAGAAGAAGAAGATGATTGTGACTCTGTACATCATCGGGATATTTCTCTTGAGAGTAGTGATGTCCTGAATAGAACTGATGATTCCCAACCCATTGTTAAACCATTTTCATTCCATTATACACGACGCCGTAGAGAATCTGATGACACATGTCTAGAACCTAGGATTTCAAAACCACCCCAACGTTTTGTTTCTTATGAATCCTTTGAACCTCAACGCAAAAACTTGATTGCAACTCTTCATCAAGTTAGAGAACCCAAGTTTTATCATCAAGCTAAAGGTATTTCAGAATGAGAGGATGCTATGAGGGATGAACTTAAAGCCTTAGATAAAGCTCAAACATGGACTGTTGTACTCATGCTAGAAGATAAGAAGATTATTGGATGTCGATACAACAACTAAGCCTTTTCCCATACTAGATGGGGTCGGCTACATGGATTCTTTGTTCCGACAGAGAACATGTGCCCTGTTAGCAATTAACTCACAATAAGCTAGATCATTATTTATTGTTTCTTTCCAACACTTTTGTGGTAATCCTCTACCTCATTTAATACTTTCAAAATCTAGTTTTGCATACCTTCTTACAAGTTCTTCTTTTAATCTTCTTTCTATATATCCAAACCATCTTAAATGATATTCTCTTATTTTATCCTCTAATTGGTGTCACTCCTAATTTGTTTCTAATAACCTCATTATGTATACGGTCTTTTCTTGTATGTCCACTCATCCATCTCAACATCTTCATTTCTGTCACGGACATCTTTTGTACATGTTGATGATTAATTGCCAACACTCAGAACCATAAAATATGACAAGTCCAATAAGCTAGATTATTGGATGTCGATGGGTCTACAATATCAAAACTCATAGCAATGGTCATATTGTGAGATATAAGGCCAGACTGTTTGCAAAGGGTTATGCCCAAGAGTATGAAATTGATTATGATGAAACATTTGCCCCGGTTGCTAGGATGACCACAATTAGAATTGTCATAACCCTTAGTGCCATTAGCAATTGGGATATATATCAACTTGATGTTAAAAATACATTTCTGAATGGTTACTTAACTGAAGAAGTTTATATGACTCCTCATTCTGGTTTTAATGTTCCTCATGGTCATCCTCTTAAATTGCAAAAAGCTTTGTATGGTCTGAAACAAGCTCCTAAGGCTTGGTTTGATCGATTTGAAAAATTCAAGCATTTGCATAATTTTATAACTTGTTATAGTGACACTGCTTTGTTTATAAGGAAGACAGAAATATGTATTGTTATCTTGCTATTGTATGTGGATGATATGATCATCATTGGGAGTGATGAAGCTGGGATTATAGAGGTTAAACATAATCTTCACCAAGAGTTCGACATGAAAGACTTAGGCCTCCTTAATTATTTTTTGGGCATTGAAATTACTAGAAACCGTTGTGGGTATTTTATATTTCAGACTAAATTTGCAAATGATATCATTGAAAGGTCTGGTATCACAGACAACAAAATAGTGGACACTCCCGAAGTTCTAGGTACCAAGTTAAGATCCACTGATGGCGAAAAATTAGCTGATCCCACTCCATACAGACAACTCATAGGTGCTCTTACCTATCTCATGCATTTCATACAGCCAGTTAATTCCAGCAAGAACCAACTTCTGTTCATATGAGTGTTGTTTTGCGTATTATTCGATATGTCAAAAATTCTTCAAACAAGGGGGTTTTCTTAACATCTTCTTCGTCGTTTGATTTATCTGTATATACGGATGCTGATTGTGGTCGAGATGTCAACAACAGATACTCTACGAATGGTTTTTGTGTTTTTTTTAGGTGAATCACTTATCTCCTGGAAGTGTAAGAAGTAACAGAAAGTATCGCTCTCATCCACTAAAGCTGAATATCGAGCCATGGCTACTGCGGCTAAAGAGATTTCTTGGATTATAGCTATTTTAGGTGATATGGGAGTTACTTTGTAGCATCCTGCCACTATATATTGTGACAACAAAAGCATCATGTACATTGCCTCCAACGACACCTTTCATGAAAGGATGAAGCACATTGAGATGGATTGCCATTTTATTCGTGAAGAATGTTTGAACAAGAAAATAACATTGTGCTATGTTACATCATAGATGCAGCTAGCTGATTTCTTCACCAAATCTCTCTCGGTCACTCGGTTTCAATTTTTGTTGGACAAACTATCGGTATATACACCGTCAGTTTGAGGGGGGTGTTATTGTAATAGGTGACACGGGCCATTAGGGCCCGTGCACTATTTGCACATGGCTCAATTGATGATAATTTTGGCTCACCTATTTTAAAAAGAATGTTGATCTCTTGAACACATTATAACTCATGCAAATGTCACAATATGTAAACTCTATAAATACTCCACTACCTCATGAATAAGATATGTTGTCTTTGCATAACTTTTGTTTGGAGTTTGTCTTGCTTCCGCATTTTTATTGAGATATTTGTGTGCAACATCCATATTTGGATGATTTGAGTTCTTGGCGCTTTGACAAATTGTTTCGTGGACGATTCAACCTTCGACTATCGACAATAATTCACAGATACAATTTGCAGTGATTGAATGAATTGCTTTTCAGAGGACAATGACAACCATTGAATATATGCATATAGCATATTACTGAATGCGATGGTGTCAGTGAATCTCCCTGAACATGCCAAATGTGCAGCAAGCCCACAATATGCATGCCAATGTGAATTACATGTTGGGGGAGGAAGACACTAACTATAGACATACCCGCCAAAAATAATTAGGCAGAACTAACAATAGAGATCAGTACTAACTTCCCTAGGCAAATATGAGGGGCAGAAAGTCTAGTACCTCACTTGTTCCCGGGCTTGTATTGACACTGCGATCTATATGCACTACCGTGTCTTCTTGATGATTAATAAGACCACTTTGTTCTTCTAAATCAACAGTAGCTGCAGTGTCCTCGGTGGCAAATGCAAGATCATCCAATTCATCATAAAACTGCTGAGCAACACCAACCTGCAGGAGGGGCCAAGAAGTTTACAACTAACAGTTTGCAAAATATGGCTACACAAAAAGAGCGAGTTTGCAACATATTTCGACCTCAGGAGTAGATGCCCCTTCGGATCTTGAAACTTCAACTGCAGAACCTCTTGTTTGACACCAAAAGCAACCATCTTGCACTGGAGCAGCAAGCTTGGTACCAACCGGAAGACCAACATGGATTTTTATATTACATCTACCTATGCCACGGATGGAATCTTAAACTTGAAGTCTGGAGAAGATAAAAGCAAAAATCTGCCAAAGGTTGTCCCACAAGCGCCGAGATTCTTTGAACATGGAAGCTAAACAACTAATCAAGAAGAGCAGAAATGATATTGGGTCGTGCAACATTTGTAGGTACAACCAATGTATTGGTACCACAATAGACAACATGAGGGCATGTTTGTTAAATCTTACCAAAACATATCTTAGTTCCCCAAGAAGAGTGATCTTGTAGAAATTCATTGAGAATGACCCTGATGTTAAAAGCCATGTGGCCCGCAGGCCCTTAATTGGGCATTGTTTTGAGTCAAAATAGAAAGCATATCCCCCTTAAATTAGAGATGTTCTTTCCGTAATCTTCTGTTGGGGAACCCCTAAAATTCCAGGCACAGCAAGGATAAAAGGACTCCCATAGTGTGCACAATGTTAGGGAAAAATATAACAATAGTACTAAAAACACTAACAGATGACAAGATTGAGCCATTGAGTTTCACTGCAGTTAGAACAAAGTGAAGTTCCAGACTCAGAAAGAGTGGAAAGAATGGAGAAGAGAGATGATGGAAGTTTTTGGAAGGCAAGGAAAGCATGTCAAAAATTGGTCCTTATTTAATTAGTTAAAGAAGGGATGCATCTGTAATTCAGAAATAATAATCCTGACTGCATACATCGTATCACTTACAAAAGCATACCTCAAAATTATACTAAAAATATAGCCACTTAATAGCCCCCAAGCTGTGGATCGGTTGTAGATATGAATATGGTTTCAAGTAACAAGGAGGTATTGGAATGCTTTCATGAATAAATCTGCAAATGCTTATCTCCATAAGTGAAATTTGGTTCTAATTTTCAAGAAATGTTGATAAAATCAAGTTATAGCATAAATCTACATTATCAAAGGCAAGAAACAAAATTCAGCAATCAGTCTCAACACAGTAAACTTAATGTTTATAAACAAGTAAGAAGAAATAACTTAAAAATGAAAAATGTTTACAAAAGCAAGGGGAAGAGATATGATTACGATCATCTCTGAAAATTAACTAGATATATTTATATGTACATATCATAACACACATATATGTTCAACACCGTTTCACAGCAGAAAACAAGATAAACAACAAAAACTAAAAGAAATCATGAGAATGCCAATTAAACTATCATAAATATACAATACATGCTAAAAAAGGGAAATCATAAGTACTACATAAAGTGCAAGTCATATTAAAGTATCCACAAACAATCACTTCAATCCGCACGTTAGATGTATAAATCAGTGTTATCCATATCGTATCGTGGGAAGCCACGATACGGGCGATACGCTAAAAAAAAATCAAATTTTTTTTTGCAAATTTTTTTTTCCAATTTCTTTTTGCAGGTTTCTAGCATCTCTTCACTTCTCTCCAAGGCATCCTCTAGTATGCTTGTTTGGGATTGCAAGCCGTATATGTAACATGTAAATTCGGGTTAGTTTATAAGAAGTTTATTGAATAAGAATAATTTATGAACAAATAAAAATTATGACAAAATCATTTACCTTTCTGTTGCCAACTTTTAGGTATATTTCTGCTACAAGTTTCTAATTTCATGAAATCGCAAACAATGAAGAACAATTTGGTTGTCTCAGTTCATTGAGTGGGCATTTCACAACTTCACTATTTTAGGGTTCACCTTACATGACTTTCATTGAGTTGAACATGATCAACATGTGAGGCTTAACTCAGTCTGTGAAGTGAGATCAGAAGTAATCAGATGACCTGATGTAGGCATTTCACAACTTCACTATTTTAGGGTTCACCTTACATGACTTCCATTGAGTTGAAAATGATCAACGTGTGAGGCTTAACTCAGTCTGTGAAGTGAGATCAGAAGTAATCAGATGACCTCATTTTAACCCACAACATCCATCTATCATCCTTCAGTTTTAAACCACTTCAAGCATTAGTTAAAAAGCTAGTCTCCAGTAAGAGAAAAAGAGGATATCATCAAGTAACAATATCACATCACTGGGGTGTCATAAACGCAATAATCAAAGAAATGAAGCTCATCGTTTTGCTCACATATGAAAATTAGCAAATGTGCCAACTATATGTATAAAGATAGTTGTTTGTTAATTTTGATATATTAGATGAGTGGATTAAGGAAGATAACGAAGAAAATGCACTCCTAACCGAAGAAGACATTGCATGGGTTAATTTAGAAGGAGCGCAACATCATCAAGGAGATGAAGATTTTGATTTTGAAGCAGAAGATGAAGATTATTGAGTTAATGATCCTTATTACAAATTTACAATATGTAAATGTAAATGTAGTTCATTTTTTGCTTTAAAATATGTAAATTTTTTTCAATTGTTCGATGGTGAATGATCAATATGTACTAAACTTTGAATTATATGAATTCTTTGCAATTACCAGATTTTTCCTATTTTTTCTGATTTTTTTAGATTTTTACTAATTTTTTCTTTTTTATATTTTTTATATTTTTTTAATATTAAAGTATGATACGCCCGTATCGTAGAGCAAAACGATACACAATACGATACGTGTCGAACAACACTGGTATAAATAATATAACAATTAGCATTCCACCATTAATGCTAAATCAAATGCATAAAATTTCACATCACTCATTAAGTACTTTTTAAAAGATGAGGTGGTATGGGATGTGCTTGGAGTGCTAGAGGATCTGAATGCTTCAAAAGGCTCTCAAACTGCTCAAGCTGCGGTGCTTTGTTATGCATATAAATATTGCAGCATTATGGAGTATGGTATGCCACAAATTGTAAGTTCAAGGCATAAAGGCTTTGACATACCAGATTGAACATTAAAATGCTGAAGTAGGCGGTTGCTAGGTGCCACATATGCATCATGATAGTGGCTGCAAGAAGCAAGAAATAGGCCTCGATTCAGCTGCTCAAGACCCAATTATGATGTAGATAATTAAAATCCATACTCGGAACAAGAGCGTCAAAATCAAATCCTAATATCATCTAAAACAACAAATGACTAATACTTACCCAGAAAAAACCCTCTCCAGGGGACAATCCAGCCAATATGGAACACCAAGGATTCCCAAGTTTGAAATTTGCAGAGATGAAAAATCATTGCGGCCTTTGTGAAATTGTATAATCTGCCACCTATCTATATTTTCCAAATTTCCAAATACAAGTTATGATGGACACCATTACTGAAAGAATGAATGAGACTTTGCAATTGATACCAAAAAAGCTACAGAACAGATTGATTCATCAAAGATTGACAAACTAGTACCGTATAATAGTATACGCTCCCCAAAGTTTGCAACTGATGACATCAGATTTGCATATGTCAGCTCGTCTGAAAGGATGCAATTGGCTTGAGGCTGCAGCCATTGCTTGCCATGCAGCTTTTCCACCAAAGACAATCTACTCTTGACAACGGGCTTGCAGAAATCCATGACATTTTCAAGTCCTTGTAACAGATCAAGCAATTAGTTTAACTATTTGTTTGATATTCACAAGATAATGTAGAGATATACCTTCGCATGAACTTCTGGCCTCCCCTGTGTTCGTACACAAGAACCACAAGCAATCAAAACTGCATTAAAGGTTACTAAAACTCTTAGACAATGAGTAGATAGAGATTCACAAAGTTATTAGATGGTCATGTTGTGACAGAAGGATATATAAAAAATACCCTACTGCCACAACATCACCAATATATAAAACAACAAAAAGAAGTGAAAGATTGAGTTATCACAAACTTGCTGCACAGTTGAAAGCTAGGGATAACTAAAGTGGCACTGTTAATTTTTTTACATGCTAAGTTCGAAATATTTGACAACATTTGTAAATGCTTGAAGTTTTCACATACATAAGGCCGCCTATAAATTTTATAAAACAATTGGGCCTTTTCCCATACTAGATGGGGTCGGCTACATGGATTCTTTGTTTTCATAGAGCTCGATCATGTGTCATGCTAAATCATACTTTATTATTTCCTTCCAACACTTTTGTGGTCTTCTTCTTCCTCTTTTAACAATTTCATATTCTAGTTTCTCGTATCTTTTTATCACAACTTCCTTTGGCCGTCTTTTTACATACTCAAACCATCTTAAATGATTTTCTCTTATTTTATCATCTATTGGTGCCACTTCCAATTTGTTTCTAATACTCATTACATATACAGTCTTTCTTTGTGTGACCACTCCATCTCAGCATTTTCATTTCTATTACAGACATCTTTTGTATATATTGATAATTAACTGCCCAACACTCAAAACCATACAGCAAAGCGGGTTGGATTGTTGTTCTATAATATTTATCTTTCAACTTTAATGGTATATTCTTGTCACATAACATACCTGATGCACCTCTCCATTTTAACCAACCCGCCTAAAATTTTTATAAATAAAACAATATGTTTAGTGGAATTCTGAAAATCATCTAATTCTGTTGGATAACCACCAAATGAATTTGATATTACTCGAAACTAAAGTAGCACCCAGTACTAGGACAAGAAGACAACAGAATGGATATTCTTATATCCCAAAATGATCTCATGGTTAACCCAGCTTCCACATCTCTACAGTTCTCTAATTATTAAAGGAAGTAACAACCGATCAACAGGAAAATGATGGATTAAGACATGCACAGCCAAAGGTACCTGAGGTCAGTACCCTAAATCAAGCCAACTTTCAACTGAACCATAAGCAAGTGTGAAAATTAGAAAGACTTGTATAAAAAAGAAGCTGTCCTCATCTATACCCCTTCCATGATTTTGCAGCTTGAGTGCGCTAGCTTCATAAAGCACCTTGAGCTTGGTATAGGAAATTCAGTTCAAGATGTGGTCTGCGGCCTTTTGCAAGAGATGAACCAGCATATTTGAGCATCATCAACATGATTTCACAGAAATATTACACCATAGGAACTTCCAAGAAACATTTCGGGGTTGATGTAAGTGAAGATAGTGATGACCTTCATCACTATTTGCACCAGAAAAAAGCTTCCCCTAGTATCTTAAGGAAGAAAAGGTAGTCCATGGGTGGAGTAGCGAAAAAACCCGAAGAACATGACAGGGGACTTAAAACCCAAAACCAACAGGCAAGAAAGGACCCTGTGGGGGTTAAATGATACAAGTTTATTTTATTATTCAACATAACAAGCTCATTAAATGAAATGGACAGTAACCTCCAACCAAATTCCCTACATTTAGGAAACGTTCATATTACCAAAAGTTCAAAAATAGTGACACGTAATCATCCAACAAACTGTCAACCTTTACAAAGAGGCCTAGGCTATGCATGAGAGAGAGAGAGAGGTTATCACCATACAAAACACAATAAGAAGCGACTAAAAAACTAAAGAAAAATACAGTACCTTCGATTAGTAATGAACAAACCGTTCTCCTCTAACTTCATTATATGCCAAGGAAAACGTAGTAAGCCCATGTCATGCTCCTGATTGTTTTCAGAAGCTTGGCATATGATTCCAAGCTTAACAAGAAGCCAACTCCAAAATCCACTCGTGTTCTTATTAGACTCAAGTACAGGATACAGAGTATTAACAACTCTTTTCTCCAAATCAGCACACCTGATAGCATGGTTCTTCCAAGAAAAAAACAAACAGAAAGCGGAAATAGTCAAAATCTAAAGGACCTGAAGATGCTATTGTTTTACTGCTAATATCTTTATTAGAAGGAACCATGTGACACCATAAGAGTGGCATTCACATGGTGCATGCCTCTACTCACAAAACAAATTGTATTAACATCAGTTTGTGCTGAAACTCTCTGGATGATTTCCCACTAATAAAGTTTTTTGGCATGAGGTAACAGTTAAACAGGTTTATACTTAGATAGCACAAAGTAAGGATCCCATCAGCTTACCTCAGAATCCACAAAATATAGGCAATTTTCTGTGGCATTATACATGGAAGAAGCTGGTCGCATCATTTTAGCAGTGTCAAATCCTCCATCCTCGAAACCTGGAGAAGAACCAATCTAAGAATGGATTTGCATTAGTAGGTCTATAGACTAAGTTGCGCAGATCTCCAAATGGAACTAAAGGAATTTATCAAAACGCAAAAAGAGAGCATATATAGGACAGGGAAACGAATCTACAGAAATAGCCCTAAAACTTCACTTCTCTGTCACGGGTGAGATTTTCATCCATTTCTGTCTGTCACCAATATTTTCAATGGGGCAAATAGAGTTATTTATTGTGCATTTACCTTCTAGACATAGTTATGTTTATGTCACGAGTTAAGCAGCATATCACTAGACGTTCAGAATGCCACCCACGCAGCCTAACTGCTACACTAGTATGTCAAATATGTGATGAACATGCACTTGATACATTTGACAAACATAAATAAATCCAAACAACAATTCTGAAATACTTTTAAATGGAAAATTCTTCACACTTACACAGTCTAATATGTGGCCATCTCCATCAGTTACAATGATCCGATGATGATTCGTATCAGAAAGAAATATTTGGTTGCTACTTTCATCGACAGAGATACAGCCTGTGACAAGACAAAATTCTATCACAAAAATGAAGCGAGTATATCAAATTACTCAGTCATCACTTGCTATACAAATTGAAAATACCTTACTCTCATAAGCATGATTTCATATAAAAGGTAGTTATGTTGCAAAAGGGCACATAACTATCATTTTTGCGATAACACCAACAAAGGACTGTCTTTTTGAATTAGAAAAAAAGTTTTCACGTTTGAAAATCATAAATTTAAATATCGAAACTTAATCCTTGATACAGGACAAATTGGAATATGCCATCCTAAACAAGTAACACCATGATACCAACAGAATAGTATTGTGGCATGCGATTAGTCATGGTTCTGGCACAAACGCAAAACCTCCTTTTCAGATATAGAACGGAACTTTCAGAACCAGACAAGTGGCTTGTAATAAAGAAGACAACATAAAACAGCATACTTTAACCTTTTCTCAGACCAGATAGGTCAGCAGATGGGCAACATCTAGGAGGTCATCTCAACAATTATTCTTGACCATACAGCTTATCTTTGGGGTTCCAGTGAGATTCAGTGGATTACTACAGAAACGTCACACCTTCTAATAAAATATGCCAAACTTTTAGTCACTGTTGGATACCTAGCAAAATCCTCCTTTACCCAGGCTTGGGAGCTACATAAGGATGGACACTCTCACCATAAGAAGAATTCAAGGATTCTAAAAATCATAAAGATGTTATATGTTGAGATATGCAGTTTCAAATTTTCAACCCATCACCGTACTCTAGTTAAGTGTTTGAAAGGAAGGGCAAATAAAGCCTTCAAAGGCAAAAGGATAGAATAACATTAAGATATTTTCTGTTCATGAGAAGAACTCAATCATAAGAAAAAGTGAATACTGAACAGACCCGTTACAAGATGCTGAGAAATAGGGATTGTCTTATAAAGAATGGGACATTCAGAGAGGTGCATAAACATAGAGTATATCGTAAACTTGCACAAGAAAAGCTGTTGACAAAGTAAACTGGAAAGGTGAAACAAAAAGGACCCTTGGAAAAGCAATAAACAAAGATTGATCAAAACAACATGTATTGCTTACTCATTAATCAATTCTTATTATGTCGAATCTATTTCAGAGCATTATAAGTTATTTTCATGAAAACAAGAATAAGTAGAAGGAAACAGGAACGAAAAAAGAAAACTCAGTTACACCTGCAAAGTCTAAAAGCAGATTCTTCAGATAACGACAGACTGAAGGTTCTTTAATGATTTCAGCGTGCTTCACCCAAGTGCTTTTTGAATGTAACATCATCGAAGAGATTTCCTTTTTCCCCCTGTCTAGTTGACTGATTTCTGGGCACATTACTCAACACAATGACAAAAAGAGTGAATTCTATATACAATAATTGTACAAGTCTTATCAAAATGTTTATCCAGCTATAAACTATGAGCATGAGATATATGAGCTAGAGCTATAACTGTAAAAAAATTGCAAACTAATTAAACAACATGCCCAAAACAATGCAAACTATGAAATTAGATGACAGCTAAGTGCCAGCTCCTAAATATTCTGGCTTTAAAATTTATACTTGAGCCTATGATAGCCTTATGGTTTTAGAAGCTTGAGCCTTTAAACAAAGGTCGTTTAGGAATTTAATTATTTGAAAGGTTCTTTTTCTATTTTACTTGAAAACAGGGCTGAGTAAGAAAAGAAAAGGCAAAGACATAATAAATGGGTGAAAAGTTCGGCAATACTAATGAGGGACAGACAACAAGCCAAGTACCAGTTGAATTTTTTGGTATCCAAACCGTAGCAGGGCAAGCCTGTGTCCAACCTTCCGATATCCAGTTCTCATTAACTCAGGCTCCAAGCAGCCACATAATTGATCGGAGTTGAGTGTATCTCAAGGTCTGAGGCCCAACTAGCCTAAATCCCTCACATATTACTAATAAATAACTAAAGAAAGTAGGAACATAATAGACAGAACTACTCATAAGTTACATTGAAAAACCACAAACCTTCGATATCTTCATCACTTCCTGTTCTATCTTCATGCAAAAAACACAAATGGGCAGATCTCCAAACACATACAGGCAAACACACAGACGTAAATATACATATACATATATGTGCATACATACATACATACGTATATATACGTATGTACGTATGTATTTATGTATGTGTAAATGCTACACAAGAAGCCTAATAGGTCCTAAGCCATGTTTGATAGCATTCGGGTAGGTTAGAAAGCAGGCTATCCTGGCTACACCTCAGGCCAGGCCATTCTGACACCATAGTCACCTCTACCACAAGTAACCTCTCATTCTATTATAAAAATATGTTGTATTACCTAGAAGTTACAAGTAAATAACTAAAGGGGAAATACCGACATATGGCATTTCACAAGAAGATTCTAAAGAATCAACAACAACAACAACAACAACTAAGCCTTTTCCCATACTAGACGGGGTCGGCTACATGGATTCTTTGTTTCCACAGATCTCTATCGTGTGCCATGTTAGCAGTTAACTCCCAATAAGCTAGATCATTCTTTATTGTTTCTTTCCAACACTTTTGTGGTCGTCCTCTACCTCTTTTAATACTTTCCAAATTTAGGTTTTCTAACCTTCTTACAGGTTCTTCTTTTGATCTTCTTTCTATATGTCCAAACCATCTTAAACGATGTTCTCTCATTTTATCCTCTATTGGTGCCACTCCTAATTTGTTTCTAATAACCTCATTATGTATACGGTCTTTTCTTGTATGACCACTCATCCATCTCAACATCTTCATTTCTGTCACTGACATCTTTTGTACATGTTGATGATTAACTGCCCAACACTCAGAACCATAAAACATGGCAGGCCTAACTGCTGCTCTATAATATTTACCTTTTAATTTTAATGGTATCTTCTTGTCACAAAGAATACCTGATGCTCCTCTCCATTTTAACCAACCAGCATTAATTCTATGTGTAACATCTCCATCAATTCTTCCATCACTTTGAAAAATTGACCGTAGGTATTTAAAACTTTCCTTTTGGGGAATGCAATGTGTGCCAATTTTAATTTCTATGTCCTCTGTGCCAATTTTAATTTCTATGTCCTCTGAAGTAGCCAAATGATCAAACTTACATTCCATATATTCTGTCTTTGTTCTACTAAGTTGGAGGCCTTTGTTTTCTAATGTTTCTCTCCATAGTTCCAATTTTCTATTAACTTTTTCCTTAGACTCCTCAACTAATACAATGTCATCTGCAAATAACATACACCAAGGTACTTCATCTTGAATATGTTTTGTTAACTCATCCATCACCATTATAAATAAGTATGGACTTAAAGTTGATCCTTGATGTAACCCAATATTAACTTCAAAGAAGTCTGTCGTTCCTTCATGAGTCCTCACACATGTTTTTGCACCATCATACATGTCTCTTATAAGGTTAATATATGTCAATGGGATACCTCTTTTTTCCAAAGTTCTCCAAAGAACCTCCCTCGGTACCCTATCATAAGCTTTTTCTAGATCAATAAATATCATGTGAAGGTCTTTCTTTTTTGCTCTAAAATGTTCCATAAGACGTCTCAAAAGGTGAATCGCTTCAATAGTAGATCTACCAAGCATAAATCCAAATTGGTTCTCTGTTGTACTTGATACTTGTCTTAACCTACGTTCAATAATTCTTTCCCATAATTTCATAGTATGACTCATTAACTTGATACCTCGATAATTCGCACAATTTTGAATGTCTCCCTTGTTTTTATATATGGGTATAAGTGTACTTGCTCTCCATTCCTCGGGCATCTTTTGGTTTTTCCATATTTCATTAAATAGCAAGAAGATTCTAAAGAATATTTATGTTTTTTATTTTGCAATATCGAACAACATTTTATAGTTATTATATGAATGATAAAAAACAAGAAAGAGTAAGCACGGGCAGGTGTGGAACTAAAAGAAACTGAAGCTTCTTTCCAAATCCTTACATAATCAACCTTATTATGAGGCAATAATTCTTTATGACAACTTGATGCAAAAAGCTCCATCCTAAAGCTCTTTTGCCGTTAAACAAGTGAAAACAAGTTTACTAGCATTTGATATTTGTATGCAACAATGAGTGAAGTTCCACCCAGACAATATTTTAAACTGATAAATAAAAGCAGGCTTACTGGTATCTGAGCTTTCACGAGTATTAACAATGAAAGTCTAGTGGTTTCATGTAATTAATTGTGACATTTTCTAGATGGGTTTAATCCTTCCAGATTCCAAATCTTACTCCAAGGCCATCAAAGCTTATGCATAGTTACATCTTTGCCGCTTAGACCTTGCCTATAATTTTCTTACATGCTCAATTACAGCTCATGTCTTAATAACTTTTCTGCTATATAGTTGGTGATGAGAGGGACTATTTGAAAACAGTTTTAATTCAAGAAACCAAAAAGAAGTGAAAATGAATACGATTAAGAAAGAAGTGACCCAAAAGTTTCAATATGGTATAAGTTCCTTTTCAGATACTGATGCACTGCACGATCTTTTTCACAAGCATTCACAATAGAAATTGGTCACAATAGGTAACTTATAGAAATATAGTACGTCCTCATGCAATGATAATTGTCTACTGATACTTTATTAGTGTGTGGCACAAAACAAATTTGAATGAACTATAGCATATCATCACGATATGCAGCAAATTAAAGGCATTAAGAAGTTAAGAAGATGACTTGTCAATTTTCCAGAAATAAGTCAAGAAGTTTATGAGTTAGACTTTTCTTAGTCTATGATATCCCTAATCGATCTATCATTAACTTTTTTATCTTAGCTTCATCCCAAAGGTAGATGCCTATGGTAGGCTGGGGAATTAGATAGCCTGGGAAATGCGCAGACCCACCATGTGTTAGGCTAGGGCCAGGGTTATGCACCACCAACCAACCCAAACCTAGACTGGTCCAAGATGAGATAGCCTATTGGCCCATGAAATATAAAGTCCGTACACAATTTACATAAAATGCACAATTTTATGGATTATTATACAAATTTATGCATGCATTATAAAATATGAACAGTATAGATATTATTAGAAGTTTCAGACATATATTATGTAATAAACAACATAGTGTCATACATCATGCATCAAATGATCATAATTATGTAAGATATATTCATAAATATGAACTATTACACATTTTGAATTTCAGGTTCTTCAAGCCTGATTAGACCCATGGGCATATTGAGAAGACCATGTTGGATAATCAGCAACACAATCACACGATGCAGTTTAATCAAGAATAATCAAATGGAGAAGGGGTTTTAGAGCGAACAAGGCTGCCCCCCTCCCTCTCTTTTATATTTTGTCTCTTAATGATTGGCTGATCACTAGGGTTATTTAACAAAAGTATATGATTACATAAAAGACCTAATTACCCCTGATAAGTGGGGCCTATTTAATAGTAAAATTAAAAACATAATAAAACAAAGTTGGGCTCACTAAATACATGACCCATAGACTCCACCACTCCCCCTCAAGTTGGGACGAAGATATTTTGAGTCCCTAACTTACCAAGGAGTTTTTAAAGTCTTCCTGGTTAGGAAATCAGCACACATGGTTCTTTTGATCGTACAATGTTGCCTAATTGTTCCAGCCTTTACTGCATCTCTTATAAAATGACAATCTATTTCAATATGCTTAGTTCTCTCATGATATACTGGATTTGTCGCTATTTGAATTATTGCCTGATTATCACAATAGAATAGGATCGACTCATTAGTGTGGGTGCCAAGCTATTGTAATAGAGATTTTAACGAGATTGCCTCACATACTCCATGAGCCGCCACTCTATACTTTGCTTCTATGGATGACCTTGCCACCACATTTTGTTTTTTATTTTTTCATAAGACAATATTGCCTTCTACCGTTGTTAGATATGTTGCGGTTGATCGTCTATCATCAATATAGACTACCTAATTTGAATTTGTAAACACCCACACGTTGAGGTGATCATGAGTTGTATAAAATAATCTATTTCTCGAAGTGTGTTTCAAATATCTCAATATTTGTCTCATAACATTTATATGAGATCCGGTAGGATAGTGCATAAATTGACTTACCGTATTTATAACATAAGAAATATATGGGTGTGTAATCGTCACATATATAAGTCTTCCCACTAGTCTTTGATGCTCTCCAGGTTCATGTAATTATTCATGTCTTTGAACTCAATTTCAAATTATTGTTCAAGGCTTATACTCTACCATGTTGGTGTCCTTTAGTAGATCTAGAGTGTACTTCCTTTGAGTTAGGAATATATGTTAGAAGAATCAATTTGGGTCCTAATGTGGACTTCTATAGACCCAAATATACATCATGTTAAATATGCATTAAACATAACTTAGTGTAGGCATTTTAGTCATTCAAGTTAGATTAATGTATAAATAGCTTTTAGGTAAATCATGAGAGATTAGTGAAAAACCGCCACCCAAGCAGGGGTGCATGCATCATGTTAAATATGCATTAAATATTACTTAGTATAGGCATTTCTTGTAAGTGCTTTCTTATGCTATTCAATAAATTTAAATTTTTGCTCTTTAACATGATATCAGAGCTAGGTTGTCAGTAATCGGGTCATCTATCCATCGTGCAATCAATCTACACTTTTGTGCAGTGTTATCCGTATCGCACTGTATCGTAAGATACAAGTTATTCTGCCGTATCGCACGATACGTCCAAAAAAAAGTTTCAATTTTTTTTTCAATTCTTTTTTGCATAGATGGATTCATGCCAGGCAGATCTACTATCGAAGCGATTCACCTTTTGAGACGTCTTATGAAACATTTTAGAGCAAAAAAAAAAGACCTTCACATGATATTTATTGATCTAGAAAAAGCTTATGATAGGGTACCGAGGGAGGTTCTTTGGAGAACCTTGGAAAAAAGAGGTATCTCATTGACATATATTAGCCTTATAAGAGACATGTATGATGGTGCAAAAACATGTGTGAGGACTCATGAAGGAATGACAGACTTCTTTAAAGTTAATATTGGGTTACATCAAGGATCAACTTTAAGTCCATACTTATTTATAATGGTGATGGATGAGTTAACAAAACATATTCAAGATGAAGTACCTTGGTGTATGTTATTTGCAGATAACATTGTATTAGTGGAGGAGTCTAAGGAAAAAGTTAATAGAAAATTGGAACTATGGAAAGAAACATTAGAAAGCAAAGGCCTCCGACTTAGCAGAACAAAGACAGAATATATGGAATGTAAGTTTGATTATTTGGTTACTTCAGAGGACATAGAAATTAAAATTGGCACACGTTGCATTACCCAAAAGGAAAGTTTTAAATACCTAGGGTCAATTTTTCAAAGTGATGGAAGAATTGATGGAGATGTTACGCATAGAATTAATGCTGGTTGGTTAAAATGGAGAGGAGCATCAGGCATTCTTTGGGATAAGAAGATACCATTAAAGTTAAAAGGTAAATATTATAGAGCAGCAATTAGGCCTGCCATGTTTTATGGTTTTGAGTGTTGGGCAGTTAATCATTAACATGTACAAAAGATGTCTGTGACAGAAATGAAGATGTTAAGATGGATGAGTGGTCATACAAGAAAAGACCGTATACATAATGAGGTTATTAGAAACAAATTAGGAGTGACACCAATAGAGGATAAAATGAGAGAACATCGTTTAAGATGGTTTGGACATATAGAAAGAAGATCAAAAGAAGAACCTATAAGAAGGTTAGAAAAACTAAATTTGGAAAGTATTAAAAGAGGTAGAGGACCACCACAAAAGTATTGAAAAGAAACAATAAAGAATGATCTAGCTTATTGGGAGTTAACTGCTAACATGGCACACGATAGGGATCTGTGGAAACAAAGAATCCATGTAGCCAACCCCGTCTAGTATGGGAAAAGGCTTAGTTGTTGTTGTTGTTGTTGTCTTTTTTGCAGGTTTTTGCCCTCTCTTCTCCTCTCTTCACTTCCCTTCAAGGCATCCTCCGATATGCTTGTAATTTGGGTTTATAATTTCATTTATTGAATAAGAATTATGTATGAACAAATAAAAATTGTGATAAAATCATTTCCCTTTCTGTTGCCAACTTTTAGGTATATTTCTGCTACCAGTTTTTAATTTCATGAGATCGCAAACAATTAAAAACATTTAGTTGTCTTGGTTCATTGAGTGGGGATTTCACAACTTCACTATTTTAGGGTTCACCTTAGATGACTTCCATTGAGTTGAACATGATCGTGTGTGAGGCTTAACTCAGTCTGTGAAGTGAGAACTGGAGCTCAAGCATTAGTTAAAAAGCTAGTCTCCAGTAAGAGAAAAAGGAGATATCATCAAATAATAATATCACATCATTGAGGTGTCATAGACTCAATAATCAAAGAAATGGAGCTCATTGTTTTGCTCACATATGATAATTAGCAAATATGACAACTACATATACAAAGATAGCAGTTTGTTAATTTTGATATATTAGATGAGTAGATTATGGAAGATAACAAAGAAAATGCACTCCTAACCGAAGAAGACATTACATGAATTAATTTGAAGTGCAACAACATCATGAAGGAAATGAAGATTTTCATTTTAATGCAGGTGTTGAGAAACTTTGAATCTTCATCAAGGAGAATGATGAAGATTATTTAGTTAATGATCTTGATACAAATTTATAATATGTAAAATGTAAATGTATTTCATTTTTTGCTTCAAAATATGTAATTTTGGATGCAATTGTTCAATGTTGAATGTTCAATCTGTGTTAAACTTTGCATTATATGAATTTAAAGCAATTACCAGATTTTTCCTAAATTTTCTTGATCTTTTTTCGGTTTTTTATTAATTTTTATTGATTTTTTAAATAATTTTTATATTTTTTTAATATTAAAGTACGATACGGGCGATACAATACGATACGCCCGTATCGTGGAGCTCAACGATACGCGATACGATACACGTCAAACAACATTGCTTCTGTGATTAGAAGGTCTCCCATCGTGTGGCTATTTTCTTTGTTGATTTGAGTATTCACTAATCAGTGCAGACTATCGACCAACATTGACAGTTGCAGTCAAGTTCTATTCTAGGGTGACTGATTCCATTTTTTATGGCTAATAAAGGAAAGTCTCTTCAAAACCCTCTTTTTCATCAAATTTGAATGTGAATGACAAAATGGACACATTTCATATCACAAACATTATGTTAGATGGTCAAATTTTTTTAGAATGGTCTCATTATGTGAAATTAACAATTTTACCAAGGGGGAGACTACCTTATCTCACGGGACAATAACCATGCCCTCCTCTTCATGATCTCTCGTACCCTAAGTGGCGGAAAGAAGATGCTCTTGTATCATCTTGGTTATTACAGTCGATGTAACCTGCTATTGGTCGTACATTTATATATCTAGATTTAACCTCAGATATCTGAAAATCAGTAAATGAAGCATACTCTAAACACAAAAATATAGCAAAAGAGTATGAGCTTCTTGAGAAAATCAGAAAACGCAAACAAGGCTCACGACCTATCAGTGATTATTATGTATAGCTAAGAGGCTTGTGGGATGAATTACAATTCTATATATCGATTAAATGCTCTTCTTGTTCATGGAAAAGAAATGCAGAATATGAAAAAAGAAAAGTTTTTGATCTTCTTTGGGGCATTAACAATGACTATGAAGTTGTCAAGGTTAACATCCTTAGTCAAGAGGAAGTTACTCATTATTACTTCATGAAGAAGATCGACGAAATCTAGAGAAGAAAACTACTCTATCATTGGAACAAAATGCATTACTTGGTAAAACAGATTTTAAAAATATTCGTGGGAGAGGAGGATCTCGAGGCAAAAGTCGTGGAAGACCTCTTGATGACAGGGATAAGTTATACTACACACATTGTGGCAAATCATGCCACACAAAAGACTTCTATTGGGATCTCATAGGAGAACAAGATTATTCATCTAATAGTAGTCATTGTTAGCAAAGTTTTCATCCCTGGACACAGGCAATAGGTCCATGTAAATTTCTTTATTTAAGTACCCTTAAGGAATGCATTTTTGACATCCAATTGCCAAAGTTTTTATCCCTTATTAGCAATTATACTAATAATGACTCTAATAGTAGTCATTATTGCCACCGGTATAAAAGTTTCACTATAATCTAATCCATAGGTTTGACTATAACCTTTGGCAACTAACCATGCTTTATACCTCTCAATGTTGTCATCGGCCCTATAATGAATGGTGTATATCCATTTGCATCTCAATGATTTTCTCTCTAAAGGTAATCTTACAATTTCCACTTCGCCCATGTAAAGGATCACCCTTTCATGGCCGGTCCCAAGCTTGGATAAAGGAGGAGGGTTGCGTTATGCTTCCGACAACCAACATAAAACTTTATCGGACTTATCTATCATGGATTCTATAAATTATGAGCATTGCATTGGGCGTTTCCTCTTAGTGACGCACTGTAGAACTCGAATGCAGTGAAAAATAAGCAAGGGCCTCTACATCTTCGCATGAATGTAGTGAATCAAATGCAGAGAGGGTTCTCACATCATGGACGAGTGTGGGTAAAAAAGTTAGTCCCGCTACATTATCACCCAAATGTAGTGAAGAAGTCATAACAAGGGTCTCCACATTTTCAACATGAACGGATGCAGGAGGTAAGGAAGCTAGTCCGAGATAATAAGATTTGTATTGGTACTTAAATATCAGAACATTGACCGACAAGTTAATAGAGGTGGTAGATACTATGATTCAGAGAAAGATTCATATTGTATGTTTACAAGAGACAAAGTGGGTTGGAGAAAAAACAAAGAAGATTGAGAATACAAATTTTAAATTATGGTACTCATGAAAGGAAAAGGCTTAAAATGGAGTTAGTATTATTATAAATAAATATTTAAAGGATAGTGTAGTAGACATACAATGATGACCGAATTATCATAGTGAAATTAGTGTTACGAGTAGAGGTTTTGAATATAGTTTGTGCATAAATTAGAAGATAGTATAAAAAAGGTTTTTTGGAAGGAGTTAGATAAGGTACAACATCAACAACTAAGCCTTTTCCCATACTAGATGGGGTCGGCTACATGGATTCTTTGTTTCCACAGATCCCTATCGTGTGTCATGTTAGCAGTTAACTCCCAATAAGCTAGATCATTCTTTATTGTTTCTTTCCAACACTTTTGTGGTCGTCCTCTATCTCTTTTAATACTTTCTAAATTTAGTTTTTCTAACCTTCTTAAAGGTTCTTCTTTTGATCTTCTTTCTATATGTCCAAACCATCTTAAACGATGTTCTCTCATTTTATCCTCTATTGGTGCCACTCCTAATTTGTTTCTAATAACCTCATTATGTATACGGTCTTTTCTTGTATGACCACTCATTCACTTGAACATCTTCATTTCTATCACAGACATCTTTTGTACATGTTAATGATTAATTGCCTAACACTCAGAACTATAAAACATGACAGGCCTAATTGCTACTCTATAATATTTACCTTTTAATTTTAATGGTATCTTCTTATCACAAAGAATACTGATGCTCCTCTTCATTTTAACCAACCAACATTAATTCTATGAGTAACATCAATTCTTCCATCACTCTGAAAAATTGACCCTAGGTATTTAAAACTTTCCTTTTGGGTAATGCAATGTGTGCCAATTTTAATTTCTATGTCCTCTGAAGTAACCAAATGATCAAACTTACATTCCATATATTCTGTCTTTGTTCTACTAAGTCGGAGGCCTTTGCTTTCTAATATTTCTCTCCATAGTTCCAATTTTCTGTTAACATTTTCCTTAGACTCCTCCACTAATACAATGTCATCTGCAAATAACATACACCAAGGTACTTCATCTTGAATATGTTTTGTTAACTCATCCATCACCATTATAAATAAGTATGGACTTAAAGTTTATCCTTAATGTAACCCAATATTAACTTCAAAGAAGTATGTTGTTCCTTTATGAGTCCTCACACATGTTTTTGCACCATCATACGTCTCTTATAAGGTTAATATATGTCAATGAGATACCTCTTTTTTCCAAAGTTCTCCAAAGAACCTCCCTCGGTACCCTATCATAAGCTTTTTCTAGATCAATAAATATCATGTGAAGGTCTTTCTTTTTTGCTCTAAAATGTTCCATAAGACGTCTCAAAAGGTGAATCGCTTCAATAGTAGATCTGCTTGGCATAAATCCAAATTGGTTCTCTGTTGTACTTGATACTTGTCTTAACCTACGTTCGATAATTCTTTCCCATAATTTCATAGTATGACTCATTAACTTGATACTTCGATAATTCGCACAATTTTGAATGTCTCACTTATTCTTATATATGGGTATAAGTGTACTTGCTCTCCATTCCTCGGGCATCTTTTGGTTTTTCCATATTTCATTAAATAGTCTTGTGAGCCAAGTGATTCCTATTTCTCCTAGTATTTTCCAAACTTCTATAGGAATATTATCTGGTCCTACCGATTTACCACTCTTCATATGTTTAAGAGCCTCTTTGACTTCATTCTTTTGAATACGTCGGTAGAAATTGTGATTTATATACTTTTCTGACTTGCTAAATCTCCTAAACTAATACTAACATCTTTATTTTCATTAAAAAGATTATAAAAATAGTTTTTCCATCTATTTCTTATATCATCATTTGGCACTAGAATTTTTTTCATCCTCGTCTTTTATGCATCTAACATAATTAAGATCTTTAGTTTTCTTATCTCTAGCCCTAGCTATCCTAAAAATATCTCTTTCACCCTCTTTTGAGTTGAGTTTTTTATATAAGTCATCCCAAATCTTAGCTTTTGCTTCACTAACGGCCTTTTTCGCTTCCTTTGCTTTCTTATAAGCTTCTAAAGTTTCACTAGTTTTCTTAGCATAATGTAATTTGTAACATGCCCTCTTTGCCTTGATTTTATTTTGTACTACTTCACTCCACCACCAAGCTTCTTTTCATGCCGGTACACCTCCCTTAGAAACCCCTAACACATCTTTCGCCACTTTCCTAATACGTATAGCCATATTGTTTCACATATCACAGGGTGTGCCAACATAATTCCAAACATCTCCTTGAAGGACTTTCTGTTTAAATATATCTTCTTTCTCACTTTTGAGGTTCTACCATTTAGTCCGAATAGCTCGATGCACTCTTTTCTTTTTTGTCCATTTTTTTATTTATAAATCCATAACTAAAAGTCGATGTTGGGTGGTTAAGCTTTCTCCTGGAATTACCTTACAATCTTTACAACATGCTCTATCTTTTTTTCTACAAATAAAGTAATCAATTTGTGTTCGTGATAAGCCACTCTTATAAGTAATTAAATGTTCATCTCGTTTTTTAAAGATTGTATTGACTATAAAGAGATCAAATGACATAGCAAAATTTAAAATCTCCCTACCTTCCTCGTTTATATCCCCAAAACCAAAATTTCCATGAATCCCTTGATATCCTAATGCCTCTTTACCGACATGTCCATTTAAATCTCCTCCTAAACAAATCATCTCCCTTTGTGGAATCTTTTGAAAAGCCTTATCTAACTCTTCCCAAAAAACTGTCTTTATACTATCTTCTAGTCCTACTTGGGGTGCGTAAGCACAAACTATATTCAAAACCTCTGCTCCTAACACTAATTTCAACGTCATGATTTGGTCACCATATCGTTGTATGTCTACTACACTCTCCTTTAAATCTTTATTTATGATAATACCAACTCTGTTTCGAGCCTTTTCTTTACCTGAGTACCATAATTTAAAACCTGTATCGTCTATCTCCTTTGCTTTTTCTCCAACCCATTTTGTCTCTTGTAAATATAGAATATGAATCTTTCTCCGAATCATAGTATCTACCACCTCCATTAGCTTACCGAATAATGTTCCGATATTCCAAGAGCCAATACAAATCTTATTATCTAGGACTAGCCTTACCCCCCACATCCGTCCATAATCAAAATGCGGAGACCCTCTCTAAAAATTTTTCACTACATTCGAGCGGCAATGTAGCGGGACTAACTTCTTTACCCACACCCATCCATGATGTGAAAACCCTCTCTACAATTGATTAACTACATTCGGGCGAAAATGTAGTGGCCCTTGCTTACTTCTTACTGCATTTAGGCTCTGCAGCACGTCGCTAGGCGGGGATGCCCCAAAGCAATGCTCATAATTTTTGTAATCCATATTGTAAAAATACGATGAAGTTTTACGCTGGCTGTCGGAAGCCTAACACAACCCTCCTCCTTTATTCGGGCTTGGGACCGGCAATGCAAGGGTGATCCCTTACATGGGCGGAGTTGAAGGAGTTAGATAAGGTAATTCAAAGAATTTGACAGAGATTGTTTGGGAGGAGACTTATTGTTTGGGAGGAGACTTAAATGGACATGTCGGTAAAGATGCATTAGGATATCAAGGTATTCATGAAAACTATGGTTTTGGGGATATAAATGAGGGTAAGGAGATTTTAAATTTTATTATGGCTTTTGATCTCTTTATAGCCAATACAATTTTCAACAAATGAGATGAACATTTAATTACTTATAAGAGTGGCTTCTAACAAAGACAAACTGATTAGTTTGTTTATAGGAAAAAAGATAGATTGTGTTGTAAAGATTGCAAGGTAATTCTAGGAGAAAGCTTAACTACTGAATATCGACTTTTAGTACTAGATTTGCAGGTAAAAAGTGGACAAAGAATGATAGAGTGTATAGAGCTATTCAAACTAGATGGTGGAACCTCAAATGTGAGAAAGCAAATATATTTAAACAGAAAGTTCTTCGAGAAGATGCTTGGAATTATATAGGTACACCTTCAGATATGTGAAACAATATGACTACATATATCAGAAAAGTGTTAGGTGAATCTAAGGGAGGGGTACCGGCACAAAAAGAAGCTTGGTGGTAGAGTGAAGTGGTGGAAGATAAAATCAAGGCAAAGAAGGAGGCTTATAAGAAATCAAGGAAAGAAGCGAGAAAGGCTGCTAGTGAAGCAAAAGCCAAAAATTGGGGGGATGTATATAAAAAGCTTAACTCAAAAGAAGGTAAAGGAGATATTTTTAGGATAGCTAGAGCTAGAGATAAGAAAAACTCCGCCCACGTAAGGGATCACCTTTACGTATTACAAATTGCATTAAGATATGAAAAATTAGATTTCGAAAATGTTAAAGAGGAAGAGGACAACCACAAAAGTGTTGGAAAGAAACTATAAAGAATGATCTAGCTTGTATTGAGTTAAATGCTAGCATAGCACATGATAGGGCTACGTGGAAACAAAGAATCTATGTAGCCGAGCCCATTTAGTATGTGAAAAGGATTAGTTGTTGTTGTTGTAGGTAATCTTACAATTTTCCAAGTGTTATTCTTCTCCAAGGCTTGAAGCTCACTCTTTGTGGCTTCTTTCGAGTATTTAGAGTCCTTGGCCTCCTTATAATTTCTTGACACGTGAATAATGTAAGAATTAAGAGCAAACATCTTAAAGGTGTTTGAAGTATCATGATAAAAAATGTATTGGGATATAGGATAGGTGCACGATCTCTTCCCTTTTCTCAAAGGGATGGAAGCATTCAGATCCTTTCAAGCTGGTAAGGTGATGGACTGTTCTAGCATTGAGTAAGATGGTTGTGGATCGAAGGATAGATCCTCTTCTTGGGGTATGGTAGGTTGCACAATCCCCTTTGGAGTCTTCTTATGTTTTATGCTATACACTTGCAGGTTAAGTCTATTTTGATTCTCTGGTTTCATCTCTTCTTATTGCAGTTTGTCCTCATCTCTGTCTTTCATTCCAGGACTCATAGGCATAACACATAAATATTGATCTTCTCTGAGTAGTTTCTCTCCCTTACTGTCATAGTAGATAGTATCCTCACATGACACGTGAATTTTCTTTCTACTATGATCATAACAGATATAACCCTTTTGCGTAGAGGAATAACCCTGAAAAATACACTTGATTGCTTTTGAGTCCAACTTATCTATGTGTTTGGAGTTGTCATGAATATATAACAAACACCTAAATATTTTGAGAGGGATATGAAACAGTTTCTCATAGGGCATTAATACCTATAAAGATATTCTTCCTTGTAGTACAAATAAGAGAGTTCTATTTATAAGATAGATGGTCATTAAAACTGCATCACCCCAATGTTATTTTAGGAGCATTACTTTTGATTAATAGGGTTTTGATTTGTCATCCCATTTTATTGAGGTGTATATGTGCATGTAGTCTAATGGATTATGTCATTATTTCTGAGATAGTTCTTTAAAGTAGTACCACTAAATTCTCCACCATTATGTGATCTAATACACTTAATAGAATATTGAAACTGAGTTGTAACAAATTTATGAAGCATGCATAATATAACATAAACTTAACTTTTATTTTTCATTAAGTAAACCATCGTGAACCTCGTACAATCACCCACAAAAGTAACAAAATATCTGTAGTCAAACATAGCCACTACTAGACTCGGACTCCACACATCTGAGTGAACTAACTCAAATGGATTTATTCTTCTAAACTCACTAATGAAAAATCTATCTCTATGATGCTTGGCTTTCTAACAGGTGTCACACTCCAGAGACAGAGAGCCTACATTGAAGCTTAGATTTGAAACCACATCCCTCAATTTTGAAATAGGAAGATGACTCAGTCTTTGGTGCTACAGTTTGATTTTCTTGATACTTGCATCCACAATCCCTTTATTTGTAGTTATTTATGGCTAGACTTCATCCAAAAGATATAGCCCTCCTTTTTCTCTACCATGCCCAAGGATCCTTCCTGTCCTCCGATCCTGAAATAGACAACCGTTTGCATTAAATATAGGTAAACAATCTAACTCCTTAGTGATTGCACGGACGGATAAAAGATTAGTAGGGAACTTAGGAACATGTAATACTGAAAAGAGGTTATCAATTGATGTTCCCACTTTTCCTTTCCCTTGAATAAGAATATGAGAATCATCTCCAAGTTTGATGTCACTTTTAATACATTCATAGGAACTAAAGATATTATTGTTATCAACCATATGATGGGTTGCACCTGAATCAATAATCCAAGAGTACAAGACAAACCAGTGGAGTTCATGGTATTAAAACCTAAGGCATGGACCACGGAAGCTTGTAAGTCAGATATATTCATGTCCCTCTCTAGATCTTCTTAAGTCATCCAGTTGCTTTAATATTTGCGAAAGCATATTATTCTCTATATCTATAGTCTATGATGTACTCGCATAATAAGCTTTGTTCTTGATATATGTTGGTTTTTTAATGAGATCCAAACATTATTCCTTAGTGTGTCTTGTCTTCCTATAGTGGGAGTACTTCAGTTTGTCTTTCTCATTAGGATGTAGGGATCCACGTCCACGCCCACTGGTCGAGGTACCTCCTCTTCCATTATTACTTCCTTGTTGCCCATGACTTATAAAGGTTGATTTTTCACCAATCAGTACCTCCTCTTTTTCCAAATTTTTATTGTATTATTCGCGAATGAGTAAGGAATACACAACACCTAAGGACAGTAGAGTCTCACTGCTAAGGATTTTAGCCTTTTTCAAAGTCGCTTGATGCTCTCCATAGTAGATCAAACACTTTCTTCTCTTCTAATTCTGCATTCCTGCTCTTAACACAATAAGAACAATCTCCTTGACCATAATACTGTAATTCATTCCATAATCCTTTGAGTTATGTACAGTACTCACTGATGGTCTGACTACTTTGTCGACATTTTTAAATTTTTGCATATATTTTGTAATTCACTCACTGATGGTCCGACTGTCTTGTCAACATTTTCAAATTTTTGCATGTATTTCATACTTCTTGACAATGTTGATTTTCCTAGAATATGCATATGTAATAAGTGTCCAATTTTGAGATATTATATTTAGGTACATAAGGTACTTCCAATACCAGGTACCATAGAGTTTATCAGCCATGAAACTATAATAGCATTCTCTTTTCTCTATTTTGGATAGACAAGACCCGAAGAGTGGGGTTGGAGAATTTCTCCAGTGATAATTCCCATTTTTCCCTAGCGATAATTCAATCGCCCAAGACGAGGCCTTATAATTCTTTTCGTTAAACTTGATGATAGTGATCTGTATTGTGCCTATCTTGTTGTTTCCTTCCAAACTTTGAGTAGAATCATCGAAATACTCACCTTTTCTAGCCATCTGCTTGCCTTGGGATTTGCACTAACTGCCTCAAAATGTGTGTTGTGTGTCAATCTAGCAATGGATTGCAGTTGGTCTTATGATTTGTATCTCATATGCCAAACAGTGGTGGATTTTTCCACTTTTATTTAAAGATTAGGGTTTATACTCAAACCCTAAGAGAAGAATACCTTTTTTTGTACTATGTGCACTCCCACGACCTACAAATTGCGATGGAGCTCTGATACCATGTTGGATAATTAGCAACACAATCACATGATGCAGTTTAATCAAGAATAATCAAACGGAGAAGAGGTTTTGGAGCGAACAAGGCTTCCCCCCTTTCTCTCTTTTATTTTATGTCTCTTAATGATCGGTTGATCACTAGGGTTATTTAACAAAAGTATCTCATTACATAAAGGACCTAATTGCCCCTCATTAGTGAGACCTATTTAACAGTTCCTTTAAAAACATAATAAAACAAAGCTGGGCTAACGGATCCATGGCCCATAGACTCTAACATACCAAAGGCCACATCTTTCACAATGGGCCAGTAGACAATGGACTGCAGGTTGGGAGGTCAGGCCATTGCCCAACTCCAGTTTGGTTCATATCTGAACAAGTTTAGGTTGACCCTGCTTATGAAAGGTGATCATAAGAAAAGGGTGCGAACAAGTATCTCTACCAATACAGATGGTGCTAAATATGCAAATGCGTCCGTAAGCATACTTGTCAAAATTACATGTAACTACAAGGAAATCAAATCAACTTGGTTATGCATCTCCTAAAGAAAAGAAGGACTGAATTAACCACACTTCTAAATCAAAGTAATGGCCTCCCTGGTTGCTGCCTATGTTCAGGATCAATCTTATTTAGTTGTTGCTGAAACAGACTTTTTAAATGTAAGACCTCATGTTGCCAATGCTCTGTGGCTGTTCTCCACCCAAAGTTTACCAATAGTTTCAATATAATACATACACAAATGCACCTCGTCTGCTTACAACTCTACATTATAATGCATACATTAAATTACTCAACTTGACACACTCATACTCATGATCACATCAGCCCCTTCTTTTGGCTGTAGAAGAGTGAAATCAAAGACGTTTGGCATTGTTTATGTTTTGCAAGCATCAAGAAGTTCATATTTTGGAGAACATATTGTGACACTGCTCAAGATGTTAAAATCATCTAATGATTCAGGTGTGCTTATTGATCTTGATTTCTGTTTTAGAAGTTAATGACAAACAAAAATATAGATCATTTACCATTGCTAATATCGGCAAGTTCCACATCCTTTGTGAAATAAGAAACAGATTTTCCAAATCCATCAAACAATATGTAGAAAGCTCCATTATTGGCCTGAAAGAAGGAGAACTTCCATTATATATTTTGAATCAATCAGACCAGAAAATGTCTTTGTGTACAGGCAATTTTAATGAACAAGAGATGCATGGAAGTTAACTATACAACAACTACAACTAAGCCTTTTCCCATACTAGACGAGGTCGGCTACATGGATTCTTTGTTTCCACAGATCCCTATCGTGTGCCATGTTAGCAGTTAACTCCCAATAAGCTAGATCATTCTTTATTGTTTCTTTCCAACACTTTTGTGGTCGTCCTCTACCTCTTTTAATACTTTCCAAATTTAGTTTTTCTAACCTTCTTGCAGGTTCTTCTTTTGATCTTCTTTCTATATGTCCAAACCATCTTAAACGATGTTCTCTCATTTTATCCTCTATTGGTGTCACTCCTAATTTGTTTCTAATAACCTCATTATGTATACGGTCTTTTCTTGTATGACCACTCATCCATCTTAACATCTTCATTTCTATCACAGACATCTTTTGTACATATTGATGATTAACTGCCCAACACTCAGAACCATAAAACATGGCAGGCCTAATTGCTGCTCTATAATATTTAGCTTTTAACTTTAATGGTATCTTCTTATCACAAAGAATGCCTGATGTTCCTCTCCATTTTAACCAACCAGCATTAATTCTATGCGTAACATCTCCATCAATTCTTCCATCACTCTCAAAAATTGACCCTAGGTGTTTAAAACTTTCCTTTTGGGTAATGCAATGTGTGCCAATTTTAATTTCTATGTCCTCTGAAGTAACCAAATGATCAAGCTTACATTCTATATATTCTGTCTTTGTTCTACTAAGTCGGAGGCCTTTGCTTTCAAATGTTTCTCTCCATAGTTCCAATTTTCTATTAACTTTTTCCTTAGACTCCTCCACTAATACAATATCATCTGCAAATAACATACACCAAGGTACTTCATCCTTGTTGCACGTTGGCACTCATAGAAATAAATCATAGGATCGATAGCAAACCTCCATTAACACGATGTGCCATTGAGATAGCCCTGAGATGCCTTGCTGCAGCACCTCTTTTGTGTTTTTCGGCCAACATCTCCCTTCTCTTTGACTCATCAGGCCAAGGCTGTCTAAATGGAAGTTAACTATACAATGATAAAAACTGAAGGGATGTACTCCGCTTCAGCAGTGTCCTATAAATCCCCATTTATAACTTACATGCTCAAGAAAATTAAAAGGCACCATAAGTAATTCATGCTATTACTACACAGCAAGCCTTTGGTAAATTAGAAAATGAAGCTACACTGTTTTCATGAATGAACTTGGTACTAATAAGAGGAGCACAAGAAACAAGATGAAACATATCATTTGAATGGTTTCTTCTTTCTTCGTTCTAAACCGATACTTGAAATGAAGTGCTTCTTATCTAGTATAAAACAAATCAAACACCATGCTTTCAACTAATAATCCTAGATTCCTTTTACAATATGTACCCGAGATTAGGATATAATTAAGTATTTAAAATGGCAACAATCTTACTGGCATAAGCTCTGTAGATGACAACAGGATAGGAAATGTAATGTTCTCGTTGCTTATCATCTTGCTTATTTGATTCCTGATGGGGGAGATGGATACTTGTGCACCACATTGTAATCCAAATGTCTGCAATTCAGGAAATCTGCAAATGGATTGCATAGCTAATTATTTATGAATAATTTGTAAACAAATAGAAAGCATATGTAGGGAAAATGTAAGCACAAGTACCTTTGCTGAAGCAATTTTAGTTTTTCTAGCATGCCAATTTGCTCAAAACCAGATGCTGGAGAATCCTGAATGTAAGCATTCACAAGAATAAAGAAAACCCCATCCTTGCGGAAAACTTTCTTCCCTTCCACCATCATGTTCAACCAATAATGATGAGGACCTGTGGTTCATATAAACAATGGAAAAGATGATGCATAAGTCATATTCAAAATGCCAATAATCAATCCCTGTTTTAAATATTTTTACATACAAATAGACACACACATACTTTCGTTTTTTGATGAACTATTTTGAAAGACCTACAAACGAGTGATGTGGGCTTGTCATCATTCTTACATTATTGGATATTATTGAAGGCTACTTTTGTAATTTGTGTATCTCTAACAGTTCCTAACTAATAAAAAGTATAGCCTACTGTGTGGTTATATGAGCCCTAAAAACCTCTAGCATGTTGAGGAAGCAAAATAGAGTCATGTGATGATTGGTATAGGAGTAAGGGCTCTGACAAGTCAAATGTCATCGCTTCTGGGAAGCGCCAATGCTATGCACAGTTCCATGATCGTATAGATGTACAATAATATCAAAAAAGTTTGATTCTTTTGTCTCCACCCCTAACTAGACCACTCCTCTTTCATGAAGACAATACTCCACTCTTTATTCATAGAGGCATGCCCTTTCTTCATTCAACATGGAACTCTTATCATAAAAGAAGGCATGGCAGTTCTTGTTTTGCTGCATCTTTCTTTGTAAGAATGTCAACATTTACTTTCAACTAATCCTTTAGAATCTCTTTGTCTAATTCAGTGGTGACTACCTTCAATTATATCAACTGTAGACTCTAAAAGTTCCAAGAACTCAGCTTCAATGTTCTCTTGCTGTGCAGCTGCTGTCCCATACCTATAATCAACATGCAGTCAGTATGAACCATACCATAAAGTAATTCAGCATCTGTACTTATAAGTCATAACAAACAAAATGAAAGGCTAAGGTGTCTACTTGTAAAGCAAAAATGAAGAGTGACATAACACTTTACTTGGCCAAACTATAAAGAACAATCACTAGCAACCAAGAACATGAATAATGGAGCCGATATATGTGTTTGTCTATGTGTATGTGCATGCAACTGTTGTATGCAAATATGCTTCCCAGGATGACAGTATATTGTCCAATGTACACCATAAACTGAAGACTTAATGCTTTAGGCAAATTGTATTTCACAAGAAGCCTTTAATGTACCACGCTGCAATAAAAGAAAACAATGTAACTTGCCAATGCATAACCGACACGCTCCTCCCATTAGCAACATCGACAACAATGACAACTTTTCCAACACAACAATACATTTCGTACTTCATATTAAACCCTTATCTGATGTGTGATCAATTTGCACTTGGCAATCCAAAGGCCGATGCAAATATTTCCAGAACTTAACGGGCTACATTGTAGTAGCAGCAGTTTATAGCCAGAAGGCCCAGAACAATGTATAATTCTGTGGATGAGGTAATCTTGCCAGGTCTGTGAAGGAAAATTTGTTTGTTACCACAAGCCAGGTCTGTGAAGGAAAATTTGTTTGTTACCACAAGCCAGGACTGAGAATAACATCAGAGCCACAAATTTGACAGCTTATCAGAATCAGGAAGCAATCATACTGATGACAGCCATGCAATTCAAATAGCTTCCAACTTTTCTTGACACCAGCCATAATGACCAACCGTAAAAGAACATTGTCACAAAACAAAAAGGCAATGCCAATTCCAGCAAGTCAAACGTTTGTGATGCAATTACCATCTGAGACAATGACCCCAACCTCCAACAATCATTCTGGGCTTGTTCGCTGAAAAAGAGAATGAGGACACAGTTGTCGGGAGCAAGCACATCCTCTCGAATTGCTTTGGTGGATTCACTGATGAAAACAACATACATTCATAAACTCAGAGCATTAGCATGAATCCAATGCTAGGAAAAACTTTGGATTGCTACTTACCCCAGAATATCAAACTCTTACAATAACATTTGAATTTGAATAAACAATCCAGAAAGAAAACTGACAAATTACCAAAAAGAACAATGCAAATGAAACAATTGATCCTACTATCCTCTGTGCACGTTGTTTACATTGCAAAAGATAAACAGAAAACAGAAAAAGAGAAGATGAGAATATGGAAGAATGGAGAGCAAGAATACCAGAGAAAAGAGAATGAAAGAAAATCCTAGAGAATGTCATAACACGCCTCGCTCGGAAAGCCATTAGAGAGGTGTTCCAAAAGGTGACCAGAAGTCCCTGCACCATGCACAAGAAAGTGAACAACATTAGCTACTAGCCAGATTTGGACAAAAAAGTTAATGATATTGAACACAGGAAATCATAGATATATGTAAAGGGAATGTATCAAATTTGCAAACAACGACAACAACTAAGCCTTTTCCCATACTGGACGGGGTAGGCTACATGGATTCTTTGTTTCCACAGAGTCCTATCAAATTTGCAAAAGAAACAATTTTATTTCACATACATGATCCAACCAAGGAATGCCGGACAACATATCAGGCACAATCCTCTGAAATAAAATATGTCTGCTCTTAACGACGCATAAATTTTTAACATGACACAACCATAGGCTGAAAGAGCATACAAGAAAGAAAACAGTATGCAGGAAAAGTATGACATGTTGAAATCATAGAACAGGATAAATGTGTGTGCATACCTGCATGCATATGTGTGTGTCCTAAGACAAGGATTTCTCAAACCATTGGAATGTTCGTTATACATACGTGAAGATGACGATCATACAGACAACACACTGAAGAACAAAAAGAAAGTAAATGACTGAGATAAGACCCTTTAATAGAACCTCATCAAAGATGCCTTCCAGAAGTAACAGCATACAATGACAGCAGTGATCCTTTTTTAATTAATAGGCATGTACTAGTTGAAGACTTCATACATTCTTAGCTATGCAAAAGGTACTGATGCCTTTATGAGAGTAGTGGAAAAACAATAGTTAAGGTGTCCAGCTAAATGCAATCATCACTGTTCAGGATCTGAAGTGATCCATCATACCATAGACATGAGAACATTTGTCCGGTATTTCTTCATCCTAAGCATAAAATCTTCATAAAGATAGATAGAACATGTCAGTAGCGATGCAGAAATACACACGTGTGCATGTTTTGTGTGCCTGCCCATGCATATGAAAATACATATGTACATACATAAGAGAAACTTCACACACATGTGAATGTGTCTATATGTGAACATGTGCAGTGCTTAGAACAACTGCAACAAAGTCTTTTCCCACACTACATAGTACGTAGGATTGGCTACAAGGATCCTTTGATGCCATAATTTCGATCTTGTGTCATGGTAGCAATTAACTCCAAAAAATCCATATATGTTTAATTATTTCGTTCCAACACTTTAGAATTTTTACTTTTAGTATTCTTTTATCCATTTCCATTTCCATAAAGTATGAAATAATATAATTGCCACCACGTAGGTTGCCCAAATGGCTACTTAGGGGTTGGTTGAAGATGTAACGCTGAATATACTGCATCAGACCAAACTATCATTCTCAAATGCAATCAAGGGGTATAAGGTAGAGTTGGTACTTGGTATACCCTTTACAAGGGTTCACCTGGTAGCATGGTAGGCCCATGCAGTAACATGGCTCTCAAGAAGGGTTCTGTGTCATCAGTTGACAATATATATATATATATATTGTCAACTGATGACACAGAACCAAATATATACTGTGCCAGCATGCAATGTTCGTTTTGGCTGTGATGACTAATCTCTCTTTGTCCTTTCAAAATTTCAACCTAATATTCACTGTTTTCATTTTGGGCTACTTCAAGAGAAACATTAATCAACAACGATGTATGACCTAAACAAGCAAGTTTATCAATAAAAATATGAATGAGTCCTTAAATGGCGATCCATCAAGAAGCAAAAAGACCAAAAAGTATCCAACAAATCAAACCATCAAACATGACAAGCAGAGAGAGGTGGAAGTCAACCAAAGTGCGGGTAATTTTTATTGATCAAGCTATCTCAGCGACTAAAGAGTAGTAAACCAGAAGCCACCAGAAAGAGAACAAGCAAGTTTATCAATAAAAATATGAATGAGTCCTTAAATGGCGATCCATCAAGAAGCAAAAAGACCAAAAAGTATCCAACAAATCAAACCATCAAACATGACAAGCAGAGAGAGGTGGAAGTCAACGAAAGTGCGGGTAATTTTTATTGATCAAGCTATCTCAGCAACTAAAGAGTAGTAAACCAGAAGCCACCAGAAAGAGAACAATGACAAGCAAATCTTACACACAGCAAGGAAGACCTCTCCGCTGCAATTGCACCTCTCTGGTAGAAAGTAGGCAATGATGATAAAGAAAGAAATGTACGTTATCTCACAAACCACCAAAGATAGGCCAAGCGTTTTTTATGATAATTGATAAAGGTCCCAAAAACAAAATAAACTCGTAGCTCCAACGAAAACCACAAAAGTTCTATGCGTAGCAATTGAATGACATGAACTTCTTGTATCAAACCCGCAAATATTCAACATACAATTCCCACTAGTGACAGTCCGCCACCAGAAAAAGAAGCTCGGTTGGCAAGAACACTATAACTACCAATGTTATCATTATAATATAAAGAGTTCGACAATCAAATAAGAATACCTCATAGTATGACAATCCAAATTCTAAAAATACAAGATTCATTGAAAAGATTGAATCTTTACGCGCACCACGAATGGAAAGCTACTGATTAAGAAGATGGATGTAAAATCAGTTCGACAATCAAGCTTTTGAGCAAAATAAAATGAGATTTTTATACAGAAGAAAGAATGAGTGCGAAGAAGCGACGCCGTACTTTTTGCCCTAGTTTGGGTTAGGCATGCTTTGCGGAACGTCGGGAAGGGTACAGAGATTGCCTATTTAAGACCCCTCCCTGTTTATAGTCACACACACAGAGAGAGAGAGAGAGAGAGAGAGAGAAAAGATGCGCTGTAGAAAAAAATGTGTCTAGTTAGTGCCGTTTTCAGAGCCGACCTACTTCTGACCCGAAGTTAGATGTGATTTGATCATTTGTCACGGTCACAGTGGTACCACCATAGAATCATCATGCCATGAGGTCCTAAGCTAGGGACTAAAAGATGGGGGTGGTGCGCCAAGAGCGTTAGTTCCACGGCAGGCACTCTAGCGCCATTGCTGCTGGTTGGGAATTCGACTCTCAGAAGATGTGTGGGGGTATGCAACAGCCTTCTCTGGTAACCAAAGATTAGGAGTGGCAATTCGTGTGCTCATGTTTGTTGGTATTCGAGCCTCAAACTGGACAAATATCATGCGACCAACAGCGAAACAGTATCACCCCATGAGAACCCTTAGGAGGCATTTGCGTTGGCATGATACTTCCAAGACAGACCAGGCTAGACCAGTGAGCCTGGGCCCGCATTGGCTGGAAAGGTTAGGCCCCGATACAGCGAGTTATGCGCGTTTAGAACTGTCCCCGAATAACCATAGGTTTTATGTTGTTGTCGTCTTTGACTCATAACAAAATCTTCAATCTTTCTAATTCTTTTTCTTTTTTAGTTCTTTTCTGACTAATTATAATGTGTAACATGACGAGAAAAATATATGATAGGTCTAGTGAGATTATGTGTACGTGAGTGTGAGTGTGTGTGTGTGTGCATCCAAAATAACACCAATGACACACCTATGAGGCTGTAGAAGCATTTCATGCATGCATCAATTCACCATAAAGACATGAAGCAGATTTGGTCACAAATGTAACGGCAACTCTCAAGCACACAAACATAGCGGTAACTCTCTCTCACACACACACATGCCTGCATGTGCAGTGGCGAGACCCAGGATCTTTTGGGGGATGAGGCGCACTTAGTATGAATCCTAACAGCTCATTAATATTGTTATTTTAAAATTATTGTTTAAAAGTTCTTCACGTATTTGATTAATTGATTTTGTAACATAATAGTGCTATTTAAAACGGAATGATTCTATTGACACTTTTAAAGTTTGATCATAATATCAATATCTTAAGAGTGAATGTCAACATCAAATGAAATAATAATAACTTTAACATCAAGTATAAAAGTAATGGAGCTAACAATGCAGCTTTAAGCCTTTAACAATACAAAGAAACCTAAAATATTATATTATTTAATAAAAACTTGTTTAATTGCTTTTCAAATTAATAACACTTAGCAGCTTTAACACTTTTCAAATTAATAACTATTAGCAACTTTAAGAAATATCAAAGTAATGGAGCTAACAACGCACACAAACCTTTCATCATAAATACATATCTTCCTTCTCATTCAAGTGCATTTCTCTTAAAGGGAAAAAATTTGAAAATGTAACCTTTTAAGAATTTAGATGTTATGAATTAAAATGAGAAGGTTCAAGGTAGCCTTTCAAAATGGCCCAAACACAAACAAGTAGATTGTTGTTGGATATATTTTCTTTGCAAGAACTTAATTTAGTTTAGGTTTTTTTCATTTTTCTCATTTGCTTTCTTGTTTTAATAACAAGTCTTGCTCACCACTATTGGCATGACAGAAATGCTATCGCTAGTGTGTGATTCATTGGGACTAAGTCCTGCAGCCTTTCCTAGCAGCACATGATAAAAATCTAAAAGAAAAGGTCAAGATGATAAGATTCGCAACAAAATCAAGGATATGATCTAATAATTAAAAAAATAAGAATTTCACAATGACTGATCTGAAAATTTTGTGGATTTTAATATGCCATGGGCCCACAAATCACAATGTTTTACACTTCCATTCACACGTATTAATTCACCATCAATGGGATTCAAATTCCCAAACAAAATTAACAAACTAGATTGAGAAATAGTAGAGACGATTACCTTAGTTGCTAATTACTAAAAGAAAAGAATAGTGGCGGTCCTGATGGAGCATTACTCACGCAGCATGCTATTGGCCCGTCGTGCAGATTACAGCCGGGGTGCGAAGGCGGTGAGATATATGGAATTTCCAGATTTGAATTTTGGATATCTTTGTTGGATGGGGTTTTTATTTGTAAAGACTCGTATCTGATAAAGTTTTTAAAATTTACACTTTAATGCTTAAATTCAAGTATTTGAATAACGCCACCTTTTCTTTTGCACAAGTTCAGATGACGCAAACTTTACATTTTTTTCGAAATTACAATGAGCCTTTGTAATTTTTCAAATTTTGGGTAAAACACCTCTCCCGTCCTAATGTGGGTCTGCCCTTGTGCATGTGTACGCACTCCGCCCATCAAGCAAACAGAAGCAGATATACACAAGCGTAATGGTAACTATATACACAAGCGTAATGGTAACTACTCTCTCACACACACACAAACATGACTGCGTACTATGCCATTCGTTCCTGCATTTTGAGGTGAGCGGATACCTTAATGAAGTGCATTTAGAAGAGAGGATCGCATACTGTGTCACCTGGTGGTTCCGGTGTTTTCACTCGGTGCTAAATTCCCTTAATCGAAACCGAGCACACATCGGTAGATCTGTTAATTTTAAAGTTGGGGGCACAATTATAGGCCGCAAGCACATACTAGATGCGAGATTGACATGTATAAAAAAATTCTCAATTACCATGAATGTTCATTAATGTACATCAGACCAAGATACAAAGGTCTTTGCTTACTTTTTATTTTATTCAGGCTGTATAGTGCATCGCTACGAGGGAACGCCCCAACGCAATGATCATAATTTATAGAATCCATAGTAGATAAGTATGACAAAGTTTTATGTTGGCTGTCGGAAGCCTAACTCAACCCTCCTCCTTTATCCGGGCTTGGGAATGGCCATGTAGCTATCATCATGTCTGGCAAATCTATTTCTCTCTTTTCTTTTCTTGAGAATGTTGTATTCATCAATGAATGAGGTTATATCCAACCTTATGTCCAAAGAGTCCATCGAGTTGATCGAGGGACTCCGACAGGCCCTTCAATTATAAATTCACTTGTATTTCCCCTTGTTTGATTCCCATAGTTTTCTTGATTTGTCCATCTTATACCATCCTATAATTTTTGGTAAATTTTTTCCAAGATTCCTCATGTAAATTTATCTCCATATGGCATCCTTTCGGAGATTTTTCATGATCACAACCTTAGAGTCTTTAAATATCCATACTTCTTGTGCTTGGAGAGTCGATAGCTATTTCGATCCTCATGATAAGCACTTCGTACTCATCTTGATTTGTGTTAATTTGGATGTTAACGTCATAGCATGTTGGGACATCTAGCCTTCTGCACCCATCCCAACTATAAGATTCCTTGTGCCATTCACATTAATTACCCCATCAAACATCATAATTCACGACATAGGTACTATGACTGCTTGAATTTATTCAAATGGGTCATTGATTCTCATTGAAGGGTGGTGAGCCAAGAAATTGGCCATTGCCTCTCCTTTCACCGCTTTTAGAGGGACATATGTTATGTTTGAGCTTGATAACCCACTTGGCTAGTTCGCCTTGCAAGACAAGTTCGTTCAACAAATAGTGGATGATGTTTGTTTTACAAACGACCTAGACTTGTCTCGGTAGTAGATAATAATCTAACTTGGTGTAAGCATGAAAGAGTGACAAGTAGAGCTTTTCGAGGGGAGAATAATTCACCTCGGCCTTGTTCAATGTTCAAGATAGATAGAATAGGTCTTGCTCAGTATTGTCATCAGTGTCCTGAGCAAGCACCCTATGGATTCTTCAACATCAAAGACAGAGAGCTTCACTGGTCTACAAGTGATGGTTGGTATCAATCCAAGCGGTTTTGTCTCATTCTTTGATTTGGTCGAACGCATGCTATTAGTCTTCCCCCAATACAAACTCCTCAGTTCTTCGAGCTTAAGCAGTGATGAGAAATTTTTAAGCTTACCGATTGAGTTATCAGTAAACCTCTAGCGGAAATTAATTTAGCTGAGAAGGCTTCTCAACCATTGCTTATTCTTTGTGGGATATGCTTCGGTTATGGTTTTGGCCTTGTTCTTGTATACCTCAATGCCCTTCTTGTAGACAAAGAAGTAAAGAAAGTGTTCAACCTTTAGTCCGAATGTGTATTTTACTGAATGCATCTAAATTGGTAAAGTATCATATAAAATCTACATATTTTACCACCATATCATTGATGTACACTTCCAAAATTTTGTCAATGAAGCCTGAAAGATGTAGTTCATCGTACGTTGGTAGGTTGCACTAGTATTCTTCAAGCCAAATGAAATTACCAACAATTCAAAAACACCGAGTGTTTGGACACCTGAAGGTCGTCTTAGAAATGTCATCCAAGCATATGAAGATTTGATTATAGCTGGATGCTCCATCCATAAAAGATAACATTTCTTGGGTCGCGGTGGCATCCACCAACATATCGGCAGTTAGCATCACAAATTCATTCTTTGGGCTTGCCAAATTCAAGTTGTGGTAATCAATACATATATGAACTTTTTCATTCTTTCTTATTTCAATGGAATCAGGGGCCTATGCAGCAAGTAACATTCTCCACAGAAGCATGATCAACAGGAAATTCACATTCTTCCGGTTGCATGAACCATGGAGTGACTCCATTCTTACCTTGATTGCATCATCAATCACCATGAGACTGTGATTCGATAAGCCGTCACCTCAATGAAGGTTTGACATTTAAAAAAAAATTATCTTATAAAATAGATTTTTCGGTTTGGGCAACATCTTTCTTTATGAGGTCTAGGCTTGTTTTAGACTTAATTTGAGAAACTGTCAGTGGTGGAGGTTGAGGTTGTTGTGGAGCTTTTGGAGTCTTTTTCTCTCTCTAGTCTTTACCAAAGCTAGCGAACTTCACTGCATAAGCATCCGACTGGTCGATGAAGATTAGACACACACTTGGTTCAATCAGTAAGTAAACCTGTCTGTTTCTCCAAGCAGGGGAACAATAGACAAATAAGAAAAGGAATTAGTATAAGAAGCAAAATGGTTCATAAAAAATTCGACATTGACATATTCACGTGACGTGTTTCTTCCCTTGTGCTTCACACTTTGAATGTAGCAGAAGAGGAATGTCTTCAATAAGACCAAATTGCTGAGAGAGATAAGAAGGGAAATAAGGTCCTAGAGTCCAAACATGAGATCCAACAAAGGGTATGAGTTTACATTAAAAATCCCAGTAAAGAAGAATACATCACCAATCAAAATTAGAGTTTGAAGAATCATACAAATCTTTAACCCATGGAAGACGGGTGTTCCTGTGATGGCCAACAACAAAGTAAACTAGGAAGAAATTAACGGCAAAAATGTTTAAGAAAATGCCGACTCACGAAAGGTTGGTTTGTGGGATCTGAGCAAGAAAACTGCCTTACTACCTATGGGTTTTGAGAGATAGAATATGAAAGTTGGAAATGCTGAATTGGAGATACAAATGAATCCACAACTTTAGCACCCATAAGAAACTTTGCATGAGATCAATGGATTCATCCATCATAAGATTGGACAATGCTTAATGGATAGAAGAATATAACATACCAAGAATACATATGCGAGCAAAATAGGTTTCCCCGGCATGATAGTGATGGGTGCAATAGAACTTCACTACTTCTAGGGCAGAAGTACAAATGAAATAGCGGCACATCCAATAGAGAAGAAATTCAAACTGTTCAACCTCTATTACATCTATGTCAAGATGCATGTTCACTTGCATGAAAGCTGGGTAACAAGAAGTACCTTTTCGGAAAGTAATCTTTGGAATCATGACATCATGCCTAAAGGTTTTGTGTTTTGTTGCATCATGCACCGCAATGCATGTTCACCTTTGTCATGAAACTGGGTAACACCACAATGATTGTTCACCTCTGTTACGATGCTTCTCACATGCAAGATCATGTTATCGTCGGCAATGGGAAGACTGGTGATGATAGCAACATCTAGGATCGTTGGCACCACCATGCCTAAAGAAAAGATGAAACAGTTGAAGTCCATAGGACATAACGAACGGAAGGTGAAGATTAGTTAGACATCGCTATCTATTTCAAAGGAAGATTGCATTGTGACAAAAATAGATTCCCCACTTCTTTCAATCCTCAAATTTTGAGCCACAACACGTTTCAACCATCGCTGGTAGGAGGGATGAGATCATCTGCAGTTTGGAGATTGCATTGGACACTTCGCCTTAAGAAACTAGTTGGAAGCAACTGAAAGAGGGGTAGCCCTCTACCAAATAAAATTTTCTAAAACACCGTCCACGTTGGTTGCAGCCGGAGCAAGTATGATGCCTTCAAGTTCATCTTAAGGAAGAACATTGCACGAGTTGTCCGAAGATGAGCTTCTGACATTTTGGACACTTAGGCATGTCGCTAAAGGTTACAGGAGGACATCTATTCACATTTAAAGGCACATATATCAGCAAAAATAACAAATGCTAATACAAAATTTCAATACACGGATCGTAAAATTGATGGATGTTGATATAACACATATCGATAAAAGCAAGGCTATGACCTGCGTGCATTGACAATTTGGAAAAAGGATGTATAAATTACCTGAGCGATAATTACTTCAAAAGCAATAGTTACAAAATTCAAATGGGAGCTTTTTGCAGACATGGGCAGGAAAAACCGCCACCAAAACGATAAGTGTTTTCTAGAGGATAGATTAATGCAACCGCACACGCTCATGGCTAATGGCGGAAAGATAAGTTCATGCACATGGAATATAAGAGAAAAGGGAGTTCATAGAGAAAAAGGATGTGCAGATCTCAAAAAGAAATATTAAGAATGCCCATGAGTACCTTCAAAAAGGCCACCCTGAGGGCTTGAATTTGTCGTAACCCAAGTCCACAGGCCCCACCCACGGTCAACTCATGCTGACCCCCTTGACCTTGGTACGTGAATTTGTTTGAAACCAAACGAGATCGATAGAGGGGGGAAAATTTGATTCTATTCTCGAAAAGTTTTAGCATTTCACAGGGATTGTGTGTCACATCAAATGGGTCTAAGCATAGTAAGAACACTAGGCGTGGGATGTGATAGAATTGTGCCATACATCTAACAAGATGTTCATGATTCTGTTGATGAAACCAAATCAAAACATGATTGCCAAAAACTTGTTCCAAACCCCAAACCGAGCCTTTCCCGTGTTATATAGGTTTAGCTACCGTGTCAGTTATTTTTCTGTTTTACATTTGCATGGTTTTATGAGTATCGAACGTCCTTTCCAAGGCCTCTAAAACATAATTCAATCTTTAGAACATCAAAATGAAAGATATCTGGCAGCATTATTTGATGATGGTCACATTGTTTAAACTTCTGATGGTCTTTATCAATTTTCTTTGTTTATTTCATATACTACATGCAAGATTACCTGGCTCAGAATTTGAACGAGAAAAGCAGAAGTTCCGGGGGTGTGTTTGCATCAACTGCCCACGCGGGCCAGAAGAGAAAAGGAGGGTCACGTGGGGCCCACATCCCACCCAATGCAAGCAGTAGCCTGATGGGCCTGCAGAGCGCATCGGTCCTGGGTGGAGCGCAGGGCAGTTGAGGCGCACTCTTGGGGGCGAGACAGGATGGCCTCATGCTGTTGTGTTCTGCGCAGGTCACGATGCAGACAGCCTCTTTACTGAACTTTAGGAAAATCAAATATGTTCTCCATAGTGGTGTAGTTATTGGTTGTACATAAATCTCTGAATCATCTTGGAATGCAAATTCAACCGAAAAGTGTAAGTCTAGCTAAAATCCTTAACGTTTCAATCTAAAACAGTATAAAGAAAGAATCATTGTCACACTCCAAAGTAATTCCTGTTGCCGGGATCTCTAAACCACCATTCGAGAACACGTAAATTTAAGTACACACAAGTCGACAGATTGGTCAAGTAATAAAAAGCATTGTATCTTTACATTAGCATTGACCATTGTTGAGAAGTGCATTGTCTTATAGTCACTTGTGACAAGGAAAGCCTTGACGAGAAGATGGAAATCTCATCAAACTTGGAAAATGGACAGCAGCACCTGTGCAAGTAATGAGACTTAACATGCTCACTTTCAGGAACATGTTGCCGCCAACTGTCGGTCCACCACGACTAGCCCTTGTACATGAAAGGCCGCCCTGCCAACGAAATTTTGGTGGATGCCGGTGCGATCATCTATCTGTTACCCTACAAAATCTTCCATAGCCTGTACCTATCTGTCCATCTAATACAAAGAACCAACTTCTCTGATATACAAACCACTGACGTTATAAGCACTTCAAGAAGCAGGAGTCATTTTATCAGCATTGCGGGTCTCCAACTAGCAACTGTGAGAAAGAGGAAGGAAGCATCAACATAAGTGTCATGCTATTATGCTAACAAAAATGGAGAATATTGTGATCATGCTCGACCTAGATGGCAAGGAAGAAAGAAAATCTGACGGGCAAATATGCTGACTGATTAACGTTTAAGCATCTACCTGAAAATAAAAGGCTAGTAGCCCTAGTGCAAAAATATACTGTGAACCACTCAGCCTACTTAGATAAAGAGGTTTTGCTATGCATATCTAATGACATTTAGTAATCTATGCAGCATCATTTTGAATCAAAGCAGTGAAGAGACAAACCTTTGGTGAACGGGCATTTGATCAAGATGTTAACAAGAAGTTTAACTCAATGTTGTAAATAGCGTATCGGACCCCGTATTGCATGGGGTATTGATACGCCTGTATCATACCATATCATATATACAACAACAACAACTAAGCTTTTTCTCATACTAGATGGGGTCGGCTACATGGATTCTTTGTTTCCACATATCTTTATCGTGTGCCATGTTAGCAGTTAACTCACAATAAGCTAGATCATTCTTTATTGTTTCTTTCCAACACTTTTGTGGTCGTCATCTAGCTCTTTTAATACTTTTCAAATTTAGTTTTTCATACCTTCTTAAAAGTTCTTCTTTTGATCTTCTTTCTATATGACCAAACCATCTTAAACGATATTCTCTCATTTTATCCTCTATTGGTGCCACTCCTAATTGTTGTTTGTTTGTTTATCCTCTATTGGTATCACTCCTAATTTGTTTCTAATAACCTCATTATGTATACGGTCTTTTCTTGTATGACCACTCATCCATCTCAACATCTTCATTTCTGTCACAGACATTTTTTGTAGATGTTGATGATTAACTGCCCAACACTCAGAACCATAAAACATGGCAGGCCTAATTGCTGCTCTATAATATTTACCTTTTAACTTTAATGGTATCTTCTTATCACAAGAATACCTGATGCTCCTCTCCATTTTATCCAAATAACATTAATTCTATGAGTAACATCTCCATCAATTCTTCCATCACTCTGAAAAATTGACCCTAGGTATTTAAAACTTTCCTTTTGGGGGATGCAATGTGTGCCAATTTTAATTTCTATGTCCTTTGAGGTAACCAAATGGTCAAACGTACATTCCATATATTCTGTCTTTGTTCTACTAAGTCGAAGGCCTTTGCTTTCTAATGTTTCTCTCCATAGTTCCAATTTTCTATTAACTTTTTCCTTAGACTCCTCCACTAATACAATGTCATCTGCAAATAACAAACACCAAGGTACTTCATCTTGAATATGTTTTGTTAACTCATCAATCACTATTATAAATAAGTATGGACTTAAAGTTGATCCTTGATGTAACCCAATATTAACTTCAAAGAAGTCTGCCATTCCTTCACGAGTCCTCACACATGTTTTTGCACCATCATACATGTCTCTTTGTAAATAGCCAAAAAATTTCTCAAAATAATTTGATCTTTTAGAAATTTTGACTTTTTAAGAAAAAATCATGGTTTTGGGTCTTTTAAGGGTTTTCAAATAAAGACACCTTAAACGAACTCATTTTCGCACCAAAATTTCGTAGCAGCCTCAAAATGATGGTAAATAGCACCCCTCTCAAAAAAATCAAATTTTGGGAAAGAGCCAAAAAAATGACTACTTTGCCCTCAAGCCCAAATTAGCAGCATTATGCCTATTCAAATGATTTCATCTAAAAAAAGGATGGTTTCAAACACTTTTCTTCAAAGAAATAAATAGAAAATGAGACATTGGAAACCAAACCCAAGCATGTTTGCTACATGTCAAAATTATCAAAAACCTTTTGAAATCAAATCAAATCCAAATCCAGCCTCAAAAACTCGCCCGATTGAGAAGAGTCTTATTCCAGGACCCTATGCCCATTAAGAGTTAAAGTGGTCTGACACCCTACACACATCCAGGGTTAAAGTGGTTTGATACCCTACACCCATCCAGGGTTAAAGTGGTTTAATACCCTATACCCAACAAAGGGTTAAAGTGGTTGAAACGGTAAAAACCAACTCACGGGGCAAAGGCAGGTCGCTCATGCAAATGAACACTGAGAATAAAACTCAGTTGTTCTCAAAGAAAATAATATTTGAAGATTTTGACAAAACTCAATATTTTCAAATATATCTCAAATGAAATGGTTTTAAATAAAAAAAAATATATTTGAAACCATAAATAAAAAGGGATAAAGCCCAGATCAAAGGATAGGAACAAATCCGAATGGGAGCGAGGATCAAGGCGAAAGTTGAACCAAGCCCGCATCAAACCACGGCCAAGCTCACATACGTTGATCGGACCAATGGGCTCGTCTAGGCAAAGCTCCATGAAGAAGGGGACTTGCTCAAGCATCCAAGGTGCATTCAAATAAAAGTTAGAACTCAATCAAAGCCTCAAGTTTGAACCGAATAGCCAAGAAGGGCATGAAGCAAATCACGACTGAAATGGGACAAAGGAGGTTCGAGATCAAGTTTAAATAAATACAATTCAATTGAAGCTCAAATGGAACCAAACAAGTGGTGGGCTAATCATGTTATACATCCTAAGTTCAAATCAAATGACCGAAGACCGCATCATCTAGCCAACGGTTTGTACCAAGTCCAACCGATTGTGCCCAAGTGCACATGGCCGACCAAACCCACCATAGCCAATCCATCCTCCCTTTAATTGATTGAACATATCTTGATCAAGCCACCTTGGTCTTACCTAACTAAATAACCTTGGCCAAACATACCTTGACCAAGCTTGACCGAACCCACCCTTTGACTCAACATATGCTAGCCGATTATGACCGAACCTACTTGGCTGGATACACATACCTTGGCCAGCTTAATCCACCCACCTTGACCCAAGAGGGACCACTCTAAGGCCCACGTGAGCCCATGTGGCCAGCCAAGAGTTGGGTCAAGACTTGGATTCCAAAAGTCTCATTTAAGCCCAATCCAAGACCCACCAAAAAGCCTATAAAAAGGCACCTTAGGGGGCTCGTTTCCAGCATCTAGCACTTGGAGGGACGTTCCAAAACGTGAGGGAAGAGAGAGGGAGAGCTTAGGAGAGAGGGGAAGTGCTACAAGTTAGAGAGAGAGTGAGAGAAAATAAGAGAGAAGAGAGAAAATGGAGGAAGAAGAAGAGGTAGTTCCAAGCAAGGAAGGGGTCGAATTCCCCATTGTGAATATAGTTCTTGGGCTGCTGAGTGAGTATTTCTTTCCATTTTCCAATCTAAATTTCTCTCTTAACATTAAATTCAAAGAAGGGGTTGTAATAATGGAGTTTTGTCTCCCCCCATGTTGTAATAGCAAGTAGATATACTGTCAATTTCATTTCCTATACACTCTACTTGTTTGTTTTCTTGATTCTACCTCTCTGTACTTTATAAAACTCCTATAACTCCTAACCCCCTCTATGCTTAAGCTAATCAACATATTTACATTCATTTCCCTTCAACAATTAACTTCGGGTTGCTGTGTTTATGCAATTTAAATTCGGGTGAGTTGCATAACGTATGTTATAAAAACACTGAAAAACTATTTTCAGCATCTCTGCATACGTATGGTGCTTCAATTTTCATTTCTTTTTCTATGCTCCTATTGATCTGAAATTTGGCACACTTTTCCTACACACAAGCCCACCTCTAATAATTTTTTCAAGAATTTTAGCGCCGTGCAGCCACGTAATTAAATGTGTGTAAGATCAGGAGACAACCAGAACTGTTTCTACACATTATGTTTTTCAGCAACAAAGGTTGGGTAAAAGTCCCACAACTCTGTGTGTAATGATCCAAATCGAGTGAAACTTGGTTCATTGGAAAGTTGACATCCATAGCTTTCCAGCAAAATCATTAAAATTGAAACTCTATGCACCGAGATACAGACCTTTCTTTGGGTCTCTATATTTCTGTGACAGAACAGTTCTGAGTGTTTGAGCAGAGACACTTCCCTGATTTAATTTTGAATAATCACAATACCAAATCATAAAGTAAAAATAGGCTTAGAATCTCCACTTTACACTCAATGATATATGATTTTTTCATGAATTTTGGAGATCTCTAAGTCATCCAAAAAGAATTCGGGAATCAGCTCTGAAAACATAACCAATTTTTGTTTTTCAAAACTTGAAATCCTTCCCTCTCTAGACTAAGTGCACGAGTTTTATTTGATTGAAAACCATTCTCAAAGCGAATTTTGGAAATATACACCTGCACAAATGAGTCCTCAAAGCGCCTAGGTTGACCCTTGAGCATCGGTTCAAGAAGGCCTAAGGTGACAAGATCTCGCTTAGCCACAATCGCTAAACAAGTCTGATTTATAAACTTTGATAGTTTTTGAAAACTAGCTGGCATGCTCGCGCATAAACGAAGTAGGTTTGAAGAGTTTATTTTGAAGTCTTTACATAGGTTTGGAGTGAAATTTTCACATCTACACTCTTATAAGGTTAATGTAGGTTAATGGGATACATCTTTTTTCCAAAGTTCTCCAAAGAACCTCCCTCGGTACCCTATCATAAGCTTTTTCTAGATCAATAAATATCATGTGAAGGTCTTGTTCGTTGCGCAACCACGTTTTCCAACAGGTCTTTCTTTTTTGCTCTAAAATATTCATAAGACGTCTCAAAAGGTGAATCGCTTCAACAGTAGATCTGTCTGGCATGAATCCAAATTGGTTCTCTGTTGTACTTGATACTTGTCTTAACCTACGTTCGATAATTCTTTCCCACAATTTCATAGTATGGCTCATTAACTTGATACCTCGATAATTCACACAATTTTGTGTCTTCTTTGTTCTTATATATGGGTATAAGTGTACTTGCTCTCCATTTCTCAGGCATCTTTTGGTATTTCCATATTTCATTAAATAGTCTTGTGAGCCAAGTGATTCCTATGTCTCCTAGTATTTTCGAAACTTCTATAGAAATATTATCTGGTCCTACCGATTTACCACCCTTCATATGTTTAAGAGCCTCTTTGACTTCATTCTTTTGAATACGTCGGTAGAAATTGTGGTTTACATACTTTTCTGATTTGGCTAACTCTCCTAAGCTAATACTAACATCTTTATTTTCATTAAAAAGCTTATAAAAATAGTTTTCCATCTATTTCTTATATCATCATTTGCCACTAGAATTTTTTCATCCTCGTCTTTTATGCATCTAACATAATTAAGATCTTTAGTTTTCTTATCTCTAGCCCTAACTATCCTAAAAATATCTCTTTCACCCTCTTTTGAGTTGAGTTTTTTATATAAATCCTCCCAAATTTTAGCTTTTGCTTCACTCACGGCCTCTTTTGCTTCCTTCTTTGCTTTCTTATAAGCTTCTAAAGTTTCACTAGTTTTCTTAGCATAATGTAATTTGTAGCATGCCCTATTTGCCTTGATTTTATTTTGTACTACTTCACTCCACCACCAAGCTTCTTTTTGTGCCAGTACACCTCCTTTAGATACACCTAACACATCTTTCGCCACTTTCCTAATATGTATAGCCATATTGTTCCACATATCACAGGGTGTACCAACATAATTCCAAACGTCTCCTTGAAGGACTTTCTATTTAAATATATCTTCTTTCTCGCTTTTGAGGTTCCACCATTTAGTCTGAATAGCTCGATGCACTCTTTTCTTCTTTGTCCATTTTTTTATTTATAAATCCATAACTAAAAGTCGATGTTGGGTGGTTAAGCTTTCTCCTGGAATTACCTTGCAATCTTTACAACATGCTCTATCTTTTTTTCTACAAATAAAGTAATCAATTTGTGTTTGTGATAAGCCACTCTTATAAGTAATTAAATGTTCATATCGCTTTTTGAAGATTGTATTGACTATAAAGAGATCAAATGCCATAGCAAAATTTAAAATCTCCCTACCTTCCTCATTTATATCCCCAAAACCAAAGTTTTCATGAATCTCTTGATATCCTAATGCCTCTTTACCGACATGTCCATTTAAGTCTCCTCCTAAACAAATCATCTCCCTTTGTGGAATCTTTTGAATCACCTTATCTAACTCTTCCCAAAAAGCTGTCTTTATACTATCTTCTAGTCCTACTTGTGGTGCATATGCACAAACTATATTCAAAACCTCTGCTCCTAACACTAATTTCAACATCATGATTCGGTCACCATATCGTTTAATGTCTACTACACTATTATTTAAATCTTTATTTATGATAATACCAACTCCGTTTCGAGCTTTTTCTTTACCTGAGTACCATAATTTAAAACATATATCCTCTATCTCCTTTGCTTTTTCTCCAACCAATTTTGTCTCTTGTAAACATAGAATATGACAGATCATAGTATCTACCACCTCCATTAGCTTACCGGATAATGTTCCGATATTCCAAGAACCAATACGAATCTTATTATTTAGGACTAGCTTCCTTACCCCCCGCGTCCGTCCATAATCAAAATGCGGAGACCCTCTCTAAAAATTATTCGCTACATTCGGACGGCAATGTAGTGGGACTAACTTCTTTACCCACACCCGTCCATGATGTGGGAACCCTCTCTGCAATTGATTCCCTACATTCAGGCAAAAATGTAGTGGCCCTTGCTTACTTATTACTGCATTCGGGCTTTGCAGCACGTCGCTAGGCGGGGACGCCCCAAAGCAATGCTCATAATTTTTATAATCCATGTTATAAAAATCCGACGAAGTTTTACGCTAGCTGTCAGAAGCCTAACACAACCCTCCTCTTTTATCCGAGCTTGGGACCGACAATGCAAGGGTGATCCCTTATATGGGCGGAGTTAATGGATCTAATACTCCTATTGTGGGAAAAGAAAATATAATCACTGCTTTTGGGACTCTTAAAAATGTTGTATATATTTCCAATATTTCAATCAATATCTTATCAATTTATGCTCTAACACAAGACTTGGATTGTGTGGTAACCTTTAATTCTATGTGTTGCACTTTTGAGGAATTGATGACGAGGAGGATCTTTAGTGAGGGTAGCTTGAGGAGAGAACTTTATTTTTATGAGGAAACGACCAGGACAACTGTGCAGTTTACTCTAACTACAAAAGGGGAGAAGGAAGAGCTGATATTATGACATCGACGATTGGGTCATTTACCTATTTCTAAGATTAGGATTCTATTACCTGAATTTTCGAGATGTAGTGATTTATTTTTGCAATGTGACGCTTGCCAAAAGGCCAAAAATCATCGTGCATCATTTCCTTTGAATGAAACTAGAGCTTCAAAACCATTTGAAATTGTCCATTCTGATGTTTAGGGCCCATGTTCTATTACTTCATTGCATGGTCATAAATACTTTATTTCTTTCATTGATGATTACACTAGATTTACTATGATTTACCTTATAAAGACCAAAGATGAGGTGAAGAATATTCTGCCTGTATACTGTAAATTTATCCATACCCAATTTCAGATGCCAATTCAAGTCATTCGTACTGATAATAGAGGGGAGTATCTGTCTCAATCTCTACATTCCTTTTTCCAAAGTTAAAGAATTCTACACCAAACATCTTTTTCTTATTCCCCACAACAAAATGGAGTTTCTGAAAAGAAAAATAGACATATTTTAGAAGTTGCTAGAACATTGCTTATTGGGTATAATATTCCTAAATTTTATTGAGAGGAAGCTCTCCTAACCACAATATTTCTTATAAATCGCATACCCACTCGGGTCCTTAATGGTGATTCACATTTCCATGCTTTATGTCCTAAAAAAAGCAATTCCAAATACCTCTTAAAGTTTTTGGATGCATCTATTTTGTGTACATTCACAACAATTCTAGAGATAAATTATATGTTAGAGCTATTAAGTGTATTTTTTTAGGTTACTCTTCCACTCAAAAAGGGTAAAATATTATGATCCTAAAAAAGGAAACTATATGATACAATGGATGTTACTTTCTATGAAGACTCGTTGTTTTATGGTGTTAAAGAAAATCAATCATTATATCAGCTTGCTTCGATTGTACTACCGATTCTACTCTTGGAAGAGCCTCAAAAGGTTGAAGAAGAAGAAGAAGAAGAAGAAGAAGAGACTGCAGAAGAAAGAAGATGGCAAACATATTAAGAGGCGAGAGAAAGATATTCCTCCCAAATCCTAATGCTACTCTAGATCAAAATTCTCGCCCCAAATCAGTTCCTATTCCAACTCAGGTAACTCCTTGAATCCTGTCTAATGATTGTGATAATTTACTTATTACTGTTCAGAAGGGTAAACGTGAAGTTGCTAGATATCCTATGCACAAGATTGTTTCGTATACTAATTATCCAAAAGAGTATCAGTTGTTTGTGATGAATGTAGATATCTATATTCCTAAAACATTTGAAGAAGCCGAACAAAATTAAGATTGAGGGCAGTTATGAAAGAAGAAATCACATCATTAGAAAAGAATCAAATTTGGAAACTTACAGATCTACAACCAGAAAGGAAGACTGTGAGCTGCAAGTAGGTGTATATAGTAAAGTTTAAGGCTGATAGACAAATAGAAAGATACAAGGCGAGGTTAGTAGCTAAGGGCTATATTCAATCATATGGAATTGACTATACAAAGACATTTGCACCTGTTGCAAAAATAAATATCATCATAATCCTCTTAAGTGTAGCAGTTAACCAATGATAGAAATTATGACAGTTGGATGTGAGAAATGCATTTCTTCAGGGAGATCTTATTGAAGACATCTACATGGACTTACCTCCAGGATATTATTAAGAGAAGATGTCATCAAAGGTATGCAAACTAAAAATATATATTTATGGTTTAAAGCAATCACCTAGAGCTTGGTTTGAAAAGTTTAGTAATGGTATTTTTTGTTTGGGTTTCACACGATGCATTAGTGATCACACTTTATTTATAAGAGGGATAAGAAAACTATTCTCTTAATTGTGTATGTTGATGACATTATTATTACTGGTGATGATGTGGAAGAAATCGCTTATTTGAAAAAACAACTACATGCTTTATTTGATTGGTCACACACACACACACACACACACATATATATATATATATATATAATTAATATTCCATGTCTCAGCTCAAACATATAAAAAGATCCTTCAAATATCAAATCACTTGTGAAGTGGAATTTTCTTACCAGCTTTAGGCTAAGTTTCTTCACGACATCTCTTCCTTACATTGAGAGCACCTTGGTCACTCCATGTCAACTTACTTTGCTTTTCATTTCCACTCCTAGTGAAAGACAGAGTCTGGAATGAATTGTCAGTAGCACTTGTATGAATCTCAAAGCTAATAAAAAATCCATAAAAGTTTTATAAGTTTTAGAAATATTTTGGATGCAACATGCACCTGCCTAGCTCTTTTATCAAGTGGAGTCCAAGACGGAGCCAATCTGCAGGTTGTTTTCTGTTCCTTGAGTGAATCCAACGGAGATTTGAAAATCCTACTCCATTTGTGGTTGCTTGTACTCTTTGGTTTGCTGTTACTCCCTTGGTACCTATATGAATCAAGAATCGATGGGCTTTGCCTCTTCAGACTTCTCTGGCTGTTTGGGGATTTCCCGAGATGGTTCTTAGATATATGATGTGGAAACTTGTTAGACATTCTGGACTTGTCCTTGATTCTCTTTAGAAACTCAAATGTTGAGGGAGAACCTTGCTGCGAATCAGATGCTCTACAGTATGGACTATCATTATATTTTCTTAGATTTATGGCCTCTTGAAGTGACATATTTGAGGCACTTAGATTTGTGGCATTTTGAAATGTCATATTTTGGGCACTTACATTCGTGGCCTTCTGAAATGACATATTTTTGACACTTCTGTATTTGTGCTTCATGATGCTCTCCTGCAAAATATTGTCCTGGAATTTTTTCTGAAATCCATCAATTTTCACATTGGGATTTTGGTCATTCATTTTCTTATCCAGGCTACACTTTGAACTTAGTAAAGAAGTCCAATTATGTGATTCAATGTCGTTATCTGGAGAGACCAATACAGGTTGTCTGGAAGGACTCAGTCGAAAAGAGTAACCACCGATACCACATGAAGACCTCTTTCCGGTTCCTTGCGACTCCCATGACAAAACTCCATTCTCTGGGGATGAAAGGAAGTTCTGATTGAAGATTGGAAATTTAAGATCATCAAAGTCCACTTTGATGTCATTGTAATTCACAGGCCCATAAAATTCACCCGAGTCTTGCTGTTTCATTCCAGAAGGTCCTTCTAGCTGCAATTCTGGATCTTGCGTCTCATTTATTCTGAAATGAAATGGATCTTCACTACAGGAACAAGACTCAGTAGGTTGTGATGGCAACTTTGTTGGAGGTTGCACTACACTTCCAAATATGTTTTCTGGCATAAAATTCAAGTATTCATTAGATGGGATGTCAAACAAGTGATCATCTGTCTCATACTTCCGTTTCTTTGGCAAAGTTCTTGTTCTTTTGTAACTGCTATCAGAATCTAGTGCCGAAGCCACTGTGGAAGAACACTCGGTCATATCAGATTTGGACTCCGCAATTTCCCCAAATCTGCATAGAACACTGAACAGGTTAAGGCTTTCATCTGGAACGTGATATTTTTGAATTGTTTGAAGTCTTTGTTCCAATGGCATCTGGAAGAAGTCGGAGACTCTGGTGCCACAAGACAGTATAGCATGTGCTGAAAGTGGATTCATGGAAGGAAAGCTGGTGAGAAATGATTCCCCAAGAGTCTCTGATTCAAGCATCACAGGAAATATACGTTCATTTGATTTTGAGGCATAGCCAATGCAGTTAAGGACTATTTTGTCTGTTAAATCGGAACACCCTGAAAAGAAAAGTTGTAGATGTATGTCCAGACTTGCACCAGCGGCATATAGCCCATCTGACACTTCCATAACGGATGAAAGGAATCGCGTTTCTCCTTCAAATATCTGAAAAAGAGATCACATGAAAAACCTAGTAGCGTTGCAAAATGTCAAAAACAGAGAAATAAAAAGCATGTAATGCAATTTATCAACACAAAGGGAAGAAACTATCAATTAAGTATTCTACCTTCTGGGTTGACAATCTCTATATGTGTAGCATAGTTCTCGGTTGCCTTATTCTGTGTGGTGTTTTTCTTTTTGTTCATAAAGGTTATGAATCATCAGCAGATTAGCGGTTCATTGCTTATGGAACTCATCCAGATTTTCATGGCTTGCATTCTATGGTTATGATAAAAGAAGAATAGCGAAAGGATAGTGGTGAAGAAACCAATTAAAAAACTCGCAAGGTTGTTACTGGTCATAAAAGGTTCAATATTTGCATACCCAAAGTTGAACAATTGTACTCTGTAGTCTGTAATACAGTGGGGGGCTACCGGAGATGACTTTAGATTGACATGGGAACATATTAAAGTTTGTTGGAATCAGTTTCAAGGAATGCTGATATAAACAAGGATTTGGTGTCAACTGCACAAAAGTGCAATAAAAACTCTCACTCTCTGACTGTATGAGCACTTTGAACTTATTTTTTCTAGTTTATCATCTTCATTTTCTTGCATAAACCAATTTCCATCTCTTCCGAAAATATACTATTAAGTTAAGCTAAACTTTGGTAGAATATATAGGAGTTTTCCTAATGCCAAGGTGATTACACTGATGATAACAGTGACTAGAATGGGCAGGAATTGGTTCCTCAATCATGCTTCTATAGAAAATTAATTTTAAAATTGCATCCACAAAACTACTCCATTCTAAGTTTGTATGAGAAAGTTATGACTATGCACACATGTGTGGCTGGCAACCTCATGTCTCTTGTCCATAACCTACACCAGCTACCTAATATGCTAAATATCATCCTTTTCCTAGACAAATAGGGGAAAGTGCAGTTTGACCTGCTGATAAGAATAAGCCTGTTCAATCATAGTTGATGAAGACTTGTAGATGAACATAAATTCCATGTGCTTGTGAGGATCTTTTCCTAAAAGCTAGTTATTAACGTCTATTGAAGTGGCCAGAGTAGTTCCAGATAGCACTAAATTGAATGAACAATATTTTTGATTAGTGAAGATTTCATTCAAAACATTTCATCATGGAAAAGGTTGAGGAGGATCTATAAGGATATCTAGTTCTGGTACATCCTCCATCTCAGAGAGATCCATTGTTATGATTCTCAGCAGCACCCAGTGATCCTTCCGTTGGAGCACCTTCAGCATCCACCACCATCTTATCAATGTTTTCTGACCTCCAAGTACTTAAAAATTGTTGACCAACCCACAGTAACAATTCCAATAGCCACAGTTTGTAGCATATTTTTCCACTGAAAGCCTTCATATTTTCATTTAGCCATTACTAATCTTTATCATGCTTCTAGTAAGCAGTTACTAGTGTATGATTATTGCCTGGTCATTTCTCAAGTTTCGAGTGAGCCCTGTGAAGGGAGAAAGATAGATGGAAAGAAGTTACCCGGTAAGAGTGTCCCAGGGACATGAGAATCGAACAAGGCCAAAAGGTCATTTGATGTCATTTAATATAGATGTGAGCAAGACATATGAGTGAAGCACAATTCATCATTACAAGACAAGAAACATGAGGGAAGCACCACCGTCATTACAAGACACTGTCTCCATACATGCATTTGCAAGAAAAAGGTCTAACCCGGAAGTAGATAAAAAAAAGGTAATGCAATTTGTGTTTGTTTAGAATAAGAAAGTTAATGCAGTTAAATTGGCAAGGAAGCAGCAACACGTATATGATTAGAAAAAAAAGATCACCTCCTAGAAGAACAAAATGTCTAACCAGTATGCAGTGACTGAAGGAGAAGCTAATAGACAGGAGAAGGCTGGTAGAAATACTCTCTACACACAGTGGCACGGAAGGAGGCACTTCAGGAATTGAAGTCTGCAAGAATCTTTTAGCATCAAACCACACTAGGCAAGTAGAAGCACTAAGAATCAGGTCCACGGGCAGATGCATCTCTCTCTCCACAACTTGAATTCCATCTTTCTCCATTGCAAGTATCTGCTGGTATGAGCTTCTTCGAGATGTTAATAATTCATGGCTAAACCTCTGGGTGTTGGCAATGACAATTAAACTGGGAAATGAAGGGCTCGTTAGATCCATATGCTCAGAGTCCTTTGAATGTAGAACATGTGAATTTTCTTCAAGCATAAAACCTGCCCCAACTTTGTCATCAGGCTCCACATATACCAATTTGTAGTCCTCAAAAAGAGGTACCCAGTTTAGAAGGTTGACCAACTCCCAGTTACCAAGTTCTTGCAAGTAGGATGATGGTTGATAATTCTCCTGGGTTATAAGTTAGGTAAAAGACTGAAGAAGTCATTATTATTGAAAAACACACAAAAAAAAGAGACATGACTTTTGAAGAGATGAATAATGAATCAGCAACAAAGCACAATATTGAATTTCAAGAGGAGACATTGTTGAAATGCAATGAAAAAAATCCTATAACATGACAGAAATTTGAGATCTGTTAAGCTGATAGCACATAAATAAATTACTGGTTTAGAAGCTTAAAGAAATTACTACGGGTGATAATTCAAGATGCTGGAATATGTTGAAGCCATCTGAAAGAGCACCAGGAACGTGACGATCCTCCAATTTGAGTTTCAAAAATTGAACATGCGGCATGCCATTGACTTCCTGACAAATACTTGACACCTTAGAGGATCCATAACACCCTCCATACTCCAGAACGTTGCTGAAAAGATGGAAGGGGAAGGAGCTGGAAAGATACCTTACAGTAATACCACAAAAAGAATGAGGAGAAATAGTTTTCTGAAATAATTACTACTTCATCCTAGCTGAGGAAAACACAAACCAATAGGATATGTACTGCATGAAACAACACAAGAAACATAGAGGAAACAACAAGCACTTAATATAAGGAAGCTGATTAAGCAATAAAAAGCTCTATCATGGTGTAAATGTAGCACCAAAAAAATGTACTAGACAAAGGAAAACACATCTGAAGTATAATTACTTCAGAGGTAAAGATGGACTAGATATACAGAAAAAAGATTTTAAAAGTATCTAGCTTCCCTCTCTTCCTTGACAGTAAACAGTTTCTTTGAAATGGAGGTCAAAAAGGTTGGTGTTTTGCATCCTGCAAATATAAAATCATAAATGGTCGTATGAACTCTGGAAATAAAACGTGCATCTATTGATGCTTTCCACATCAGGCCTTTGGGCATTTCCAGTTCTATGTGTGCATGAGTGTGTGTATGTGTGTGTGTGTAGAGAGAGAGAGAGAGAGGAGTATCTGAGTGAAGAAGCCGACGTTTTTAATCAAATATACTTTTCCACATAAAGATATGCACTTTAAATACTTCCAAGAAAAGAATATTTAAAAGCTGAATGTGAAAAATTCATGACATGGTAGCTACAAATTTACGGTATCTATCTACATTTTATGGCTTTATGTACTGTTTTCAACTGAATTACAAGGAAATATCTACTTGTGAAGCACAAAAGAGGGAACTCCACCAGCAACTCACTGAATCTATTGAAATATGCTGGACGTGTTGAACTAGAAGAGAAACTTTGCAGTTTCCTGCTAGATCCACCTTGAGTTATACAGCCTATTCAGCATTAAGAAAGGGACACTGGCTATATTCATGAGGGCTCCAATAGCATCTACATATATAGCTTTCTGTCCATGTACGTACAACACATACATGTATATGCATATATGCAAAATTGCAAATAAAGGCATATATTGCTACACCAGTCATGAATACGTGATAGAGAAAAAATAGATAGAAAATAAGGATTGATAAATCAAAATCAGAAATATCCTAAAGACCATATTGTTAATAATTGTGAAATCCAGATAGAACAACTTAACCTTGCCAAATAAGTTGTTTTTGAACAAGAACCATCATCAACAACTTAATGATGCTTCAAGTTAAATAGAAGACATGATATACGATGATACATTTCCAAAATTAGTTTTAATGTCTTCTGCACTGCAAGATGTTTACTACTTGTACACAAACCATGGTATTTCACATTTATACGCTTAAATGCACATGCGTACATCTTGGTTCATGAGATCAAATAAATGGAGATCAACAGATCATTAATCAAAGATACAAGTCCTAAACATCAAATCATTAACCTAAAGTAAATTTAAGCTTCATCACATGCAATTAGTTACTTGTAGAATCCACGGTAGGATGGGTGTCATTACCAACAGACTTTATTCCTTCAGAAGTCTATGCAAGAAACAAATTCCTTGTGCAACCAAAAGCTCCGAAAATATTTCGCAAATATGTCTGAATGCATCCAAACATCATAAATGACAAAATGTTAACAAAAGTTCAGCGACAAGCTCAAGGTCCAAGGTGTCAACTGTAAAGAAAGACAAACTCCACTGTGATACACTGATACTATATCACACGAGTTCAGAAGCCACGACAGAAAATTCCAAGAGTACAAAGATTCAGACATGCACCCACAAATGTGTTTTCGGTCTATATCTTCTCTAAGTGTCTATATTCCCAAAAATTGTATGAACAGTAAAATAGTCTGATAAGTACTATCTATGAAACAATAAAAATTTAACGTATGGCATGCACGTGTCTACATTGATATGGTTTAAAAGATTTGGACGAAATCTCGATTAGTACAAAACCACTTGTCCAATTGTACCCAGACACCCATTCATCTTGATCTGAAAATCTCCACAAAAGGGTTTCTTTTGTTGGAATTCGGAAGTCGCGTAGCAGAAGATTAAACAACAAAGATAACATTGAAGAGGAAAACATGGGAGATCGAAGGAGGGGGCAGACCTCCAATGGAGCCCCCCCTCTCTCTCTCTCTTTCTTACTCACAACCTTTTAACCCTAATATAAACTTTCAGCCCTTATATAATGAGTTGTAAAATAGAAAAAGACCAAAATGCCCTTAGTACTACGGGCAATTACAATAATACCTAAAACATCAAATTTACTAAAACTAACCCTAAAAGCATATTCTTCAACACCCCCCTCAAGTTGGGAGTGAGATACTTCGAACTCCAAACTTGCCAAAAAACTGAATTTTTTTTTTTATTTTCCTAGCCCTCTTGGCTGTCTACTTTTCAGCAACCTTCCTGGCTGCAACATTCTTCAGCAGCTTCATGGTTGCACCAATCTTCAGCAACTTCTTTGGCTGCAACATCTTCAACTCAGCCTTCCTGGTTGGTTATCTTTAGCAGCTTCTTTGGCTGCAACATCTTCAACTCAACCTTTATCATCTTCATCAGCTTCTTTAGTTAGCTTCTTTAGTTGCAACATCTTCAACTCAGCCTTCCTGGCTGGTCATCTTCAGAAGCTTCTTTGGCTGCAACATCTTCAACTCAACCTTCCTGGCTGGTCATCTTTAGCGGCTTCTTTAGATGCAACATCTTCAACTCAACCTTCCTGGTTGGTCATCTTCAGCAACATTTTTGGCTGCAAAACACATTTTAGCAGTCCTCATCACTGCAATCTTTACAAGAATCAACAGATTGGAGACATTTCATCCAATCTGCCCACAACTCTACTTTGGCGCCCACACATGGCTACCATTCTTTCTTGCTTAACTCATCAATATGGCAATCCATTCAATCTCATTCTGCATTTTTTTCCCAATTTTTCAGCCCTCTTAAACATTTCTTCAAACACTTGATGCGCAGGTAAATATCTCTCTTGGGCATTTACTCAAACATTTGATGTGGAGGTTAATCATCTCTTCTTGAGCATCTCAGTGAACACTTGACATGCTGGTAAACTTCTCTCTTGAACATTTCCATAGCAGTACGAATATCAATCATCGTCTTCCTCCTCTTCGCTTCTATCTCGCAGACACGCCAATCTGCCAAAGCTGGAGGGGACTGAGCCTTAAAACTGTTTTAGGAAGCACACCACTCACCACTCTCACCGCCATAGAGGAAGAGCCAGATATAAAGGATAACCCAATGCCCTCTTTTGCTAGTGAAGAGGGCGGGATGATGATCACGTCCCCCTTGTTCTTCCTGCTCTCCCGCTTCTTCCCCGACGATGACACGCTATTCGAATCCTTTCTCATTTTCCTTGGTGCCGACAACATTGAGATCTCATCTCCATCGCCTGCCGTCGATTGTCCTACATTGTCGGTGAGCTATTTCTTCTTCGCCATGGATTCCTTGGCATTTCTTTCAATATGAGCTCTCCCCTCTCTCTGGTCACTCGTTGATTTTCTTAGATGATGCATGTTTCCAAATAAATGCTCTACAAAAAAAAGGTTCAGGTCCTGGCTTCTCTCTTTCATGATGATGTATCCATTGGAGCGACATCCAGGCTCTTATCTTCTTGCACAGTGGCACTCTGATCGGCGGCCTCTTCCTTACATAAAGATGAGTTCGAGATTCATCCAATCCGACAACGAGAAGCCTAACGCCATAAGGCCTCTTACAGGACGCTACGTACAAACCTAAAATAGGAGCATGTTTGGTATTGAGCATCAATCTCCTGAATCGTGCTTTCATTGTAGCAACCTCTTCTTTGGTGACTGGATTCATGGGTTGGTTGTGCCTCTTCTCTTCCTCGACAAACCACGAAGGCAGATCTTCATCATCAAACCACGAAGATAGCATGCCGACAGTGACTACTCGCTAATCCCATTGATCAAATTGATACCATATTGGAATTCGGGAGTCACGTAGCAGAAGATTAAACAACAAAAATCAATAACATTGAAGAGGAAAACATGTAAGATCGAAGGAGGGGGCAACCTCCAATGGAGGCCCCCCTCTCTCTCTCTCTTTATTACTCACAACCTCTTAACCCTAATACAAACTTTCAGCCCTTATATAATGGGTTGTAAAACAGAAAAAGACCAAATTACCCTTTGTACTACGGATAATTACAATAATACCTAAAACATCAAATTTAATAAAACTAACCCTAAAAGCATATTCTTCAACATCTTTCACTCCTGACTCTTAGAGTTTGATCCCTAGTCATGTCAGACACAGCATGAAGTTTTGCACCACTGTCAACACAAGTCTAATATGTGTGCATTGACCATGTAGAAATGTTCATTTAGATTCGTGTCCTCCACATGTATAATGTCTGCCCACTGTATGTTTTGTCAATATTGTCTCTATGTTATACTAACTAGTAACTGGTTTAGCAAGGTTCCCCAAGTGATAGCTCCAAAGGCATACATTTTTTAAATCCAGCAGAATGAAACAACGAAATAAATGATAAAACAAATGGCAGTCCCTTAAAACTTCCAGATACATAAGAATCACATGGAACCACATGGCTGTGGGAAATTAAACGCTGGCTTCCAAAATAGACTATGAGCAGTGCAGTGTGATAATGAGATAAAAAGTCCACATAGAATGAGGCAAGCTGATCTTACTCATTCGATATGATCAGGCAATCTGACTGCAATGTAGCAACTGGAGCAAATTTATTCAATTTGTGATGCTGTTCTGGCATATTATAGTCAAAGCAAGAGTTTTTAGACTCAAGTTCCTGAAATGATACTCCTATAGCAGTCAACTTCCTGGTCAAAGGCCACCAAATGGATCTATCTGCCACAATAAGTATTTTACCACTCTGAGTACATGTCTGCAATATCTTCTCCATAACAGTCAAAGCTGGATGAAACTCCATTGCATCTTTCTCTGCTTTACAATATGCATCTTCAACCGTGGACTTAAGGGAATGCAATCTGGCCCCTAAATATCCATGCTTATGAAACAAGCTGTTCATATAGAAATAGCATGCATGGATACCCGAAAAACAAACATGGTGAGCCATCTGCTTCATTGCATATAATGCAGACAAATGCATTACCCTTTCACTTTCAAATGGCAAACGTTCTTCAGTTAAGCTTTTGATTTGGTCCATGAGATTCTTCTTTGAAAATCTAGGTATGTCATCATCACCAGTCTTGCAGTTACTTATTGACTCTTTCTCATCCTGTATCATTGACATGTAGCTCTTATAGATGGCATCAATAATATTCAGGATAACATCTGAAGGAATTATGAAATGAACCTCAACGTTCCATGTATGAGAAATTACACCTGGAGAACTGAATGACTTGTTCAAGTACATGGAAGGTGCAACCACAGCAGTGGTCTCTTCAGCAGCTCTGTTCTGGAGTTCATCTTCACAACTTCTTGTTGCAGTTCCTTTTCTGGCATTCAAGAAAAAGTTTAGGTCACTCGACAGTGACATAGATTCTATCAATAAAGAGACCTTCTCTGACTTATCCTTCAAAGCATTTTCACCATATGGAAGCATTTCAGTGTCTTCTGTTTTGAACATCTGCTTTTGGGTTGCTTCACATTTTTCTTGTGAATGATAAATTGTGGATGACTCAGTCAAACGATCATCAAAAAGGATACCATTGATGATCATGTCATCCTTTGGATGCGCAAATCTAGATGGTATTTCACAAGAAGTTACTATATCCAACCTGCTTTTGAAGATACAACATATAGAACGTGTGCACTCATCTTCTTGAGAGAGATGCCAATCCAGATAAATCTGATCACTTGCAGATGAACTATACATTTGTAAGTCACAAAAAACGCCTTTAATAATTGCTGACAAGGACACTGTTTCTTTGTCATCGTCTATAGCAGGTACCAGCAATGACTTGAACATATCATCTGTCAAAACTAGCTCAGGACTAACAAGAACTTCATAAAAGCTTCTACTTGAGGTCGACTCAGCCAAAGAAGGCTCCAAAAAGTCATGGTCGGTGGGAATTACATAGTTATCATATGATAAGATGGTCTCAATGAAGGAAAAATGAAGGAGTTGCACCTCATCAAATGAAACAATTTGTTCCGAGGGTAAATAACAATGGTCCAACATCTTTAAAACCAAACACATATTGAGTTCGATCTCTTTAAGTAGTGTCAGACCTGGCACGTGAAGCTCAGCATCCATAATACGTTTGTATAAACCACATCCTCGAAAGTTATTCACAGTACAGTCACTCAGTAGATCACAGCTTTTGAAATCCAAACTGTTGTACTCGAATAGGGGCTTGATACTAATATCAGTAACAATGGCATGAAATGTTTCCTCCACAGTATTAGAACTGTGCAAAAACAAGCCTGAGTCACAAGATTCAAAGAAGGGTATTATGCTTATGCATGGTTCTTCATTTTGAGCATAACCAGCAGCTTCAAGAGAACATTCCACACGATACTCTGGTTTCATGCTGTTCACAAAATCATGCGGCTGAACAAGGTCCTTTAGGTACAAGCTCTCAGCACCAGATATATTTTCAAAAATGCCCTGCAGATATAAAAGTTTTGGACAAAATTAATGTAAACAGGAACATATTACATCATAACATCAGCTGCTACAATTAAAAAAAGAGTGTGTTTATGCTTTACAAATGACCATTATAAGCGAAACACAACACAGGAATGGGAAGCAAGTGTTCAAGTATTTATTACAACAATTATAGGACAGGAAAGGATATGAAAAGCATAAGCTAGGTACAATCAACACCGGCAGTATTAGAAAGGCAATGGCAGTATTTGGTATTTGTAAGAGATGTTATAGAGTTTGATTTCAGTTATCTTAGATTGAATAAGAATCAAACATATGCTGGTAGGTAATGGCAAACATGCAAAAAGTCGAATTTGAGCAAGTTTTGAATATGGTAGTAATGAGAGCTCCACAGTCTAACTAATTTTTTTCCAGATAACCTCCAATATGAAGTTTCCTGCTAAAAATCGACCTTTCATTTGTGTACTTTCTAAGCAAGTAAGACAAGATAAATTAGTCTTAGATGATTTTTTGTTTTCTGATATTCTGATGGTTTTGGAAGGCTCATCTGCTCACAATATTATTCTTTCTACACCTCTCCTATTTATTGTCTGAAAACAAAATTTCCTCCTCTCTTTAGAACTTGTGTCTTAGGAATCCGTGACACTTTGTGCATCTGGGTTGTAGAAAAGCTACTTCTCCTTGCTTGATGCTCTTCAAAATTCAAGATATTCCCTTCTCTTGTTAGAAATAATCATGCTTTTCTTTTATGCCATATGTATGAGTTTTGCAACTCTATTTGCACTGTGACTGCACCATGAGAAAATGATGGCTCCCTTGTAAAAGTGCTACCAAACACAAGTGGACCCAGACCCAGGCTTAGACCAATTAGTCAGAAAATACAAACCATCAAACTGAAGTGCAACATGCATGTGAATTTCTTATCAGTACGCCATTTTTAATTTCATATACATAGCTTAGTAAAATATGACTAATAAACAAAAACATATTAACGGAGGTATATGTAAAGTGCAAACCAGTTGCTTATGTAAAGATGAATCACTGATTTGCAAGGATGCCATAAAGAGACAATCATTGACAGGGTTCTCCATGATCAACTCTTGGGCCTATGAGGGTGAATCAATAAAGACTGGATCAGATTTCATAATGGCAGATTAAAAATCATGATTATTATGGAAAAAGGAGAAATATAAAGCAACATCAATGTATAAATGACATTCATACTTGTCAAGTGAAGTATAAAGAAAAACGCTACATGGTTCTACAGCTGAAAGGGAAAGGAGAACAATGATATCTTCCACGTTTGGCAAGAGGTTGAATATTGAACACAGAGTATTAAGAGATTCAATTAAAAAAGAAATTAAAGAAAGGTGGCAAACAAATTTAAACACCTTGATCAATGATTAAGATGTCAATAGTATCTAGCACATGTGTCAAGTGTTAAAATACATGTATTTATCTATATATTTTACTGTATCTTTATCATTATAAAAGTGTGCATACGTGTAATCAAGGCCACCTGGCACCAAGGACACTTGGGCCATCAGGGGGTTAACGGCAACTTTCAGCAGCTGGCATAGCTGCCCACAACCACTCTCTCCCCTTTCTCTCTTCTCCGCTCTATAAATATTTACCTTGTACATAATAAATGTTAAGACTTCTTGGCCAATTTATATACATTCTTTTTAGTGTATTTACTATATTTAGTGCATTTGCTATTATTCTAGCATTTTCTAAAGCTTTTTATAGTCATCCTCTAGTAACTCATGATGATTGTATCCGTGTATTGGATATTCATTGCTCCAATTAACACGTTGAAGTATCATCTTAATTACATGGTATCAGAGCCTATCTGCTCTTCGTGATTATCAAGTCGTTGTCTCGATAAACATGCCAAAGTCTAGAAGTCTCTATTGAAGGGATTTGAAGATTTATAGTATTTTTCAAGCATTTATCCAAATAAGTTTACTCTTTTGAAGCTTGTACTCCTTGAAGATAGAAAAGGGTTTCAATTTTCAATTAACAACTTTCAACTACAATCATGAACGCAATTAATGGAAAACTATTTATATTCAAAAAATTATAGAGCTATGTGAATGTATCGAAGGTGGAACCCTCTATAAATGTCACTTTTAAACAAAAATAAACCTCTATCATTTCTTTTTACCTTGATATCAAAAAAGTACCGTAGATGTAGACGTGTAAGATCCTTCATTTTAAAAGCCCTACTAAGGTCTCATGTAATATTTTGGATCTCAATGACATCACTCCTTGTAATGATTATATCATCTATATACAGCAAGAGAATAACAATACATACAACATATCGCTTTATACACAAAGCAATATCAATATAACAAGTAGTAAAACCATTACATGTCATAAACTCACTCATTTTAAGAAACCAAGCCTTAAGAGCTTGTTTAAGTCCATATAAAGACCTTTCAAGACGAAGAATTAGAATGTTAAGACCAAGAGGAGGTTCCATGTAAACCTCTTCTTTTAGCTATCTATTTAAAAAAGCATTCTTAACATCCATTTAAAAAATATTCCAGTTTTTAATTACACTAAGAGCAATAAGAGTCCTAACAGTTGTCATTCTAGCTATTGAACCAAAGGTTTCCTCTTAGTTAATACCATATTCTTGTGAGTATCCTTCGGCCACTATCCTAGTTTTGTATCATTCTAGGATACTTTAAACACCCAAAACAAAATCAAAACAAAATTTTTGATCTTTTAGAAATTTTGTCTTTTTCAAATAAAAATTGTAGTTTTGGGTTTTTTAAGGGTTTCTCAAATAAAGATATCTTAAATGAACTCAATTATGCACCAAAATTTTGTAACAACCTCAAAATAAGGGTATATTACAGTCCCTATAAAAAAATCTAATTTTGACAAAAGTTCAAAAAGTGACTACTTTGCCCTCAAGGCCAAATGAGTGGGATTCTGCTTTTTTAAATGACTGCCTTCAAAGAAAGGATAATTTCAAACCATTTTTCGTAAAGAAACAGGTGAAAATGAGACATTGGGAACTAAACCTACAAAATATTTGCAAAATGTCAAATTTATAAAATTTTAAAACCTTTGAAATTCAAAATCAAGTCAATCCAAACGAGACCTCAAAAATTCGCCTGATCGGGTTAAAGTGGTTAAAGTGGTTCGAGACCCTACACCCACAAAAAATGGTTAAAGTGGTCCGACACTCTACACCCAACAAAGGGTTAAAGTGATTGAAACAGTAAAGACTAACTCGATGAACGAAAGTAGGTCATCCGTGCAAACAAACATTGGGAATGAGACTCAATTGTTTTCTAAAAAGAATATTTGAAGATTTCGGTAAAACTCGATGTTTTCAAATATATCTCAAATGAAATGGTTTTAAATCATAAATGAAATGTTTTAAATCATCAAAAAGGAAATATTTGAAACCATAAATCTTAACTGAAAAGATAATCAAGCAAAACAGAATTCTTAAAGGTTAATGCAGATGATTCAGGGTGAAGTCTAGCCAAACTCGAAGCAAAGAATGGGTTAAGGCACGAGTAACTGTCAAACTCCAATCTCAAGGTCAAGCAAGGTGTCCCAAGTTCGATTCAATTCAACTCAAAGGGAGGATCAATTTAAATTCAAACAGGTTCAAACTCAAGTGGATGTATCAAAAAAAGGTCAAAGACATCCTATGACCAAGGCATAACAAGATAGCTCGATTAAGACTTTAGCTCAATTAAGGTAAGGCCAAAGCGAAGGACCATACCCGAATCAATCCAAGATATGAAGTATGATGGGCTAAGGTCGGCCAAAAGGGTGAAGTCAAGACACCAAGACCAAGCCAAACAAGCACGTTGGCTAGAGTGGCTCGACCAAGGGAAGGACTTAGGCTAGAGTGGCTCGACCACTCCAAGCCTTACTCAAATGAAAGCATGGACCATGTGGGCTCCACCACATGCACCCATGTGCAACAATGGGTCATCTATTGGATCAAATTGTAGTGAAGTGGCCCAAAGTCCAAAACCATGGAAGGCCCTAGAGGCCCGCCTTGAAATCTATAAAAGGGGGCCTTGGGGCTGGGTTTTAGGCATTGAAGAGAGGTGAGAAAAGAGAGAGAATCCTACAGCAAGAGAGGGAGAGAAAGAGAGAGAGAGAGAGAGAAAAGAGAGAGAGAAGGGAGAAGGTTCTGCCCCCTTCAAATCATCTTCATCAATTCGCCAAGAGTGTCACGACAAAGGTCAAATTCTCTCCTCTATTTCAATTTCATCTCTTCTTTACTTTCATTTAATTCAAAAGGAGCTGTAATTAAGGAGTAGCTGACTCCATTCATTGATATAATAGTTAAGGATTATGCTGTCTAATTTTTTTTATGTTCATTAGATGCATGTCATGTGTTTGATTTTTTATTTCTCCTACCCCAATATACATTGTAAGCTCTTATATCTCCTAATCCCCTCTATACTTAAGCTATAATCATACTTTCCTTCATTTCCTTTAGTCATTTACATTTTTATTGTTGTAGATTGTCTTTTAATCTTGGATGAAATGCATTCATGTATGTTGTAAAATCGGAAAACCCGCTTTCTGCATCTTGCATACATCGAATGTTTGATTTTTAATTCCTTGATCTCTGCTCCGAATGCTCCGAAACTTTGCACATCTATTCTACACACAGACCCACTTCTAATAAAATTTTCAAGAATTTTAGGGTCGTGCAACCCCGTAAATAAAATCAAAGAAGATCGGACAAATTCAAAACAGAACCTATAAAATTTGCATTTCCCGTAACAGAGGTTGGGTTATCATCCCATAACTTTGTCTGTAGTGAACCAATTTCATTGAAAACTGTCTCATTGGAATGTTGAGATTCATAGCTTTCCAATAAGACCAAGTTCATAGAAATTGGAGGTCTGTGCACCGAGATATACTTTTTTTACAAAACCTGTGTATTTCTGCCACAGATTTGTTTCAAATGTCTGAGTAAGAGTCACTGTCTGATTTAATTATGCACATCCACAACACCACAAATTAGAATAAAAATAGTTTATGAATCTCCATATCAACATATTTTTCCTGTAAAATTTTCAAGATTTTTGGAGATTTATAAGCTATAAAAAAAAAATCAGAAATAAGTCTATAAAAACATAATCAATTTTTGTTTTTAAGGACTTTGAAAAAATTTCTTTCAAAAACTAAGTTCACGAGTTGGGTTAAGTCCTTAAAAATTGAAAGTGGATTTTGAGAATACATCAGACATAAAACAATCCTCAAAGCATCTAGGCTGACCCTTAAGCGTCGGTTCAAGAAGGCCTAAGTCGAAAAGAATTTACTTACCCATAATCGCTATAGAAGTCATAATATCATTTTGCTAGTTTAAGTAAACTAGCTGGCACGCTCACGCACAACGTAGTTTGTAAATTTGATTTCAAGTCTCTACATAGACTTTAGAATAAAATTTCACATCTACAGATATCATCACCATTGGTCTTGATTTTGTATACCCATCTACACCCTATTGGTTTCCTGGTTTTAGGACGTGTTACAATTTCCCATGTTTGTGCTCTATGTAGGGCATCTAGTTCCTCGTTCATAACATGAATCCAGTCTTAGAATGTTTGAGCTTTCTTAAATGTTTTGGGTTCCTTTATAGCTAAAATTGCATTTAATAAAGCTCTACGTCTTGGAGAAAAGGTTTCATAAGAAACAAATCTATAGGGGGTCTAGAATTGCTATTAGATTTTCTTGGAGTAGGTTCAATAGTTTTCGGAGTTATCCTCCTAGAAGATATTGATTCATCATGTTGACTTTCTATGTTTCCTTTTAGATTACCTAAAATATCACTCAAAAAGGAATATCTAGTTTCATGAATGGAATTAGAAGCTTGATTTTGAAACACAAATTCATTTTCAAAGAACTTAACATCTCTTGACACATAGAGTTTGTCTTCTTGGGATCATGACATCTATAACCTTTTTTTGTATATATCATACCCAAAGAACACACATTCAATAAAGGTATTTAGGTTTGCTTGAAGACATTAATGACTTTACTAGATATACATGGTTATAGAATGTAACAAAAACATCAGATTTTGTCTTTAATAAATATACCCACGTATATCTAGTAAAGTCATCAATAAAGATGACATAATAGGCAACACCTCTTTTAACCTAAGTCACACTGACACTTCTAAGGGGTGGAGTGTCGACCTCGACACTGGTGCGACACCGACACCGTGTCGGTGCGGCATGGCCAAAAAGAAAATTGCAATTTTTTTTTGTAACTCATGGATAAATGGGTCCGGATAATGAAGATTGATTTGTGTATTATGATGAAATTAGTAGTTGTTTACCATTTATATGTTTTGCTTTAATATAAAGTTGTGTACTTACTATTGTAGCTGTATAGAATATTAGCTTGAATGATTTGGGTGCGAACAATTGGTTTCTTATTACTCAATCTGATTGGATTCTTGACTCCATACTGTATGCCTTTGCACAGAATAATCTCTGTCACCAAACACATTTAAAGGCCAGGAACATTACTAGATCAATAGAACGGAAGAGTATGACATCACTAGTGGATCCTAGCACAAATACTAGTATATGTTATATCCTACAAAAGATCTCGAAACTCTTTGAATCCATAACTTGGATATTTTGTAGCTCGTAAAATCATTGTAAGTTTCAGATCATTATGAGGGAACTTGCTAATTGATACCTATGTGCACTCAAAATTAGCAAATACTAGTTGTATTATGATTGATTTATGTAGCTTAAATATTATATATAATATATAATATTATATACTCTAGCCGTGTCGCTGCACCTAAAATTTTTGAAATTTTCCGTATCCCGCACCCACACCCGTGTGATATAGCTTTTAACATAATAGATGCGGAACCTCAAACATCCAAGTATACAATTTCAAAAGGTTTGCTTGTAATATATGTTTTGTTTGAAAATAAAAGATGTTGCATTTTGCCAAGAACACAATCCAAAAAAAATCTCAATATTTTTTATTCCAATGATACATTGATACAACTTTTGAACATTTGAATGGTAAAGTCTTTTGTGCCATAGTTGTACATCATTTGATAAAATATTTGAATGTCCATCATTTGACAATTGTTAAGACTCTTATTGCTTTTAGTGCAATTAAAAACTAGAATATTTTTTAAATGAATGTTAAGAATGCTTTTAAATGTATGGCCAAAAGAAGAGGTTTATATGGAACCTACTCATGGTCTTACCATTCCAAAGAATCAAATTCTTCGTCTTAAAAGATCTTTGTATGGGCTTAAACAAGCTCCTAAGGCTTGGTTTGACAAAATGAGCGAGTTTATAATATATAATGGTTTTATTACCTATTATATATACAATGCTTTGTTTATAAAGTGATCTGGTGCAAGTATTATTATTTTCTTGCTATACGTAGATGATATGATTATTACAGGTAGTAATATAATTCGGATCCAAAATATCAAATGAGACCTTGGTAGGGTGTTTAAAATAAAGGATCTTACATGTCTACGGTACTTTTTGGGTATTGAGGTAACAAGAAATTATAGAGGTTTCTTTTTTACTCAAAATAAATTTGCTAATGATGTTGTTGTTAGATTTGGACTAACAGATGATAAGGCAGTCGAGACACCTGAGGAAATTAACCAAAAGATGAGACTTACAGTTGGTGATTCACTCAAGGATCTCACTCGTTACAAAATTGACATACTTGACCATTACTCGTCCCAACATCACTAATGTTTACATATTGTAAGTCTATTTCACGATGCACCTACCACTTTACATATGAGTGTCGTCATGTGGATAATACGATATGTCTGACATACAATTAAAAAGGGAGTATTCTTATCCTTTTTCTCCCTACCTCAGTTAATTGCATGCACTGATGGTGACTAGGGTGGTGATATTAACGACAGACACTCCACAATAGGCTATGCATCTTTTTTTAAAGACTCTTATCTCATGAAGATGCAAAAGGAAACAAAAGGTATTACTCTTATCTACTGAAGCAAAATAAGAGTAATGGCCAAAACAACTAGAGAACTAACCATGGTAAAAAGACTTCTTCATGATCTTGGAGCATCACTTGAAGTTGTGATAACAAAAGTGTTATATATATAGCCAACAATAACACATTTCATCAACGCATCAAAACACATCGATCTGGACTGTCACTACATTCAGGAAGAACACCTATAAGAACACTTGGCACTACACTTTGTGTGATCAAAGTATCAACTTGCATATGTCTTCACTAAATCACTACCGGTCCCACGCTTTTAAATTTTGGTTCCTAAACTTTCGGTGATGATATCGTCAGTTTGAAGGAATGTTAAAATACATATATTTATTGTATATTTTTGCTGTATTTTTTTATTATGAAAGTATACATATATGTAATCAAGCATCACGGCCACCTGACACTAGGACTACCCAAGCTAACATAGCCATTAGGGGCCCTAATGGCTACTTTCATCAGTTGAATGCTACTCTTTCCCCTTTCTCTATTCTCCATTTTATAAATACTTACCTTGTACATAATAAATGGTAAGCCTTCTTGGCTAATTTATATACATTCTTTTGAGTGTATTTGTTATTATTCTAGCCTTTTCTAAGGCTTTTCATAGTCATCCTATGGTGACTCACGATTGTTGTATATGTGAATTGGATATCCGCTGCTCCATTCAACATGTTGAAGTATCATCTTCGTTACATCAAGAGAGGACCTTAGGATTGTCAATCCAAAAAGGGTGGCTGTGACATGAAAGACACACCACTTTTGTTTAGAAAAACAAAATATGTAACAATGCTCAACAAGCCAACAACCATATGGTGAACAATCCACAGCTTAAGAACAGTGATGTACTAATGCAAGTATAAATCAATAACAACAGCACAGCAGCATAATGCATCGTATAGCTAAGTATCAAAGTTGATAAATTGTTTATTCTCTGACCCAACAATCGCGGGTTGTGCGTTCTCTCTTTCTGCATTACAGAAGCAGCAGGACAGACTAACCAACCTAATCTAGTTCAGACAAGGCTTGATAACAATGATAAACTTTCTCCAGGTACCTTTGGATTCAAAGGCACAAGAAAGGCCATGCAGCTGCTTCTCATACTGCAGCAACGAATATTATTCATACAGTAATGGACTAGGGTAGGTGACGAGCAGACTTCTTATAAAATGTCCGTGTCTTAGAAGAAATGAAGGTTACAAGCAACAAATGCAACTGGAGTCTATTTGTGTAGGTGGCATATTATTGAAGTTTAAAGCATATGTAACATCTTGGATGTAGTCCTCCAAAATAATTTTGTAAAAAATATTGACCACTTTTAGGCAAGGGCACGTTATAGTAACTTCTTTCAACCAAATCATAACAAGAAACAAGATCAAGTGATAAAGAGAAACCTAACTTTTAAGAGACTTATAGTCCAAATAAATAAGAGATTCTATGACAGGAAATTGTTATATCCGAATATCTCTGACTCATGAGACGATAAATAAAATATTCACAAAATCATATACCATGGATTGGTTCATGTAGAAATTGCTGTAAAACAAGGAGGAGGAGGAGGGAGGTGGCAGCAAGTCTAGCACAATAAAGCAGATGAATCTTGGAGAAGACTGCAGATAAAAGGTTGTTGTCAAGCCAATATAGGAAATGAGACTTACCGTAGCAAGTCCAGTTTCTGGTATCTCAAACAGAATTCCTTGAAATATTCTGCTGTGGTCAGAAGCACCAATTGTCTCGTTTTTCTCCTCCTGTGATAGAATTTAACAGAATAATATGCATGATAAGCTCAGAGATGGACTAGAAAGTAAATGGATAGCCTTATGCACTCATTTTCTATGTTCTGACAGATGAATTTCTGGTCCTACCTATTCATGCTATATGCTTTAGGCTTTTCATTCTCTTGCTAAAGATTCAATCTGATGTCAACTAAAATAACAAATATGACGCTAAAATAAGTTGGGAATATGCATTTAATAGCAGTAGCTTTCAGGGGAGAAAGTTTCGATATTGTAGCAACCTGAAGGAAATTATTTTGCATACTTTGACGTCAATTCACAAATGTGAGATTAAAGTTCCTCTAGAAGAAAAAGGGAAGAGCATCGTAAGTAATCATAAAAATTAGAAAGATGAAAGAGCAAATCGTGCATAAGATAACAAGAAACTGGACCTCTTTTCGGAAAACATCTTCAATTGAACGTTCAACGATGACGACTATAAAATAGATCAAAACAAACTCAATTTTTTTCTGCAGTGATAATTGAACAGCAAAAATTAATAAACCAATTACGATAGACACCGGAAAAGCTCTCTTTTTTTCCCTGGGTCAAAATTACTGACAGCTAACCATCGTCGTCTCCCTCTCCATTTCCAAAGAAAAAACACTATAGGGTAAATCGAATACCTGTCTTCCTAAGTGATAATTGAACAGCGTAACAGACTTTTTGTGAGATAAGGAAGCAGAAACCGCTGCATCTTACGAAGAAATATGCTATATCTTCGAGAGTTCGAACCTAAAAACTTGGCACGAACTTTCATATTGCAAGATTCGTTTTCCGTACAATAAAAACTCTTGTACATTGAAAATGCAGAAAAGAACGCGGTTTACCCTATGTGCCAGAGTTTCATGACGATCGCCATAATTTTGAGGGATGACAGCAGAGATGAAACGAGATAGCGCGTTCTCAAAGAATAAATCTTGCAGATCCATTGGAATTTTGAGATCGGCATCAAACGTTCCGAATTTTCCATCTGGCACCGGATCGGAAGGAAATAAGTCAGGAATCGGCAGCAAGAGAGACTCAAAATCATCTGCGATGTCTCCCAGTGAACGACAGAAGTAGTCGACGTTCAGGAAGCGCGATCGCATCCTGCTCTCTCTCCCTCTGAAGAGATGGAAGCAAGGGCGGAGTACTCCGGCGTTCTTCGCAGATGGAGTTGAAGTAAACGACGGTAAATTGTCACAACGTTCTCTAACAGAACATATTTTGGCGCGGAGAACAATCTCTGTTTCGAAATCTCGCGCAACCCGGACCTTTATGCATCCACTCTCTGACCGTGTGATGTTTGGACGGATCGGATTAAGAACCGAACCCGGATTTGATTAATAGAAAACTGGTTGCCAGAATGGAACAAAGTTTATTAGGAAATATAATTCTTATTCATACATCTTAACATACATCCTTTTTTCAAAAAACCTCAAATTACCCTTCTTACAGTTTCTCAAGCATCCTACGCTCCATTCACATAACCATTCACTCGTAGCTCCACCATCGGTTCTACATTACTATCAAAGTCATTTAATCCCTACCATAAGTTCTACACTATCCTTGATAGTATTTTCCTCTTACCTTTGAGTATTTATCTCGCATTACTTTCAATCGTGATATTCAATCTATTTTCATCAATTTTGATATATTTTCAACCTTATTCAATTCTCATGACGGTAATATGGATATTATTGAAAGTCTTCAATCAATCGCATGAAAACAAATCAAAATATTAAACTTTCATCAAGTTTTTTATGAGGTGAGTATCATTGGTAGAGAAAGAGGTGCATCACAAGTGTGTGCGTCTTTACAAAGTGAAGTGCCTAAGATGCATCACTTCTTTGTAAGTTGTCATGCCCCAAATGTGTTTGGCTTCTCCAAAGGATGTCCCTGAGACGCGACTCTCTAATAATGAAAATGCACTCTGTGTGCAACTCTCTTCTAAGAGATTTGTGACCTGTGTGCCTCACTATGAGATTTCTAGACGCATGTGAGGTGCATTACTCTATATTTTTGTTATGTCAATATTATTATTTTTAATATCCAGGATGTCAAAGAAATCAAGTAAAAGTGTTTATCGTCATATAGTAGACTCTGGATATACTACACAAATGATACTGACATGGATCAAAATGGATTGAATGACCTATTTGTTGATTGATTTGGTGATAATGCATACAATATTGTATTTTTTTATTACGAGTGTGATGGATTTGATTATGCATATAGATACAATATTTTATGGTTGGGATGATGATATCGTATAGTGAGTAAGAGATATTGAGAGAAAGCACAACAATGTTATCACCATTTTTTGATTGAAAAGTAAAGGTATTTGAAACAAATTATGACTTGAGTGTGAAAGAAGTGACAAATACAAAGTAGGAAAAAAAGTTAATGTTGGATTGGTATAAAAAAAGGTGAAATGCCGCTCTTACTTACAAGAGAGAGTGAAACTTATGGTTTATAGAAATTGAATATAGTTAATGGTATGCATAATCACCCTCTAGCCTTGTATTTGGAATAATCATCCTCTAATCTTATATTTGGAAGGACATGCATTTCTCGAGGATAACCCACCGAAATAGCATAAGGTATTGCCCAAAATCTTGTAGGCATACCAAAATTCCAAGACATCGTTGATTGGTCTAACTCCATTTCATCTCATATACGGATAAGATATAATCTTGTCAATGGGAATCAATATAAAGTCCCTATGGGTAGCTAAACAGAATGATCTACAAGCAGATGAGTGTCTATAGTCGGTTATGATGGAACTCAATTCTACAGTCGAAGACTACTTGATAACCCTAGATAATTTGCTAGCAAACAAACGAAAGGTCACTTAGATGTATAATAAAAATGTTTTACTTTCGAGAAGGAAATTTGGTATAGAGGAACATCTTGCCAGTAGTCATGAAAGATTCATAATTCAGAAAGTGGTCTCCTAATTGGAATGGACCCTATATTGCCTTGAAGATACTAACAAGAAGAGCTTATATGCTAGAAGAAATTCAAGGAGAAGAACATTCAAAGAGTGTAAATGGAAAATATTTGAAGAAATAGTATCCTTTAATTTGGGAAAGATAGTTTATTTGAGATGTTTGATGAACAAAATGTCAAATACAAAGAATAAGGTGAACACGAGTTGATCGTGTATTCTGAAGGAAAGGCCTTGTTAAAGGTAAAGGAAGCTCCCGACCAAGGTAGATCATCCTGGACCGTAGTCATTTAGCACTCCTCGTATTATTGCTCAAGAGTGGCATGGTTGTTAGCTGGTTATAATGACTCTTTCGGTACTTGGCTCCTCAAGAGGGATTTCAGATATGCCTCTTCAAGGTTCCATAGTTTTAATTGTTCCTCTTTATAAGTCTTAGTAGCTGCAATTAACTCTTTATACCGTCAATTTAGGTGATTGTTGAGTTAGGCAAGTTGTATAACAACTAAAGCAACTTCCAAAGAGAAGGGGAGAAAGTCGCATCTAAGTAGGTCGATTAGCATGTAACTTTCTTGACATCTATCCATGTTTTCATGTAAGTTAGATGCATCAAACTAAAATCTATCGATATACCCTCATTTGGGTATGTTGTTGAGTGAAACAATCCAATCTAGACCGAAGGTTTAACAGGTGTTGATGATTTACAAAGATCCTTGATAGTGGATAAGTAATAATCATTTATAGATCTAAGCAAACTTCTCGAGCTTGAAAAGGCACATATGGGTTGACAACCGACTTATGAAGGGTAGAGAAAAAAGTACCTAAAAGATCTATTTTGAGGACATTTGTTTAATACATTTTTTATGAAATTTATATCAACATTGATCCCTAAGGGTGGCCGAGGCACAATTTCCTTCACAAGCATGATGACATCGTCATCTAGAATAACCACCTCACTAATATCAATTATGGTGCTCGCTGTTTTGGTTATTTTCAGCTTAGAAGCAACAATCATTGGTGGTACTATGATAGGACATGAACATGGTTGAGTTTGTGGTACAAAGATGTTAATGAGCACGAGTGTGCTGTAGAACTCTAGATCTATGAGAATAGGAGCATTGGAGTCCCTCGTATAAGCTTGGATCTTCATGGTATGATGAAGCTGCCATGATCAAAATGATGGTCATAAAATAGAGATCTTCACTCAAACTTGAGGATCATCTAGGATCCTCATCTACAACAATCACCTATGCAAGATCGATGAGTCATGGAAGATATAAGTTAAAAAAGAATGAAAGGTTACTAAGGAAGCTTACCTTCTTCAAATGTTGATGAGCTAACAAAATATCATCCTCTAGATCTTTTTGCACTTGGCTTCATGTTGTTTACCTAAGTCGGAATGTTAGTGACTAACTTACAAGATGAGAAGGTATATGAAGGTTGAAATAATGATACCTTTTTGGTAGCACATTCAAGTTAGACAATGCTTAATACTTGGTTTAGTAGGCATCGAGTTGGTGAAGTTTTGTATGAAGTCCTTGATTAAATAGTGGTGAGTATAGTATGACAAAAGAAAAAAACAAAAGTCATTATAAGTTGAAGTATATTTTGTCACAATTGAAATATTTTGATGATACAAATGTAAGTATAGTAATTCATGTTTACAATGAGAGGATGAAAATTAGGAAAGAGTATATAGATAGTTGAATTATTCGGCAGCTACCATTGCATTAATTAGATAGTCACTAATACTAAACTTGGTATAGGAAGATATTGGATATGAACCTTATTAGTGATATCGTGTTTGCACATCCTAAGCCATTTCAGTTGTTACTTGCATTCTCAAAGATATTGAAGTTTGATTGTATATAAAAGACAAATAGGTATTAGCTATTTTTTATTATATTTACATATATAATAACAAGATTTTTTTTTTGTTTCTTTCACATATATAAGATGCATTTTTTAGAAGTTGTAAGATTTACATCAACAAATAAAAATTTTCTATAGCATTTGTGTTCATGAGTATAGAGAAAGAGGATAATTATGTATGAGTATCGAAGTGCATCAAAGAGTTATATACGAAGAATATATTTCTATATGTATTTACAGTGATTGTGATCTTGCATTTATGAATGCAATTGAGATCATATTCACATAAATGATATTTTTTATACAGATACCATATTGTCAAGAACATTGAGGGATATGTTATTCAATTGACAAAGAATAAAGAAATAACTATCACCTTTGGTGACAATTGGAAGAAGGTTATTGACTCAATGGATTAGAGCATGTATATAGAGACATTGGTTGTGATGGAGGGAAAGTTAAAAAAGTTACCTTGTGCACTTTCTTATGCTAAGGAACAATAGTTGGGCCCATATAAAGAGGATTGTCATAGCATAGATGGACAATATGGTTCATTATGGTACTCATAATTAATAGGTAAGTGAGTATGCTTGTTTCTTAATATGTACGTCGCTATTTTTTTTTCAAATCCTATATTGCTTATAGTGTGTTGGTCGATAGGATTGAGGGTTTATATGCACGATTAAAAAGGTTTCTTGATAGCTCTATTGGGTGATTTGATACGATGTGGACCCAACTTCATTCATTGATACAATTATAGGTTACACAACTAAAAAAGTCTTTTAAGGAATCATGAACTGTTAGCATACATTATGTTGATTGTACATAAGAGATGATAAGAATTTTGAAAAGAAGAGTCTCACAACATGCACTTGATCTAATTGTTAAAGAGATTAGTCATGTGTAAATAATAGGTATTAATTCCCATTCATGTTGATATACACTCTGGTGGTTGCATGAATTATCTTGTGCTCACAAGATCAATATTTTTTTCAAGAGTAGTGATGCTCTCCTACTTTCTTCAATTGATGTGTTACCCAAGAAGCATGACATGAAGGTTGAAGGCCTTCCATATTTGAGTGTGAAGATGATGAATAAAGAAAGATAATTAAGATTCATAACATTGTCCACCAACTATTGACTCATCTTAATATAGAAAAATAGAGTAAGTTGGTTGACTTGTTAGATGAGCATTTGAATCCTCATCATATTATACTAGAGAAGTCACCTCTTCGATATCCTAAAGACATACCTTCTAACAAATCTATTAAGAGTAAGTTGTTTTCATAAGAATATGTAGAGAGGACTCTTATTCGAGAAAATGATGGTAGGAGCTGAAGGCATGGGTATGGCCAAACACATAGAGTATCTCCTAGATGTGGTGTTTCTTATTCATATAGTTTTGACCCTATAAAAGATGTTGTATAAGATGTTATGGCTCAATATATTGATGTATCTCATGGCAAGAAGACTACCATAAGGTTAAATTTTTAAAAATACAATAAGATGCAAATACCTTGGTTTGTGAGTCCATATGTTGATAGATATATGAATATCCTGGTATATACGAGAGCTTTGAGGAGAGAGTGAAACATGGTGGCCTAAAGCTCGTAGATTGTGTTTTAGAAATGTTACATATCATCGGGATATATATTCTACAATCTTTATAGAGGAGTGAGGTGTCAACATGTTTTTTGATACATTGCATATTGAAAGGATAGTTAGTGTCCCTTCAAACATTGGATGTTGATGTCCTGACATGGATTGAGTCATAGCTACGATATGAAATTTTGTATTAGTATGATTCTTTATGATTGGGTCTACAACATTCCTTCCATTATTGGCAAACGATGGTCAATCATGTAAATAACATGTATGGTATATATACTATGATGAATCAACAAGATATTTTTTGGCAATAAACTGGTTGCATCTGTTGAGATTTCTGAGTCACGTAGTGGAAGATTAAAACCTGAAAGATCAATAACATTGAAGAGGAAAATATGAAAGATGAAAGGAAGGGACAAACCTCAAATGGAGGCCGCCCCCTCTCTTTCTCTCTCTTTCTTACACACAACCTCTTAACCCTAATACAACCTATCAGTCCTTATATAATGAGTTGTAAAATAGAAAATAACCAAAATATCCTTAGTACTATGGGCAATTACAATAATACCTAAAACATCAAATTTACTAAAATTGACACTAAGAACATTGAATATGCATATTCTTCAACACCCCCTCTCAAGTTGAGAGCGAGATACTTCAAACTCCAAACTTGTCAAAATTCTTTATTTGTCTGCAACATTCTTCATCTATTTTCATGACTGATCTAATTTTCAACAACTTATTTGATTGCAACAACTTCAACTCAGTCTTCCAGGCTAACCATCTTAAGTAACATCTTTGGTTGCAACATCAATTCAGCCTTCTTGGCTGCAAATTTCTTCAACCTCACTGGCTGCAAAATATATTTTAGCAGTCCTAATGACTGCAATCTTCACAAGAATCAACAGATTGAAGACATTCCATCTAACCTGTCCATAATTCTACTTCGACGCCCACACATGGCTATATCTCTTTCTTACTTAACTCATCAGTATGACAATCCACAATTGGACAAGAGGAATTTGAGTCACTGCTCATTGTATCCTCAGCCAGTGCTAGTAAGTTTTTCTAGCAACTCACAAACAATCCTCATTTTTGGGCCTCCTCTCTCGATTGCTATGCGCACATGCCAATGCAATCTTAAAGACACCCATTATTTCCTCTTCTATTTCCAATTCAAGCAACATGCTGAGGTCTAAGACCTCTGAAAAATGGCTTATTTTCATCAATACACGACCAAAATCATCTCACAATATCCATGTCCAATGTTCGCATCAAAACTTTTGGCAACCTCCTCGTTATCAATTCCAACAGAATCACCCCAAAGGAGTAAACGTCCCACTTCTGTGATGGCTTAAAAAACTTTGGATCTTAAGGGACTTCATACAAGGATCCACGACTAAATATTAAATTCGCTGCCATATCAGAAGGTAGTTGTTCCTTGTCACCTGCAATCTGATTAGATAGAAACTCCAATGAATCGCCTGCTATGTTTGCCAGTCGCCAAAATCTGAAATCTGATACATATGACTCCATCTTCACTACCAAAAGTATATTTGTAGTCCTTAGATCACCATGAACATACTTCTTAGAACTGCATTCATGCAAGTAAGCCAATCTGTTTGCTATTCCCTTTGCAATTCCAACTCTTGCTTCCCACAACAGAGGTACTCCATTCTTCCCATGAATTGCAAACGTCAGACTACCGTTTGGAACATAGTCATAGATAAGAAGTTTTTCATCGAAAGACCAATAATATGCTCACAAAGGAACAATATTTGGATGCCTGATTTTTCCAATCGTCATGACCTCGGTCTAAAACTCCTTAATTGTTACTGAATCAGGAATGACATTAAAGGCACCACCACCTTGAAACTTGGCAATAATCACTACCTCGGAGTCCAAGGGATCAACTTCCCGTGAAACAAGGTGTTGCAGACTAACAATCACATTAGATGTAGCCAATATTGTGAGACCCATTATTGCTCAAATATAATAAATACAATCAAGCAAGTCAATAAAGTCCTGCTTCACTTTCTTAAGAATACGAATAGTACAACCGTATGCAATAAATGTGCAACCATATCCAATAAATGCAGCCACTAAACTGCTAAATGCATTTTGATTCTTAATGTTGCAAGACTATAACGTCTTTATTCTTCTTTTGAGACCTAACAAACTTCTCCACTTTCCCAATCCTAACGTCTTTATTCTTCTTCTGAGACCTAACAAACTTCTTCACTTTCCCAATCCTAACGTCTTTATTCTTAATAAAGTCCTACTCCACTTATGCATATTCAGTGTTCTAAATGTCAATTTTGTTGCCTCTTCTTTCTTTTGAGGCTTATCCCTCTTCGCTGTCTCAAATCTTGTGCAAAATCTTGAAAATATCTTCTTTGTCATTGGTTTTGAAATATCATAATCCTCTACCTTTCTCTGCCTTTTTTTTATGTTATTCTAGTACTTCTTTTTAAGCCTTCTTAGCTTATCGTCAATTTTGACTCTTGTTGAACTTCCCACCAAGGCATTATCAGTAGTTGAAAAAAGTAGTGAAACTATTTTTGATACTTCAAGCCCTTCTTTATGAATTTGTTAAAGAAGGTGAGAATATTCTTCTCGTCCTCTACAGACCACACTCTTTAAAAATCAACCTTTCAACTACTTGATGTTCATGTAACCGATGCTTTCTCGAAGACAATAGACTTGCAACCTTCACTATTTTTTTATCTGATTTTTTTTTCATCTTCCTCATCTTCACCTACCACCATTGCTCTGATACTATATTGGAATTTTTTAATGTAATAAATACAATTAAGCAAGTCAATAAAGTCCTGCTTCACTTTCTTAAGAATACGAATAGTACAACTATATCAATAAATATGCAATCATATCCAACAAATGCAGCTGCTAAACTGTTAAATGTATTTTTATTCTTAATTTTGCAAAACTATAACGTCTTTATTCTTTTTTTGAGGCATAACAAACTTCTTCACTTTCCCAAGCCTAACGTCTTTATTCTTAATAAAGTCTTGTTCCACTTATGCATATTCAGTATTCTAAATATCAATTTTGTTGCCTCTTCTTTCTTTTGAGCCTTATCCCTCTTCGCTGTCCCAAATTTTGTGCAAAATCTTGAAAATATCTTCTTTGTTATTGGTTTTAAAATATTATAATCCTCCACCCTTCTCTGCCTTTTTTTATGTTATTCTAGTACTTCTTTTTAAGCCTTCTTAGCATATCGTCAACTTTGACTCTTGTTGAACTTTCCGTCAAGGTATTATCAGTAGTTGAAGAAAGTAGTGAAACTATTTTTGATACTCTAAGTCCTTCTTTATGAATTTGTTAAAGAATGTGAAAATATTTTTCTCGTCTTCTACAAACCACATTCTTTAAAAATCAACCTTTCAACCACTTGATGTTCATGTGACTGATGCTTTCTCGAAGACAATAGACTTACAACCTTTACCATTTCTTTTATCCAATTTTTTTTCATCTTCTTCATCTTCACCTACCACTATTGCTCTGATACTATATTGAGATTTCTGAATGTAATAAATATAATTAAGCAAGTCAATAAAGTCCTGCTTCACTTTCTTAAAAATACGAATAGTACAACTGTATGCAATAAATATGCAATCATATCCAATAAATGTAGCTGCTAAACTGCTAAATGTATTTTTATTCTTAATTTTTGCAAGACTGTAACGTCTTTATTCTTTTTTTGAGGCATAACAAACTTCTCCACTTTTCCAAGCCTAACATTTTTATTCTTAATAAAGTCCTACTCTACTTATGCATATTCAGTGTTCTAAATGTCAATTTTGTTGCCTCTTCTTTCTTTTGAGGCTTATCCCTCTTCGCTGTCCCAAATTTTGTGCAAAATCTTGAAAATATCTTCTTTGTTATTGGTTTTGAAATATCATAATCCTCCACCCTTCTCTGCCTTTTTTTATGTTATTCTAGTACTTCTTTTTAAGTCTTTTTAGCATATCGTCAACTTTGACTCTTGTTGAACTTCCCGCCAAGGCATTATCAGTAGTTGAAAAAAGTAGTGAAATTATTTTTGATACTCCAAGCCCTTCTTTATGAATTTGTTAAATGTGAGAATATTTTTCTCATCCTCTGCAGACCACACTCTTTAAAAATCAACCTTTCAACCACTTGATGTTTATGTGACCGATGCTTTCTCGAAGACAATAGACTTGCAACCTTCACCATTTCTTTTATCCGTTTTTTTTTTCATCTTCCTCATCTTCACCTACCACCATTGCTCTAATACTATATTGAGATTTTTTAATGTAATAAATACAATTAAGCAAGTCAATAAAGTCCTGCTTCACTTTCTTAAGAATACGAATAGTACAACTATATCAATAAATATGTAATCATATCCAATAAATGTAGCTGCTAAACTGCTAAATGCATTTTTATTCTTAATTTTGCAAGACTGTAACGTCTTTATTCTTTTTTTGAGGCATAACAAACTTCTCCACTTTTCCAAGCCTAACGTCTTTATTCTTAATAAAGTCCTACTCCACTTATGCATATTCAGTGTTCTAAATGTCAATTTTGTTGCCTCTTCTTTCTTTTGAGCCTTATCCCTCTTCGTTGTCCCAAATCTTGTGCAAAATCTTGAAAATATCTTCTTTGTCATTGGTTTTGAAATATCATAATCCTCCACCCTTCTCTGCCTTTTTTTTTATGTTATTTTAGTACTTCTTTTTAAGCCTTCTTAGCATATCGTCAGCTTTGACTCTTGTTGAACTTTCCATCAAGGTATTATCAGTAGTTAAAGAAAGTAGTGAAATTATTTTTGATACTCCAAGCCCTTCTTTATGAATTTGTTAAAGAAAGTGAAAATATTCTTTTCGTCCTCTACAGACCACATTCTTTAAAAATCAACCTTTCAACCACTTGATGTTCATGTGACCGATGCTTTCTCGAAGACAATAGACTTGCAACCTTAACCATTTCTTTTATCCGATTTTTTTTCATCTTCCTCATCTTCACCTGCCATCATTGCTCTGATACTATATTGAGATTTCTGAATGTAATAAATACAATTAAGCAAGTCAATAAAGTCCTGCTTCACTTTCTTAAGAATACGAATAATACAACTATATGCAATAAATATGCAATCATATCCAATAAATGCAGCTACTAAACTGCTAAATGCATTTTTATTCTTAATTTTGTAAAACTGTAACGTCTTTATTCTTTTTTTAAGGCATAACAAACTTCTCCACTTTCTCAATCCTAACGTCTTTATTCTTAATAAAGTCTTGCTCTACTTATGCATATTCAGTATTCTAAATGTCAATTTTGTTGCCTCTTCTTTCTTTTGAGGCTTATCCCTCTTCGCTATCCCAAATCTTGTGCAAAATCTTGAAAATATCTTCTTTGTCATTGGTTTTGAAATATCATAATCCTTCACCCTTCTCTGTCTTTTTTTATGTTATTCTAGTACTTCTTTTTAAGCCTTCTTAGCATATCGTCAACTTTGACTCTTGTTGAATTTTCCGTCAAGGTATAATCAGTAGTTGAAGAAAGTAGTGAAACTATTTTTGATACTCCAAGCCCTTCTTTATGAATTTGTTAAAGAATGTGAAAATATTTTTCTCGTTTTCTAGAGACCACATTCTTTAAAAATCAACCTTTCAACCACTTGATGTTCATGTGACCGATGCTTTTTCGAAGACAATAGACTTGCAACCTTCACCATTTCTTTCATCCGATTTTTTTTCATCTTTCTCGTCTTCACCTGCCACCATTGCTCTAATACCATGTTGAGATTTCTGAGTCGTGTAGCGTAAGATTAAAGCATGAAAGATCAATAATATTAAAGAGAAAAATATGAGATATTGAAGAAAGGGGCAGACCTCAAATGGAGGTCGCCCCCTCTCTTTCTCTCTCTTTGTCACACACAACCTTTTAACCCTAATACAACCTATCAACCCTTAAATAATGAGCTGTAAAACAGAAAATGAGCAAAATGCTCTTAGTACTATGGGCAATTACAATAATACCTAAAACATCAAATTTACTAAAACTGAAACTAAGAATACTGAATATGCATATTCTTCAACAACATCTTCTTGTTTGCATTGATTTATTGTATTGAGTTTGATTCTTTATTTTGTTTGTAATTTATGTAGATATATATGGTACATGGATCTTTAATGCCGCCTATATTTCTATTTTAGCAGCAATACAAACATGATAGTATTGTTGATTGAGATTTATTGTTCCGTGCATGTATTGCATATTATCTTGAACTAAGAGAGTTGGGCGATGGCAATGTATACAATATGGATGATGATTATCAATGTGTGTATTAAGTTGCACGTTGTTAGTATGTTTCAATTGTATATATTGATTATCTACTTGCTTATTTATTAAATTTTTTTGGCACATGATGAAAGGTATACCATGGTCATTCAATGTTTGTATATGTATGTATGTATATATATATAGTGAGAGAGGAGAAAAAAAATGAATTATTTATATACAATATATAATACATATACAGTCGACCCCATCTAGTATGGGAAAAGGCTTAGTTGTTGTTGTATATAATACATATACAAGTATTAAGTTACATGTATAATACAAAATAGACACATCTATTTTTCATCATAGCCGAGCATGTAGTTAGTCATTATTTTGTATACTCTCCCGCAGTAATTATAAAGAAGGTTCATAATATCATGACTACTGACAATGGATGTGGTACTGTTTGCTTATCTCGATCACAAGTCTCATCGTCTACAAAACATCAATAAAATACTATAACAAAAGTAAAAGATGAGTGAATACTTACAACAGATAAGTATAAAATATAAGACAAATAAAATATTAATATGTTACCTGATTTGTCGTTTGTGACATTGAAGGGTGACTCCTCGATGTATGATAGAGATTCTAAATTGATGCACAAAATTTCTCAATGAAATGGATGTTCTTGTGTAACATACCATCTCATATATGAATCATCACATTCATGCGAGTATGATGCGTGCATATCAAGGTGTTGTAGTCCAAGGTAACGTGAGCTATGTGAATATCATTATGCATCTTGCATATGATACTTTACCTTATAGGCATGTGGTTTTGCTAACCTGATGACAATGACTAAATCGATGAGCAAGTTGATCTGGTATATACGGCTTTATAATATCCAAACATTTAATTTATTCGTGAAATATGAACAAGTGATAGGTGTCGTCCTTGTATCTATTCTAGCAATAAGGCTACTAAGTAGTATGATAACAAATATACATCAAATGATATAAATATTATAGTAACATTCATTGTATAACATAAATAATAATCAAATACATACTGCCAAACACATACATCATGAGCCTACATCAATCTAACTTTCCATGAAATATAGCAAGATGATTAGGATGATCCCTATGAGTGATATTGTTCATCCACCTAGCAGTATGGCATTACCCATCAACCAATCCCAAATGGTGCCTAACTCTAAAGGTTGAAAAATAATCATAAATCCATACCTATAACATATAAAATATTATTCTATTACTAAAATAATCAAGTAGACCGATATCAATTTATTGCTAAACTCAAACAAATATAATAGAGAAACACATACCTACAATAAAGTATTATGACCACTAAGCTAGTGTGCCTTTATATAGGAAGTCTTTCCTAACTGTATGTACAAGTAGACCAATATCATTGTAGCCCAAGCATACTCATTGAGCCTCGATAATGCAAAAGCCAACAACTGAACTATAAAAACCAGGATCATATCCCTTCACTTATCTTAGTATATTATACAACTATGTGATACAACAAAATTAATAATACCTTCTTCTCAAGCTTAATCTCCTTCTTTGATCATGTATCCAAAGCATCTCAAACTTTAGACCTCCAAACTTCATTTAAAATTTCACTTCATCATAATTCATGCCCATCAATTCAACCATAATATCTATCTTATCCATCACCTCTATCACATGAATGAAGATTAGAAGGCAATAACCGCCCATCAAAAGGCCTAAAATCTCATGAACATCATGGAAAGTGATAATCATCACTCATGGCATATAAAAGTTGTTAGTATTGAGTCGTCATCTCTCAATAAAAGCAGTGAGTAATGGTTGATCTAAAGTTTGGTTCAACAACTCTCCCTGCTCGGATAACTTAGAATGATGCATAATATCTTACCAATTACCCATTACTACTATTTCTCGCAAAAATAGCAAGCCTTTATCTCATGTGACGTCCATAGTTTCAAGAATTACTACATATTTTCATATAATATTTGTTAGTAACATATCTAAGATATTTTACTTATAATTAACAAAATGAATTACCTTTTCTTACCAAATCACATATGCAATGTGCCTTACAAAGCTAAAAAGGAACTCCATGATTGAGAAAGTAACATCATTATCACCCTCTACGAGGTACTCATCGAGATGAAGCTCTGGCTTCATCATGATATCTTGAAAAAGTTACCAAATAATTCATTTTAAACTATGACTGCATCGTTAGATGATCTATATGTGATGACTCCACATGCCCCTCTTCATGTTATTGTTGTTATCATTTACTATATGCTACCCTGAAGGTATTTTGCTTTCTCGATGATGTCGTAACAATACGGCCTTTTAATCATTTGTCTATAGGATACATCATCACCTCTCCATGCTATTCCTACTACAAAATCGAAAACCCATGATTTTTAATATATAAAAAAGTATACAAAGAATAAGACAAAAGACAATAAGCAAATAAGTGTAACATAAGCAACATAGTAAGAGACATGACCTCAATGCGTTTAGTAGAGCACTGAGTCATGGTCAAGGCACACACACAATGTAACATAATGTGCCCATATGGCACTTTGTCCTAAGACCAACTTATCGGTGAAATGAAAAAATGCTCATTTAAAAAAAAAATAGACAATACTTACCATTTTTTATTTTAAACCAAAAAATCATGGATGGTTAATAATCAATGCAAGTACAATCCTTCAATACTGATATGAGTACAATTCTTGAAGAAAGAACGAAAGCACGATGGAGAAGAAATGAAATCTTGATTTTTAAGAACTAATACAATTGATTTTCAATCATGATGAAATCACAATGGACACAATGAAATTGTAATGGACACGCCGAAATCACAATGGAGAATCTTCAAGAAAGAAGAGAAGATGGTTGAAGATTCCGTAGTGAAAAAAATGAGAGTGAAGAAGAGAGAATAATGCGAAAGGTATTTTTGAAAAAAATGCATGAAGGAGTGTATGTTTAGTAAAAGTAAGTGCACGAATAGTAATATGGACGTTCTTATGCAGTTTTTTTCATGCGAGTCTGCCTCCACACGTGTAAGATGTTGAGATGGAAAGGGGTGAGATGGGGTTGGTTTTCACCCTAGCTACCCAGACCCACCCCATAGTCAAGAGAGACTAAGGATGAAACCCCATATCCAACACGTAATGACTCTGGTATAACATGCCTGCATCGTTTCAACCTAAAAAAGAAGTAATTTTTAAAGAAATCAATTAATATAATATATTCCACATATAATATAAAATTTACTTTATGATGTAAATTTTGCAATTAGAAGTAATTTTATGTATACACACACTTAGTATATATATATAAAACGTACACCACCGTACACAACTGCTCTGGTGGTTTAACACGGGCCGAGCGATAATTACCTCTCTCTTTCTCTCTCTATCCAAAAGACCTGCTCTCTTTGTATTTTGTGTGGGTTTTGCATGTGTATCCTCCTTGACTGTAATGATTTTTATTTTCTTGGTGAATTATTGACACTTTGTCTATGTTGATATGTTGTTTGTGACTACATGCTTGATTAGATAAAATATTGTTTTTTAAAATTTTGGTGCAGCTGGTTATTGTGCTTGATTGGTTTTTGCTTTTTGATGATTGATATGTGATGAAATGTATTATATATATATGTGTGTTTGTGTATGCACGCGCATGCACACGTGTGTGTGCAAGCAAAAGCGGATGTACATTGAAAGCTAGGGGCAGCTGCCCTAGGAATTTTGAGAAAAACAATATGTTATTTAGAATTTTGAACATCACCCTCAAGAAATTTTGAAAAAAGATAGATACCAGAAAATGCAAATGTTTTAACCGTCCGTATGTAAATATGAAGATATAGAATCTTTTTTTGTTATTAATAATGGGTTTGGAGAAAAAAACCAACAATAAAATATTCTAGTCGATCTCAATCAGATGCCCAAAACCCAGCCTAATTCCCCTCCTCTCTCTCTCAAAGTAACACAAGTTGCAGCCTACAACTTGCTTCTATGAGTTCTCTCTCCCTCTCATTCTCTCAATCAACAAAGTGCAAGTTGCAGCCTGCAACTTGCTTGCTTCTCTCTCTCTCCGAGGGGGTGGTGACCCGTGGGCAGCACTTGGCAAGCAGTAGCATGCCAGTGGTAGTGGCCCGTGGTATGAGTCCCAAATCAAATCTGGCCTGATTCACTGTTAAGGTTAAGTTGTTCTTTCTCCAAATCTAGAATTTGGGTTATTTGTTCTTTTCTTTTATAGAATTATGAATTATGTATTGTTTGTTATTTGAGAAAATTAATAATTTTGGCCAATCAGTCCTATCTATCTAAAAAATGAGTAGACCCGGGGTATAATATTTTGATACAATGCATTATGCATATACTCTTTTCATTTTCTTCCACTCACTTTGGATATATTTTTACTTTATATAGATATGAAGAAGCATTTTAAAAGAAAATATCTTTAAGATCCATCCTTGAAACTACCAATTTCATAATCAAGTATGAAGAATTAAAGTAAAAGTAATGATGAGGAAATTTTAGATTGAGATAGAAATCTATAAATTAATTTTGAATGGAATGTAAAGGATTTAGTTACCGATCATTGGTTGAGACTATCTATTTTAAGTTGTGATATTAATGATCAAGATGTGGATATCTAAAAATGGTCTATTTCATCCAAGAGTATAATTTTTCATGGATTAAAGAAGGTAAAAATGTTGTTTCATTCATAGTTGGTTTAATGAGTTTGATTGGTTGAAGTATAATGTAACAAAAAAATAAAGTGTATTTGTGTTATGATGTCTTTTTCTAAATCCTAATAGTGAACACATTTATTTTGGATGGATTTTAGTAGTTTAAAGAGAAATAAAGACTTTATGAACATGACACTAGTAGTATACATAATAATGCTATAGTGAAAAGTGTGCCTTTCATGAATAATAAATAAGCTATCAATATTTATTTTGGTAGGCAATCACAATAAGAGAAAAAGAAGTATGAAGCGCATCTTGGTGCCTCAATTAATGTTATAAGGTTTCTTCTTAAATAAGGTTTTGCATTTTGTAGTCATGACGAGTCTCATGAAAGTCTAAATAATTTTTTTTCTTAAACTTCTATGCTTTCTTTCTAATCATAAAGAAGAGATTCGTAGTATTGTATTATAGAATGTACCTGAAAATTCAAAACCGATAACACCTTAAATTAAAAAAGATATTGTAAGTGTTATTGCAAGTGAGATTGTTTAACGAATCGCCAAAGAGGTACATGATATATTTACTATTTTAATTAATGAATCCTATGACATATCTAATAAAGAGCAAATGACAATAGTGTTAAGGTATATTGATAAAGATGGTCATATTATTGAACATTTATTTGGTATAGTGCATGCCTATTCTACTACAACAACATTACTAACAACATTACTTATGACAACTACAATGTAAATGTTATGCAAAGTTGATTTAAGTGTTAATCAATTATGAGAGCAAGGATATAATATTGTGAGCAATATGAAAGGTGAGTTTAACGAATTAAAAGCATTAATATTGAGAAAAAATTTATGTGCTTTTTAAATTCATTGCTTTGCACATCAACTCATTAGTTATTATAGCAGTTGTTAAAAAATATAACCACGTCAATTGTTTGATGTTATTTCTGGAATCATGAATTGTGTTGGAGGTTTGCGTAAATGCCTTGAGAAGCTTAAAAAATTGAAACTTGATAGAGTTTGTAGGAAATTGAAACTTGGATATACTGGAAGTGGTAAAGGATTAAATCAGTGAATTCCAAGGGTAAAGGATTAAATTAGTGAATTTATTGAACTTAATTACAATGTATCAATCTATTGTGATTGTGCTTTATATTATCAGTGATGATGATGATGATATCAATGGTAGTGCTTATAATTGGTAGAAGATAATATAAATATTTAATTTTATATTTATTATACATTTGATTGAAGAAAATTTGAGAAAGACAAACGATTTATTTTTAGCACTAGAAAGAGAAGACCAATATATTATCAATGTTTTGAATCTTATGAAGTTGTTGAAAAGACAGTTAAATAAGCTTAGGATTGAAAACAATAAATTGGAGTACTTAATTGCAAAGATAAATTTATTTTGTAATAAGAATGATATTGAGATTAGGAAAATAGAGGATAACTATATATGGCCGCTAACACGAGTAAGATGAAGGCAAAGTGAGATAATAAATTTGTATCACTATCGGTACGAGGTATTCAATGTTATCATTGATTATTTGTTAAATGAGTTTGATAATTAATTTGTTGAGAGAAATACAACTTATTCGTATTGCATGTCTTTATCCAAGTAATAATTTTGCTTCTTTCAATAAAGAGAAGTTGGTTCGGCTTGTAAAGTTTTATCCTTGTAATTTTTGTATAAATGATCTTTGGCAACTTCAATATCAACGATAACTATATTATGGATATGAGAGATGATAAAGGCTTCAACTTAAAGGAATAAGTAAAATTGTAGAGTTGTTAGTAAAACAAAAAAAGATAGGAGCTACTTTTTGATATATTGGTTAATAAAATTAGCATTGCCTGCAAGTGTGGAAAGAGTATTTTTTGCTATGAACATTGTAAAGAGTCCCTTGAAAAATAATATTGGTGATGAGTTAATGAATGATTGCTTGGTTACATCTATTGAACGTGACATCATCAGAAATAAACAATAACATAATCATGCAAGGTTCTAAAAGATACCACCTAAGTGACAAATCCTTTCTAATACTTGATTATGTAAGTGTTCTTAACTTTGTAGATTACTTTTTAGTATTAAGTTTAGTTATAAGAGTTAGTTATATCCCAAGCTTGTAACATGTGTTACTCCGTCTTTGTATAAAGTGCTCTTGAAAAGACTATGTAAGATTGAAAGATTTTGTAAGTTATGTTTGTTATTTCATCTTTGTGGTATTTATAGAATTTTACTGATGTTAAATATTTTAGTAGTTCGTTTTATCAACTTAAGAATTATTGAGTTATATTTGTAAGATATTGCTTTTTGACTCTTAAGAAATTGATTGCACGTATAAATAACTATACTATAATGAGGTCTTAGTAACTTAGCTATTGATAGTTCTTTTTAAGTATATCAGTTTCACACAAACAATGAATCCCGCGACAAAGCCTATATTTTCATGTCCCCACTCTAAATTTTGTAGATTCGCCACTGTGTGCGAGGAAGACTGAGGATCTAACAAAGGAACAGATCCACCAAGACTTCTTGGGGTTGAACACGAACTTTCCAAGTGAAACGTGAAATTAAACTTCAAAATCATTATATGATATGATCCGGGCATGATCTTTGTTCGTCTCATATAAATCTGATAGGACCCAGATGCGGGTCTTGTGGTAGAATCTCGATGCATGCGACTGTTGTCCTAGAATCCTAAGACGAGAACTGGACCAGCACGTACCTTTATGTATCCGAATCAGATCGTCCGACCCGTTAACTCCTGCCCTACTACAGATCAATATGGCAAAGGGGAATAATCGTCCAGTTAGCTGAATTTTCTATTTGACTTGGTCATATCCATTGTTTTAGATATACGCAACTAAATTATGATGCGAAATTTTAGAATCACATCTTATACAAATATCCTTGCCTGGTGTTCCTAAACTTCCTTGGAGTACCCACCTATACAAAACGGAGGGCGGACACCGATGACCATCAAGCACGAGGTCTAAACAATGTCTGTCAGATACCAGTCATCTCACTATAGAGATTATGATTTTCAAAAGTTTGCTGTTATGAGAAAAATGATTTTAAATGATCTCTACTGAGACCAGTTGTCCATTAATGAAATGATTTGATTATGTAACACTAATAAGCCAATCCTTTATTTAGTTTAGAAAAATGCGTCTATAATTGAGCAAGTAAAAAATCAATTATTTATCAACATGATGATAAGGAGTTGAATACCTTTGAACAACTTTCTTATTGTTTGGAAATAGATTTTCATATTCTTTTGATATTCTTTTGTTCTTTAGGTATTATATAAGACAATGACTTGAAAAGATTTCTAAGACAATTCCTCTACACAAGGACAATGAAACTCATGATAGAAGAAGCAAATGCCTTAAAAGATTCTTTCATGATCCAAAGGAAAGACTCAAGGTTACATAAGAATTTGTCAAGTTCTCAAGTAGTGAAAATTTGCTTGGATGATTTAATTTTGACTACTTAAAAGACAACTAAAATTTATCATCAAAGAAATTGTGGATTACATATGGATCTTAAATTTTTAAGCTTCAAACAATCACTTTAAAGCTTCATATCACAATCATTCTCTTTTTGATGTTGTAAAAGAAACTAGAATGACCATTTCTGTATCCATTCCTATAAAAAAAATGATCTCAAGCTTTAAAGATGTGAAGATTTAAATTTGATTCATATAAACATTATTCTTTGAATTATAATAAAAACAAAAAAGTGAAATGTTAGTAGAAATTATTCAGATTTTCTGGAGTGACTAGAAATTCTTGAAGTTGCAATACTTTTCTTATATGGAAGGTGTTCTTTTTCTAGATGATGATGAAGGAAATGATAAGATTGAGACTATTGGAGTTTGGCATTTCATGTTTTGAAATGTTATGTTCTCGACTTTTGATGAAAAAGTTATATTTATGAAATTGAGAGTTTCATTGGTTGAAACTTTATAAAGGGTGGTAAATCGGTAGGACCATATAATATTCCAATAGAAGTTTGAAAAATACTAAGGGAAATAGGTATCACTTGGCTCATAAGACTATTGAAATATGGAAAAACCAAAAGATGCCCGAGGAATGGAGAGCAAATACACTTATACCCACATATAAGAACAAGGGAGACATTCAAAATTGCGTGAATTATCGAGGTATCAAGTTAATGAGTCATACTATGAAATTATGGGAAATAATTATCAAGCATAGGTTAAGACAAGTATCAAGTACAACAGAGAACCAATTTGGATTCATGCTAGACAAATATACTATTAAAGCAATTCACCTTTTGAGACGTCTTATGGAACATTTTAGAGCAAAAAAGAAAGACCTTCACATTATATTTATTGATCTAGAAAAAGCTTGTGATAGGGTACCGAGGGAGGTTCTTTGGAGAACTTTGGAAAAAAGAGGTATCCCATTGACATATATTAACCTTATAAGGAACATGTATGATGGTACAAAAACATGTGTGAGGATTCATGAAGGAACGATAGACTTCTTTGAAGTTAATATTGGGTTACATCAAAGATCAACTTTAAGTCCATACTTATTTATAATGGTGATGAATGAGTTAACAAAACTTATTCAAGATGAAGTACCTTGGTGTATGTTATTTGCAAATGACATTGTATTAGTTGAGGGGTCTAAGGAAAAAGTTAATAGAAAATTTTAACTATGGAGAGAAACATTAGAAAGCAAAGACTTCTAACTTAGTAGAACAAAGACAAAATATATGAAATGTAAGTTTGATCATTTGGTTACTTCAGAGGACATAGAAATTAAAATTAGTACACATTGCATTCCCCAAAGGAAAGTTTTAAATACCTAGGGTCAATTTTTCAGAGTGATGGAAGAATTGATGGAGATGTTATGCATAGAATTAATGCTGGTTGGTTAAAATGGAGAGGACAATCAGGTATTCTTTGTGATAAGAAGATACCATTAAAATTAAAAGGTAAATATTATATAGCAACAATTAGGCCTGCCATGTTTTACTGAAAGAATACTATGACATTGTATTATGGAAAAACCAAAAAATGTCCGAGGAATGGAGAGCAAGTACACTTATACCCATATATAAGAACAAGGGAGACATTCAAAATTGTGCGAATTATTGAGGTATCAAGTTAATGAGTCATACTATAAAATTATGGAAAAGAATTATCAAATGTAGGTTAAGATAAGTATCGAGTATAACAGAGAACCAATTTGGATTCATGCCAGTCAGATCTACTATTGGAGCGATTCACCTTTTGAGACGTCTTATGAAACATTTTAGAGCAAAAAAGAAAGACCTTCACATGATATTTATTGATATAGAAAAAGCTTATGATAGGGTACCGAGGGAGGTTCTTTAGAAAACTTTGAAAAAAAAGGGTATCCCATTGACATATATTAATCTTATAAGAGACATGTATGATGGTGCAAAAACATGTGTGAGGACTCATCAAGAAACGACAGACTTCTTTGAAGTTAATATTGGGTATCCCATTGCCATGTTTTACCGAAAGAATACTATGACATTGTATTATGGAAAAACCAAAAAATGCCCGAGGAATGGAGAGCAAGTACACTTATACCCATATATAAGAACAAGGGAGACATTCAAAATTGTGCGAATTATTGAGGTATCAAGTTAATGAGTCATACTATAAAATTATGGAAAAGAATTATCGAATGTAGGTTAAGACAAGTATCGAGTATAACAGAGAACCAATTTGGATTCATGCTAGACAAATATACTATTAAAGCAATTCACCTTTTGAGACGTCTTATGGAACATTTTAGAGCAAAAAAGAAAGACCTTCACATTATATTTATTGATCTAGAAAAAGCTTGTGATAGGGTACCGAGGGAGGTTCTTTGGAGAACTTTGGAAAAAAGAGGTATCCCATTGACATATATTAACCTTATAAGGAACATGTATGATGGTGCAAAAACATGTGTGAGGATTCATGAAGGAACGATAGACTTCTTTGAAGTTAATATTGGGTTACATCAAAGATCAACTTTAAGTCCATACTTATTTATAATGGTGATGGATGAGTTAACAAAACATATTCAAGATGAAGTACCTTGGTGCATGTTATTTGTATATTACATTGTATTAGTGGAGGAGTCTAAGGAAAAAGTTAATAGAAAATTGAAACTATGGAGAAAAACATTAGAAAGCAAAGGCCTCTGACTTAGTAGAACAAAGACAAAATATAAGGAATGTAAGTTTGATCATTTGGTTACTTCAGAGGACATAAAAATTAAAATTGGCACACATTGCATCCCCCAAAATAAAAGTTTTAAATACTTAGGGTCAATTTTTCAAAGTGATGGAAGAATTGATGGAAATGTTATGCATGGAATTAATGCTTGTTGGTTAAAATGGAGAGGAGCATCAGGTATTCTTTGTGATAAGAAGATACCATTAAAATTAAAAGGTAAATATTATAGAGCAGCAATTAGGCCTGCCATGTTTTATGGTTATGAGTGTTGGCCAACATGTACAAAAGATGTGTGTGATAGAAATGAAGATGTTGAGATGGATTAGTGGTCATATAAGAAAAGATCGTATACATAATGAGGTTATTAGAAACAAATTAGGAATGACACCAATAGAGGATATAATGAGAGAACATCGTTTAAGATGGTTTGGACATATAGAAAGAAGATCAAAAGAAGAACCGGTAAGAAGGTTACAAAAACTAAATTTGGAAAGTATTAAAAGAGGTAGAGAACCACCACAAAAGTGTTGGAAAGAAACAATAAAGAATGATCTAGCTTATTGGGAGTTAACTGCTAACATGGCACACTATAGGGATATGTGAAAACAAAGAATCCATGTAGCTGACCCCGTCTAGTATGGGAAAAGGCTTAGTTGTTGTTGTTGTATATTATGTTGTCTAATTATGAATTTGTCATATTTAATATCGTGTAATTTGGACTATGTATAATATATGTTAAAACTTTTATATTTTTAATAGTAGCATACTGTATACTAGATTTTTTAAAAAATTCTCATACCCCATACCTGTATTGGGTACCGGTACCTTGCTCATATCCACAAAACATATCGTAACGACCTAAGCGTGTCATGTTGGACAAAGCAATAGTGTTACTTGTTGACACCTAAATGCCGTTGGGTGCAAACCATAGGTGCATTGAAGTAACAATTTTGCAAATTATGGTATTCAAAATGAAAGATTTCTCAAATAGCAAGTGATAGTGAAATAAGAGTTTTTGCAGGAAACTGAGCACTACTATAGCATCTCTGTATAAATATATAATAAAGCAGTAAATTTGGGAGTTCGTGAAAATGCTATCTTTTACAGATAGTATATCATATCTATTTGCTGAACCTACTCTTGATCCGACTTTCTGCTCTTGTCCGCTGAATTCTCCTCAATGGCATGTTCGTTGTTCATGTATATGCTGAAGTAGATACTCCCAGCACTTCGCCTGAAATCTGCCAAATTCCAAAACAGTCTTCACAACTGGTCTGTTTTTTAAAAAAAATATTTGGACAACTGCAAGTGAATTCAAATTCAATTAAGCTTCTCTCCCCAGAAAAGAAATCCTGGGTCCGCCACTGTTCACAGCTCTCCTTGTTTATCAGAAACTTATATAACTGGTCTAAGCAAACTTAGAGATATTGCATTTGATCATCAATACTGCTGGCGTCGATGTCTATTATCCACTTTCTCAAGCTTGAAGTGTTGAGCAGCACCAGTCAGCATAATGTATGCACTTTATATTTTCTCCAACCTCAAATAACTTTCAAATTGCTTCAGCTTCGAGGATCACAGATCTTTTCCTAGATAATTGTATTCGATAATTGATTCTTAATCGCCACAGAAATCTATCTTGGTTTCACCCACATTTAACTCTGTCCTTTCCAAATTTCAGGAATCATGGACCAAAGCCCTCGGCTAGTTGTTGAGTAATAGTTCTGTCCTGAAATATTTCTCGAAAAGGGAACCATCTCTCAGAATTCCGATCAATTTCAAGCAAATCTCAGCTTCGTTTCTGGTGGTGCAACTCGAAACCAAACGCTTGTAAAAATGGTGTTGCAATGTAAATCTTCAGCTACAAAATAGCTTGGTTCAGAGCAGTTACAAGACTAAATTCAGGACTTTCTGTACCTCTTAAACTTGGAAACAAGATGAGCATACTTCCCCTTCTCCATCATTTCGGTAATTATCTGCTTTGCTTCGGCGTGTTTCCCTGCCTTCTGCAGCTTCCACACCATCGTCTTATACACTTCGAAGTTTGGATTGCATCCCCTCGCTTGCATCTCCTTCAGCATCTCATGCGCCTTCTCGGACATCTCCGCCATGCAGAGTCCTCCGATCATGCAGTTATAACTAAATACAATGGGCAAATGTCCTCTCACAAACATTTCATCAAACAGTTGGCAGGCACCGTCCAACTCACCCGCAACAATCAAGCTCATGATCATCACTGTGTAACAGACTACGTCAGGCTCGCAACCCTTCTTCGCCATCTCTTCAAAGGAAGTACCTGCAAGCATCAACGTTCCCGTCACGGCCGAGCCCATCAATCAAATTCGTGAAATGCAAAACTCTCGGTTTGCATCCAACATCTTCCATATAATTCAACAGATTCAATGCAGCAAGAGGCTTATCACTCTTTCCCAAAACGTGAAGAAGTTTGTTATACGTATGAAGATCCGGCGGGAACCCGATTCGACCCATTTCGTCGAGCAAAGAGTGAAATTCCCCGAGCTTACCGATCCTATACTTCGCAAAAATCATCACATTGTATGTGAGAACGTCCGGTTGGTGGCTTTCTTGCAGCATTTGCTGATAAACCCATTCGATCAGTTTGTATTGACGAACGGCGAGCAAAGAGTACAGAATGGCGTTGAACGAGTGTTTGAAGGGTCTGTAATTGAACGTCTTCAATTTGATGAATCTTTCTATCAATTTCCTCGTCAATCCGGCCTCCCCGCAGGCACAAATGAGTATATTGAACGTTCTCACCGTCGTCACCACGCCGTTCTCGGTCATGTCGTCGATGAGTTTCCACATAGCTCTCAATTCGTTGCAGTCGGCGAAGATTTTCATTATGAGATTGTAGGAGGACGAAGAGTGGCGGAAATCGTCTCTGAGTCCGCACCAAACGAAGAATTTGTAGGCTAGTTTCTCGCATCTCGACTTGTTTGCGTCGTTAATGGATTTGGAGATCCTGATGAGGATTTATCCGACGACGCGGCCGGAGATTCTTATCTGCATTTAGTCCAGGACGGATTTAGCGTCGAAGCCGGGGCCGTCTTGCTGGAGAATTTCGAATATGTTGTCCACTTCTCTGCTTCTTCTCACAAAGAACGGTTCGTCTACGTCTTCGGACGACTCTTCGATTCGGAACTCCTCTAAAATCAAAGGAATTCCTCCCAAAGTCTCTCCGATATCGAATTCCTCTTTCGGCAAACTCTCGTCCAACCCCAATTTCTCGATGTATTCAGCCGCATAGTCCTCATTTCTTTGAGCGCGATCCCTTTCGGCTTCTCCTTCTGCAAGATTCTCCGCATCTCCGAGTCGGGAATCCGAACTTCCCCACGTTTTCTCCGTGCGACAATAATCAAAATCCGATTTTCTCGACGTTTCATCGGAGAGATCAATCCCGTTGACAGATTTCGAGCCTTCGCCATCAGGAGAATTGCTTCCTTTCTCTCCAAAATGCCTCACTTTCCCGTTTGCTGAAGATTTAGACGACAAACACAATGTAGGTGATCGACAAATCGATAGCAGAAGTCTGCACTGGGAGGGAAAAACCCGATACATAGCCAAATTCTTTGAATTTGTTGCATGGTCTCATGCTGCAGGGATGATCGGAAGACGAGGAAGAAGAAGGCGGGCTTCTTTTATGAGGCAAAAACGATGCATTTCGGTAAGAGAGGAGGACAACAGCGGGTTTAAACCCAACCCAAGAAATAATCCAAGTGAAGGCTACGTAGTCGCTTTTGTACGAATTAAACGGTAATGCAAACAGATCGGTTCCCTTCCATTTCCCAACCCCTCACGGCGACGGTTTTTAACCTGGGAAGAGTACGGCGATCCCGAAACGGAAGAGACAAGATGGGCGGCCTTGCTTTCTTCAAAGACCACGCAAATCGGGTCACCTAGCCTGATCACTTTGGGTTGGTGTAAAATGCGTCAACCAGAATTTCGTTCATGTCATATTCTTTTGGACTCAGACCTGATAGCGGTGGGTATGGATAAACTTCAGGCTGATCCAATATACATAAAAATACATCTAATATATGTACATATAATATTCATATCTTATACCTTACTATATCTTATGTGTATTTACTTGTATTATATATAGAGAAACACGCACACTTTGAGACCATTTTAGGTTGGGTCCCAATTGTCAAGAATACTTCTTCAACCTTGATGCATCACTCTATGTTGCATGAAATTGGATATGCGATCGGAACTTAAAACGAAGCATGAGAAACACCAAATTTAATAAACTTACACTATATATATGGGTTTTTTCAAGAATATATACTCCTAAAACATAAGCATTTAATCGTTCTTGATAAATGATCGGTAATAGTACCAATACTACATCATCCTTATCACACGAGATCCCACCATGGAATAAGAACTGATACCATCTTCAATCCTTCATCAAAGATTACCAAACAATTGTGGTTCGAGAGTACATACTCACACACACATTTTAGAACGTAGTCCGACCCGCCTCATCGACTCTAGGATTTAAAAACCACACGCAACCCACAACCAACTCGGAGGAGTCTATCTTAAGTTGAGTCAATAGACCATGTGATAAGAAAAAGTTTATTTATGGTTACGTGAAAGGCTCAAACTAGTTTAATGGTCGTCACCTTCAACCTTCTCATAATAACTCATTTTCTCTTCATGCCAAACCGAGGTCAACTTCTCAAGCAGAGACAACTCTCAGGATGGAGCTTTACTCACCGCGAAAATATATTTCTTCAAGAGAGTTTTGAATAGCCGGCCAGCTATTAGTTAATTCTCCTTTAAAAATCCAAACCGATCTTATAATTCAGTTACTTCAGCAAAATTGAACAGCATATAACAGATCAGTTGGGTGTTTGAATGTATCAATTGATCAAGATCCTATATTTAGGGCAGAGCTGAAATTGTAACCTCGGGATCAATCTGTAGTTGCTGCAGAATGATCTTGTCGAAGAAGCAGACTTGTTTCAAATCTTCACGGTTTATGATCAACAACGTTCTCATCTTAAAGCAATGTTGTCTAGTTGCAGTGTCCGCGATCAGATCTGTGAAGTTAAGGGTTGATCTTCTGGGATGATCGCGTTCCTGGCCAGATTGCCGTTGTAGTCTCAATCTGCGACAGAACTGTTCTTGCTCCAGATATGAGCTACCGTAGTGAGGTTGTTGTTGTAGTCTTCAAGCTGTGACAGATCGGTTGCCGTAAGTACTAGACCAACCGACCGGAACAATCGGCCAGATCTGCAACTGGCGTTTGGTTCACTTACGCATGCGAATTTGATGCAGAATAACTATTGTTCCGGCACCGGAATTTTTGCAGGTCATTGGACGGTCTGATCTGTTTAATTTTCAGGCAGTGAATAGAGATCTGTTGTAATTGGCTTGTTGAAGGAGGATCAGTGGTAGATCGACTTAATGTGCTCGCCAGAGGTTCAGATCAGCTGTGCATTATACTCGATTCTTCAAATATCTGTTGGTGATAAGATGAATGATGATCTTGAATGTTATAAACCTATGGCCAATCTATGCCGAATTAGTGCCCTCGTACTGATCTAATCAGAAACAACGCGAATCGCTTCAGATGCAAACTTATCTGCCGAGATTTGGCTCAGTTCTTCATGTCAGATCGGGGGTTTAAACTTTAACTCAATTGCAATGCAGGCCGATCGACGATATCGATAACTGGCACATCTACGACTTGGATTGCTGAATGACTAGCTCTCCTTGCGAGGTAACGTCGAATTGGATGCGACTTATTTTCACATTAGATTTTTAGGTGGACGACTTGAGATATGACTGTTATTTGGGATTCTTCTTTATGTAGGTCAGGATGAAAAGACCATGTGAGGCATGGAAAATGTGGGATTATGAATTATGGAAGTGATACAAAAGAGGAGAGGTGAGGTGTGAGGAGTAGGTGAGAGAAGTATCGAACGTGATGAGAGAGAAAATAGCTAGGATAGTGGACTCACTCTAACAACAACAGGTGATTCCAAACCGCGGGTTTCGGTTTGAGTCTTGAACTGCTTTGGAACCGGCAAAAATATGGAAAAAACTTGGAACTGTAAAAAAAAAAGTAAAAGGATTCTGGAACTGGTAGTTCCGGGTTCAGTTCCAGTTGGAACCGCTGGGTCCATTCCAAACTCTGACATGCCGCCGTGAATCCTCTTGAAAGAGAGGGGTCATATGATTTGACGAACCAAACAAAACAAGGTGAACTGAACAACGAGCTGCTCCGTTTGCAATGGGGAGTGCAAAACCGGATGCATAGCCATGAGTATCGAACTCATGACTATCTTGTGAGTCGACCTCCTAGCCAGGTGAGCTGTTGCTCGTTATGCTGCTTTAGCACAGAACATTGTCTCAATAATTTCTTAATGTTTTAGTGGCAGACTTTAACGTGATGCATAAAGGAAAAAGGAAAAACTACTCACGTTTCTAGCAATGTGTAAAAGTTGAAAGGGACTCAAAATTTTCCTTCCGTGCCAGGAGGTTGATCAATTGCATACGATAGATCAAGTGAGCTGCTTTTGATCGCTTGGTTCAGCTGGTGATAAGCACGTTTATATTCAGTCTATGAGCTAAATGAGTCGAACACGAGCCGGCTCATTAAGGTTTAAGAGCCGGACATGAATACTCCATGTGAGTTTGGCATGGTTCGTATGAGCGTGCTCAGTTAAGCACGAGCTCACGAGCTAAACATTAGCTAACATGATCTCATGAGGTAAACATAACAAGCTGAGAAACAAGACACCGGTAGCCTACTTTCCGTTCTTTCTGCAAAACGTATTTAGCTATGATACAAAATAGTCCATACGTTAAATCCGCTCGCGGTATTGGACCGGATCCTATAAACGACCCGCATTACCCAACTCGTGGAAACACTGGGATACAACTAAGCGGATTGAACATAAATCTTTACAAAAGAAATTAGGGTGGCATTTCCAAAATGACGCGTAATACGGGACACTTTCACAAAAACGACGAAATATTTTTACGACTACGCAAGACCCAAGGGGACGTTGAAACAAATGGCACTTTGCGATTGCGAACGTCGAAGAAAAGACAAACCAAAAAGAATAGGAGCGCGATGGAGCCTTCGTTAGACAGAGAGAGAGAGAGAAGTGCCGGGGAGCCGACGATAAGTGACCGGTGAGGATCAGCTGCGCTTATTAAGGAGGCGGGGGAACAACGAGTATCTAAAGTGTCGAGTTCGAAGAAGGACAAGAAGAAGAAGAAAAGCAATCTCTAGATTCTGAAGTAACGGTCGCGGAAGGTATTTCTTTCTTGTGCGGGAAGCTGCAAATCATAAAACTCGCCCCTCTTTGTGTGTGTGTGTGTGTGTGCGCGCGCGTATGCGTGGTTTCGTGTCTGCATGCATGAAAGAAGACTATGGAGCTAATTTCCTGGTGAAATTCGTCCATTTTCAGGTGTTTTGGTTCGATTAGTGGAAAATAAAGAAGAAGAGCCGTCGAACGGATCCAGCTAATTATCGGTGTGTTAAAGGAACCTCAGAAGCTGGACGATCTAAGACGGAAAGCTTGAGAACCTCAGTTTTCTGTAAGGTTCTGGCGTGATAGGCTAACTTCACGATTCCTGAGTGCGAAGAGGAAAATGCTCCGGAGTTGCTCTCCGGCGGTGAGCAGCATGTCTTCGGCGTAGATCCTGAAAAGCTTGATCGGGAAATCGAGATTTGGCTGGAAAATTAGGCAACAATAATTTTCAGCTTCCTCTTCGTCCTCAAGTAAGTGAAATTTTTAAATCTTAAAATCAAATTTAGAAAAAAATTTGAAACAGAGTTCCTCTGCCTTTATTTGTTCTCTTCAAAAAGACCATCTATTTCAGCGATCTTCTTCTTCTTTAGTATATATGAAACACTGTTTTCTAAATCTTCATAAAATAATCCGATAAAAAAATTCTGCATGCAGGTAAATCTTCCTATTAGACGATTTAAGTCCAATTCTACTGTTTTCCCCTGCCAAAGATCTTTATCCTACTATCACACTAAACGTTCTCCTTTTGAAAATATCCGCGCTTCTAAGCTGAAACAATTTACCTGATTCTTCGATTTTCCTGCGTATATTTTGTTATGTTATATTTTGTTTTGTTAAGCACAAGATTGTGATCAATTGAATTTCGAAGATCTTCCGGCCGGCAAGAAACAGAAAGAATGACGCCGGAATTCCTCCTTACGGTGATTAAGCGGGTGCAGACCGCAACGATGCGAACGTCCCTCATCTTCGCTCTCGTACTGCTCGTTGGTTGCTTCTCCACCGTCCGATGGGTCGACACTGTAAGTTCCCATGGCCCACATTCTCCTCAATTGCATGCATCGATTTAGACCACAAAAAGAAGGGGATGACCGGGTTCGAATTGCTAAACCCGATCCAAGGATTAACTTCGTTATATCCACCTTTCACTGGTAAGAAGAGAACCCACTTCTGACTCTTGGACGTTTGGCATGAGAAATTCATTCTTACCTCACTAGCTGCGTCATTGCTCCAAGCGCAAACGTACACCACGATGAAGATTCCAGACGCTGTTCAATATTGTTTAATCTTTTATCCTGTGTTTGCAACTAAAAAAATTAAAAAAGATAGTTACAAATCGAAATTTGTAGCTATAAGCTTTGCAAAATTATTTAAGTTGATAGTGGGAATGTCATGGAAGGATGATGTTTTGACTTGTTCCTAACGTGAACTTTTTTTTATCAATAACGTACATAATTATTGCTAATGAATATACCTGGTAGGGGTCAATAATTCTTATGTTTTGTGTCCATTTTTAGCATACGATTGCACGTAAATGAAGTCCAACGGCATTTACGTCGATGGGGTTGGCTTCGTGGAAAGAGTCTCTTGCTGGTACAGGGCTCATCAGGGTTGATCGACTCCTATCTGCAGGATGGCACGTCCTGAGGGTTAGGGCAATGGGCTCGTCGGGTTTTTGCGTTCGCTGGCTTCCGATACCTGAAAAGGTGTTCCTGCGGTTTATATATGTAAAACAAGTCTCTTAAAATTATCTCTTTTTCTTTTTTAAATTGGTTTAAACTCCGTTCTGCCTTTCAAATCGTGTTCTCTTCTTTGAAAAAGGCATTGGAACTCCCCATGAACCTTTGGATGGTTTCATTTCAATTTTTTGATTTACAGGATGATTTGAAAGAAAAAAGTTTAACTATAAAGCAACTGCATAATCCAATTCCAGGTCATTGTTTTGTTACTGTTCAAATTTAGGTGTTAATAGGGCTGAGGAATTGGGTCATCAATCTCACAACAAACAACTTATGTTTGAAATGAGCTGAGTTGCAACATGCTAGCTAAATTTGTTTGTGTTTGAATTTTTTTTCTTTTCAGCTCATGTTCAAAATAATATCTTGGTATTGCATAACGAAATATGTACATTTCATAATCATTGAAGAACCGAGGGCGTATAGCTAAACAAACTGCTCATCAACAAATAGCCTTTGTGTCAAGATTTACGAGCCGAGGTAAGCTGAACACACTGCTTATGTTTGGCTCAATCGAGACCATGCAGTGAGCATGAATGAGCTGGGGACAAGCCGAACCAAACCTGATAGTTTACCAGCAGTAGGTATTACGCATCGTTCATTTCCTTCATACTTTTTTCTTCCTTTTTTCCCCTCGGTTCTGTTTCTTGTCGGAAATCGGTGGGTTTAATTTATTGCATTGGAAAGGGCTCTTATAAGGGGTGTCTAAATAGAGTTGAACGGGAACCATTTCTGAATTCTATGAGAAAAAACATCTCAATGATACCCAGATCATGCCAGAGCATGATGGATTTTAAATATTAGTCGGAGTTGGGTATTCTAACTAATGTTGTCAGAAATGCTTTTGGAATCGGATTGCTGTAAAAGAAATCTTCAGGCAGTCCACTAGATGGAATCTCATCATCCTAAATCGGAATTAGATATTTTAAGATTTAGGTAAAATCATAAATATTGAAAAAGTAAAACATATAGATTCAAAACCAGCGTAGAAAATAGCAACTACATCTAGACTTGCCCGGCTTGTATCTCTCCCCCCATTGATTAGATCGATCCACAACACTCGTTCTAACTGATCTGTGGCAATTCACTTTGTTCTTTAAGATTCATAGAAGCGATTAATCAACAACAACAACAACTAAGCCTTTTCCCATACTAGACGGGTCGGCTACATGAATTCTTTGTTTCCACGAATCTCTATCGTGTGCCATGTCAGCAGTTAACTCACAATAAGCTAGATCATTCTTTATTGTTTCTTTCCAACGCTTTTGTAGCCATCCTCTACTTCTTTTAATACTTTCTAAATTTAGTTTTTCAAACCTTCTTACAAAGTCTTCTTTTGATCTTCTTTCTGTATGTCCAAATCATCTTAAACGATATTCTCTCATTTTATCCTCTATTGGTGTCACTCCTAATTTGTTTCTAATAACCTCATTATGTATATGGTCTTTTCTTGTATGACCACTCATCCATCTCAACATCTTCATTTCTGTCACAAACATCTTTTGTACATGTTGATGATTAATTGCCCAAAACTCATAACCATAAAACATGGCAGGCCTAATTGCTGCTGTATAATATTTACCTTTTAACTTTAATGGTATCTTCTTATCACAAAGAATACCTGATGCTCCTCTCCATTTTAACCAGCATTAATTCTATGCGTAACATCTCCATCAATTCTTCCATCACTCTAAAAAATTGATCCTAGGTATTTAAAACTTTCCTTTTGAGGGATGCAATGTGTGCCAATTTTAATTTTTATGTTCTCTGAAGTAACCAAATGATCAAACTTACATTCCATATATTCTGTCTTTGTTCTACTAAGTTGGAGGCCTTTGTTTTCTAATGTTTCTCTCCATAGTTCCAATTTTTTATTTAACTTTTTCCTTAGACTCCTCCACTAACACAGTGTCATCTGCAAATAATATACACCAAGGTACTTCATCTTAAATATGTTTTGTTAACTCATCAATCACCATTATAAATATGGACTTAAAGTTGATCCTTGATGTAACCCAATATTAACTTCAAAGAAGTCTGTCATTACTTCATGAGTCCTCACACATGTTTTTGCACCATCGTACATGTCTCTTATAAGATTAATGTATGTCAATAGGATACTTTTTTTTTTCAAGGTTTTCTAAAGAACCTCCCTCGGTACCCTATCACAAGTTTTTTCTAGATCAATAAATATAATGTGAAGGTCTTTCTTTTTTGCTCTAAAATGTTTCATAAGACGTCTCAAAAGGTGAATCGCTAACAGTAGATCTGCCTGACATGAATCAAAATTGGTTCTTTGTTGTACTTGATACTTGTCTTAACCTACGTTCGATAATTCTTTCCCATAATTTCATAGTATGACTCATTAACTTAATACCTCGATAATTCGCACAATTCTGAATGTCTCCCTTGTTCTTATATATGGGTATAAGTGTATTCTTGGAAATCTTTTGGTTTCTCTATATTTCATTAAATAGTCTTGTGAGCCAAGTGATTCCTATTTCTCCTAGTATTTTCCAAACTTCTATAGGAATATTGTCTGGTCCTACCGATTTATCACCCTTCATATGTTTAAGAGCCTCTTTGACTTCATTCTTTTGAATACGTCGGTAGAAATTATGGTTTATATACTTTTTTTATTTGGCTAACTCTCCTAAGCTAATACTAACATTTTTATTTTCATTAAAAACTTATAAAAATAGGTTTTCCATCTATTTCTTATATCATCATTTGCCACTAGAATTTTTTCATCATCGTCATTGATGCATCTAACATAATTAAGATCTTTAGTTTTCTTATCTCTAGCCCTAGCTATCCTAAAAATATCTCTTTCACCCTCTTTTGAGTTGAGTTTTTTTATATAAATCCCCTCAAATTTTAGCTTTTGCTTCACTCACTGCCTTTTTCGCTTCCTTCTTTGCTTTCTTATAAGCCTCTAAAGTTTCACTAGTTTTCTTAGCATAATGTAATTTGTAACATGTCCTCTTTGCGTTGATTTTATTTTGCACTATTTCACTCCACCACCAAGCTTTTTTTGTGCCGGTACACTTCCCTTAGATACACCTAACACATCTTTCGCCACTTTCTTAATATATATATAGCCATTATTGATCCACATATCACAGGGTGTACTAACATAATTCCAAAAATCTTCTTGAATGACTTTCTGTTTAAATATATCTTCTTTCTCGCTTTTGAGGTTCCACCATCTAGTTTGAATAACTCGATGCACTCTTTTTTCTTTGTCCATTTTTTTATTTATAAATCCATAACTAAAAGTCAATGTTGGGTGGTTAAGCTTTCTCCTGGAATTACC